>VYXH01009155.1:0-51627 GCA_013397275.1 Burhinus bistriatus | reverse complement strand
GATATCCCTAACCCGGGCCCCAGGGAGGCAGCAGACTTCCCTGTGGGATGGATCTGGTTGGCATATGGGGCCCTCTGTTCCTCTCAGAAGGGAATCACCTACAAAAATTACCTTCCTTTTTCTCTTAACAGAAGCACTCCTAATGCGTGGGACTGACTGACTCACCCTGGGCAACCCCCTGGAAGAATCTTCACCTATTTCCTCATTTGCCTGGCCCTCAAGTTCCAGACCCCCATACCTGTCATGTAAGGGCCACTGGGAAGGCGAGGGAGGCCGGGAGGGGACTCGCCTGCCTCCTCGAGCAAGGACCTGTTTCCAATCCCCCCAGTCTCTTAGTTCCCCTCCTCCTGCTTGGTGGCAAGAGGGGAGGGGATCCTTTACTGCTTGTGGGTCCTCTATTTACTCCCTTGGCCTCAAGGTGTGGCTCCACCAATCTATCTCCCTCTCACACTCTCTGATACTCCTGAACCTGTCCACCTCCTCCCTCAGCTCTGCCACCAGGCTAAGCAGGTCATTCTCCTGGTCACACCACACACAGGTGTCGTCTTTGCTGTCCTCCAGTGCGAGTGACAGGCTCAGACACTCCCTGCAGCCAGAGACTTGCACGGCTGCATGTTTTTCTAGCAGCTCCGTCTGGGTCACCACAGACCTTCTCATAAGGGATTTCAGATGAGTGGTAACCATGGCTAGGTCCTCTTCTGGGAGGGCAACAACCACTAGTTGAGTCGAGTTTGCCTCTCGAGCCAGGAGGGGGACCCGTTACCACCAGTTGACCTTACCTCGCTGAGTACTGACTGAGTTCCTTGGTGTGCGGCGATCAGTCACCGCGCTCCAGAAAGGCACGTTTAGAACTGCTGCAGGTGGTGCTGGCTCCTTCCCTGCCACGTCAGCAGCCCTCCCCCAAGCTGCCAGTGCCAGCACGAGCTAGCCGCTTCTCCAGGCTTCGAGCGGCCCAAAAAAGAGCTCCTCACCGGCCCTTTTCACCTCGATCCCCTTCCCCAGCGCAGACTTACCTCACTGGAGCTGGTCTCCTCGGCGAGGACTTCCTGCCCCTCTGCAGACCGCTGGCCTATTAGACCTTGATTCACAGCACAGAAGGATGCTGTCTGAATCCTGCTGACCCCACGCCAGGGAACAGCGGGGGGGTGAACTGGGACCTGTTTTACAAAGAGTGCAATTAAAGCAAACAAAGGGCAGAAGTAGGTGGTGGGTTTAGGTAAGCCACTCTGATGACAGGACTCTTGTGCAGCTGTACAGCTACTGACTTCTTAACTTTGTGGTAGAAAGGCCTTCAGTTTACAGACCCTATACATTTTGGTCACAGAGGATTTTTCTTCCCACTGAAAATATACTCCAGGTATTAGTAATATTATTTAAATGTAAAAATTTTAGTAATGGTGAACGTTCTGCAACACATTGACAGCATGATAGTCTTAACAATTCTATCTTCTAAAAAACATTCTCATTTCTCAGAATATGTTACAGTGTATGTCTTAGTGTAATAATATCATCTTAAACCTCAGCTTTTAAAAAGGTTTTGGGGGAAAAAATCCTTCAATAAAAATAGAAAATTCTAACATGTTTTATGGCAACAGTTTTAAATGAAACTGTTTCAGCATTAAAAATCCGTTAAAAGTTAAATGAAACCTCCCAGCATAAAGACAAATATCTAGGGATTCAATTACTGAAACTACTTGCAATCAACTTATTTAAGTGGAAGATTCTTTTTTCAAGCTTACAAGAAAAAAGAATTCTTGAAATAAAATAGAGAACCCAACGTCAAAGTTTCTATACATCACAAAGCGATAAGGCAATTTAATACGATATTAACATATGAAAAAGAAGTTAACTATGCTTTTCAAAAAGTCTTTTAAACAGAACTGGGAAAAATGGACTGGTGATACGTTCTTAGGCTTCCATTTTAAAATTATAATGTTCCACAGTTTCAGAAGAATAAGTTGAGTAGGAAAGTTGGTTGTCTTGTACTATGCTTGTGCCTCTGGACCTAATCCCATTCAAAATTAGAAATAGAGAATATCTGCCAAAATTTGTTAGATCTGAAAACAGTCTTGAATTCAGTCTTATCTGACTTATAAGTAAAGTGTCTAGGTCCTTCTTTCCTTCCTAATTAAGATGAAATGAATAGAAATATTTAGTGTTCATTTATATTGATCCAGAACAAATTAAAATAGAGCACTGTGAGAATCTGTCTTAGCTCTCTGTTACAAGAGGTTTGGAGTTCAAAGATTTGTACTGCTATACATTTACGAAGAAAATAATATCCATCATTCTGTATTAGCTGATGATTTCTTTAACCAGAAGAAAATAAAAGAAAATTAATTTTCTTCTAAAATGTTAATTTTCTTGGGAAAGTTTTTCAACTGTTGTTTCTTATCTTCTTTACAGAACTGAAAGGAATTCCAGCAACTCTTCTAACCACTCAGAAATCAAACATGCGTATAATCATGGTAAGAATAGTTACTTTCCTGTTTTATATTATCTATGTACATTCCTCTTATTCATTTAGAGGTAGACATTTTCAGCCCAGGAAGGATAACTGTAAGTAGCATGTCTGGCCTTCTACAAATTACAGGCTTGATAATGTAAACTGGTCATTTCCTCAACTAACTAGTGGGTGAACAAAGCCACACATTAATTTGAATCTTCCAAGTGATGAAAAATCCTCCACTTAACCTGGTAAAACCTTCCAGTGATTAACTGCTGCCTTTACAAACACTATTATATCCTTGAAAGTTAGTCAGGGTCAGCACATTGCATGGAAACGCAGCTGTTCTTTCCCTGCCATAAAGTAGACAACATAATAATAACATTTTTGTTCAGCTCTAAAGAATCCATTTCTAAAATGTGTCATTTACATAGTTGAGTAAGTTTTGGGTTTTTTTTACCATATATATATGTATATGCAAGGCAAATGTAGAAAAGTAGGAAGTTATTGGAGAAGCTTGAAATGGAGGGTAAGTACTGACGGAAGAGGCTTATGAATTTCTGGCAAAGACCTACCTTCTCGTCTGTAAAATAGACACATCTCTAGTGTCACACAGCAGAGAAAGACGAAAAAAGATAGCTGCAAAGAAAGACAGAATTGTGAGAAAGGCAGACAAAAGAGAGTAATTGCCATGTTAAATGGCAAATAGGGACATGCCTGCTGAAAGCAATTTGAGTTCACATGGGTGAAAAAGAAGGAAAGCACTGAGTTCATATATAACTGACACAAATTAGTAATAAGCTATTTATTCTTGCTACTCCCATCACCTTTGACTAATAACAACCTTTCACAGTAAAGTAGTGATTAAAGTAATCATGACCAAATTTAACCCACTGACCAAGAAGTCCTCAAATGAACCCACTCTTGTGACTAAAGTCAAGAATGGCCAGTGGTACAAAATTAACCCAATCTTAATGATATTTGAGAAATGTAATTTCATGCTCCACCTCAGCTGGTTTGCCTTGCCTTGTTATATTTCTTTAGAATCACTGCTACTATTTTTGAACGAGGGAGACGGCCTTTAGAAATTGAAAATGTCACCAGTGAATTGAAGAGAAAGTTAGTTTTATCTTCAACTCCTAAATGTGCTACTCCTATGCAAGAGATGTCTAAATTATGGGGACGTCACAGTTAAATGACAGGATAATCAGTTTCATCTTTTATAACAGCTAATTTGTCAATGAATAGCATATTCCTCTTTCACGTTTTACCTTTGAATTCAGAGAGTTGAAGAACTGAGAGACGAGGCAAACTCCAGACCTCTCCATCTATGGTAGAACCTGCACCATGTTTTGAAGGCGGACATCTTATAGGAAAGTCTAATGACAATTTTTGACAAAAGTCTGTCCCTTAAGGCTCAATGGACCAGGATTTTGTACTATATTTTGATTAGTAGATTATACTGTGTGTAGACGTGGATTATTGAAGAAAACTGTGCCATGTAGCAGCAGGACTATTTTGAAGCATGTAAGTCCTAAATGGTCTTTAAAATGAAGCATGTGTCCGTGCTGCTGAACGAGGGCTTAGCCCTGTGTCATATTCAGGGTGATGGCTGTGGGAGTCAAGCATACTAAAACCCCTCTGGAGAAGCACAGGTCTCACCAAGTTAAATATAAGCTCATCACGGCAGTGACAGCTCAAGGATGAGTGTGGAAGAGGGCCAGCATTAAATAATAATTTGCTAGTTCACATTCATGGCTTATGCTAGTTCCTCAGTCTGCAACTCTCTACGAGGGTACGTATGCACTGCGGCACTGTTAGGTGCTTTGCTCCTCTATACATGCCAATAACACCATGGTTTACCAAAGTATGATATCTTCACATGTGCCGCTCACCAGTTAATCAGGATGGTGAGGCACTGGAACAGGTTGCCCAGGGAAGTTGTGGATGCCCCATTCCTAGAAGTGTTCAAGGCCAGGTTGGATCAGGCTTTGAACAACGAGGTCTAGTGGGAGGTGTCCTTGTCCGTGGCAGGGGGTTTGGAACTGGGTGATCTTTTAATGTCTCTTCCAACCTAAACCATTCTACAATTCCATGATCTCTCGGGACAGCCATGGTATGCAACGTTTTACTTTCCTGCAACAAGACGCTGTTCCGCCTCACAGAAGAGCTCTGCTGGCTTGACTGCAGCAGGCAGGCACTCACGACGTTTCACATGAAGGGAATGTCGACCTATTCAAAGTGAGAATTAAGTTCTCAGTGTTCATTTCCTAATGTGGCTCTCACTCTGTGAGGACAGGGCGGGAAGCGACCGGGATGCACAGCCTCTCCTCAGGTGGGTGCGCGCGGGCTGGGCGGCAGTGGGGCTGCCCGCCATGGTGCCTGCGCGCAGCCGCAGTGAGTGCCCGGCGGTGGCAACGGCTGAGGCGCGACGGGTGCTGAGGCAGCCATTAGGCCTGCTGCCCTCTCGGTGCGTGCAGCGGTCTCGAGTTCTTTTTGTTGTCCTTCCAGCTCTGTTGGGGCCGTCTGGCCCCGGAGGCTGCTGCTGGGGAAGGCGGACCCCCTGGGTAGGGGAGGGTCGCACTCCCGTTGCGCAGCTGGTGGGCAAGGAGGGAGCCGTTATCGTGGTGGAGGGGTGGGGGGCAGTCAGCGGCCGGGCTGAAGCCATGTGGGGCTGCCTGGGGCTTGTGCAGCCTCCTTGCACCACGGAGCATGTTCTCCAGTGCTGATGCCCTTAGCACAGTGGAGACCTTGATCCAGGCAGAGCTCTGCAGGGAGCGGGTGACACTGCCCTGATCTGGACCTCTCCCTGGGGCTGGGGCAGCAAGGGGGAGCTCTCCTGTGGGAGGTGTGACCCAGCACCTCGCCCAGAGCAGCAGGTGGGGGCTGCAGGAGGGTGTGAGCAGGGTGCACACCCTCAGGGAAGCTAAGGGGATACTGTCAGAACCTGTGTGGAACATCTACAGATGCAGTGGCCCCAGCAAGTACGGTGGCTCAGCATAAGGCCGTGGTCAAACAGCAAAGGGTGGCTGTCAGAGTAGGGAGGTCTGGAAGCTCCTGACTTCCAGCAACCGGAGGAAGGTTCCTGCTGTATCTGCAGAGCTGTAACAGCAGAATAGTTAATGGTGCCTGGTGAGGATGAACAGGACCCATCAGGGGATTCATCGGAGCCAGCTATGCCCAACCTGAGTGTCCCCATGTTGGGGGAAGATGCGGGGGGGTAGCTATAGGAGACACCTTTCTGTGCAGGACAAAGGTACCAATGCTGATCTAATGTCTTGGAAGATGTGGTCCTTGGCAGGGGCTGGGGTTTGGGATTTTGCAGAGACCCTGCCAAGGCTTGTCCAGACCTTGGACACTTGGACACTTTCTGCTCTTCCATGTGAGCACTGGTGGTACTGCTAGAGGTAACCTGGAGCATATCAGGAGTTACTCTAGAGGGTGAATGACAGGGGAACCAATTGGTGACCTCCATCCTTCCAGTGAGTAGGAAAAGGTTGAACAGAAGTGGACTCATCCAGGCACTGTTGGCTGTAGTCACAGACAGGTCTTCAGCTTTTATGACGGCAAGATCCTCTGAAGTCAGTCAGCCTCACCTCAGTCCCTGGAAAGGTTAGAGAGCAAATACTCTCTCAAGACACTCTAAACACATGAAAGGCAAGATGGTTACTAGGAGCAGCCAACGTGGGTTTAGTTTAACCAAGACAAATTAGGTAAATTACACCTGACCAATCTTTGGCTTTCTGTGATGAGGTGGTTGATGCTGTAGAGAAGGGGAGGGCAGTGGATGTTCTATACTAAAGCTGTAGTAAGGCTTTTGATGCAGTCTTCCTTAAGCTTATCACCAAGTTGGTGAGATGCAGGCTGAATAAATAGGCGACAAGGCTGGAAAGTTGACTAGACTGCGGTGCTTCAGAGTTATGGTCAGTGGTGTAAAGTCCAGCCAGTGGCCAGTAACTAGTAGCATTCCCCTATGATTGGTTCTGGGACCAGTTCCAGTTAATCTCTTCATTAATGACCTGAATGATGGGATAGGAGTACCCTCTTGACAACTTGTGAATGACACCAAATTGGGGAGGGAGTGGTCAACAGGCAAGAGAGCAGGGCAGGCTGGAGAACAGGGCAGACAGGAACCTATGAAGTTTGATAGAAGTCCATGTGAAATCTTGCATCTAGGATGAAGTAATTTCATGTAACAGGGATTCAAACCTAGATTTTTCTATGATTTGAAGTCTTCAGGGCTACTTTGAGGAGAATGAACCAGTCTTGACTGTTTATTGAAAAACTATCATAGACCTTGTGCAGGGAATAAAAGCAGAGAACTTAAGAAGTAAAACGCTTTGGCAGACTAGATCACAGCACATATGAATAAGGGTGGGATGAATTAAGACTATAATTTTGACTTTATAGAATAGATATGCTTTTAATGTGAGTCTGTGTGTGTGTGTACTGGAACAACTGAAGAGCAGTTGATTTCTTAAAACTCGTTTTTACTTTTATATTAATTCTCTTTCATTCACTTTTATAAGTGAATATAGGTAATTCTTGTTATTTTTGGATTAGTTTGCTTTTACCTGATCTGCTTATTCACCTTCAGACCTGCAGATAGAAGACATTTAAGAAACCTTTCATAGTCTGAAATGTACATCAGTTGCTTCTAATTATCCACCAAACATTATGAATTAACCCAGCTTTATCATGTTCTCTTTTGCCTCAATTGGTTACCAAATAATTTTCAAGCCAGTTAAATTGCTTGACCCTCTTAAGTTTTCCCAGACCATTTTTTTTCCTTCTCCTCTGCTTCAGAACTTCCTACCTTCTGCTGAACTGGCAATTAATCATAACAACTCTGTTGGCAGGCAATTGCTTGCTCTTTATAGAACACACCGTATGTCTCTTGCTCACAGTTCTCTATAGTTTTTGGATATGTTAAAAATAAAGTTGGTTGCAAATAGCTGAGGTTTTTAGCTAGAAGCTGCTTTTGGAGTTCTCTGTGGATAGAAACATAGTATTTTGCACATCAAAAAGTATTACACTGTTACAAGGAAAAGCACAAACAATAACCTTTAATTTCTTTATCAGTAAGAATAGACCCCATGTAGTCATACAGTTTTGACTCAGATTTCCCTCAGCTACTTCAGCAGTGTCTCCCATCTGAAATAGGAGTGACTAACAGCCAGGATTGAGAACAGAAGTATTACTCAAAATGGAGTTCAGCATGTATTTTAATCGCGTATGCAAGCACAATGGCAGGTAGCAGGGCTTCAGCCTGTGCTTAAATCCATAAACAACCAAGAGAGCATTTATATATACTTTAAATGGAAGACTGAATGGCTTTCTGCACTGCAAAGGAAATACTTAGAATAGATCCTGACTGTCACACTTACTTAATGTAACCTTGTGCCAGAAGTGGGCTTTGTTTTTTGGTGTTTTGGTGGTTTTGACAGGGGTGTTTGACCAATGATCAAATGATAGTTTGAGAGTTAGGGCGTTACTCAGTTTAAGCAATAACATCACAATCTCTGCATTTAATTCTTTTAATAAATCCAAGTCTTCTCTTGGGTCAGACATCATCAGTGTTGTGGTTTAACACTCATGAGCAGCTGAGCACCACACAGCCACTCGCTCACTTTACCCCAGTGGTATGAGGGAAACAATCAGAAGGGTAAAAGTGAGAAAACTCGTGGGTTGAGATAAAGAGAATTTAACAGGTAAAAGGCAAGTTTCATGCATAAGCAAAGCAAATTGAGCAATTCATTCAGTATTTCCCATTGGCAGGCAGGTGTTCAGCCGTCTCCAGGAATGGAGATTTTGTGTGGGATATCCCTCTGGTCAGTTGGGGTTAGCTGTCCTGGCTGTGTCCCCTTCCAACCTTTTGTGCACCCCCAGCCTGCTCGCTGGCAGGACAGCCAGAGGAGCAGAAAAGCCCTTGATGCGATGTAAGCACTGCTCAGCAATATCTAGTGCATCCCTGGGTTAGCAACACTGTTCTCAGTGTAAATGCAACACATAGCCCATACAAGCTGCTAGGAAGAAAGTTAACTCTATCCCAGGCAAAACCAGTACAATCTCATACTGTCATACTGGTGGAAATTTTTTTTCCATTTTTCTATGAGTAAATTCCAGATGCAATTTTCAGAGGAGATTGCTTTGAGAACAGCTGACCATTTATGTTCAGTCATTAGTACTTAGTCTTTTTTTTCGTTTGGCAACATAGGGCTATTTTGAAAGGAGTATTAGTAATTAGTTAGAATACATATTAATATTTTTGGTCAAACAGTTAAGGAGAACACCTTTTTTTAGGTATGGAGGATAACTCTAAGTTTCTAACATTTTTTCTTAACTGAAAGCTATTGTTTGAGTGTTTTAATGAATACTTGGAGGAAGAAAAAAAAAGAGGGTTTTTTCACTGAAAAAAGCTGCTGTATTTTGAACTATAGGAAGGGGTACACAAAACGGTAAGATCCAGACTAATGCGGCCTCAATAGCAAACCATCCAGAACAATCCATTAGGAACTGATTTTGCTGACATGATGCTGCTGGTTGTTTTCATTTAAAACAAAACAAAGCAGCCCAAAACCTAAACAAACCATGAAGTATTCATATGTGTTAAATTCCATCACACTAGCACGCTGGAATACGTAGAATCTCTCCAAGTCAGACTTGCTTAAGGTCATCTTCTGAATTGTAGTTTTAGCAATATTCTGACATGCAATACTGCACCTCCTGGTGTTTTGGGTGGTTTAATGATGTGCAGCAGTAGATTAATTTCAGCTCTGAGGAGTGCTGAGTCATAAAAGAAATTATAAGAAATACGGGCACATATGATCTTCATGAGCATCGCCCTTACTCAGGATTAGAGACAGACACATCAAAAAGCAAGAAACAGCAGTCCAAGGGCTTTCCCAGCTTTCTTCTTCCCCATCTGGGGAAATCAGCAGAAGCAGTTATGAAACAAATTCTCAACTTTCAGAGATACAGCCAGCTTTTTGAGCTTTGCTTGAAGGTAGATACATATCAAAAGGGCAAAAAATTAAAGGTTCTGTGCTGTAGGAGTCTGAAGAAAATAGTGATCTCCTGTTACAATCCTGAATTTCTGCACGTCTCATTGGTGGCAGGAATGAAATACCGTTTTTTTCTTAAGCTTTTCTTTCTTGACCTCAGGTATCCATGTTTTATGTAGTGGATCTGATTGGCTTCCAGCTTCATGCTCATGTCCCCTTTTGGAAACCCTTTGTTTAGAAATTTCCAGTGCTTAATCTTTGTAAACTCTACCTCACTTTACCCCTGTAAGTTTTTTTATGGATCTTTAAATTTCCACAACAAAGACTCCATTCAAAGTTACCCAAAGAAGCAAAGAAAAGAGCAGCTGATAGCAGTGATGGTAAACACGATGGACTTCCTGGGAGCATGAGGAAGTCAGTATCTACAGTAGAAAGTTCTGCAAACTACCCTGATACACACAGATCTCTGAACCATTTATAGCAGCTACTGCATAATTTTTATATATATCGGTATCTCTCCCAAGATATATATATATATCTCTTGCCGAAGACCAAGTTGCCAGATCTTGAGAAATATACCACTGTTAACGGGAAGGCAAGAGTAAATGAGAAACTGAAAAGCCTCCATCCAGTTTGAACATTGCGAAAAGTTTGAAGGAGCAGGACTAAGAATCAGTTTTGCAGTCCTGTTATTGCATTTTGTATTGTCTCTTTGATATCTTTAGTGTGAAGAAATGATACCCTCTTGTAAATTAGGAAGTCAAAATACACCACTGTGTTCCCATTTGAGTCACAAGATAGATGTTTTGGTTGCATGTTTGGTTCAGACTTAAGTGATCCAGTCCTTTGTCTCCTGGGAGTGCTGAGATACTGTCAGCAGAAAAAAAACCACCCCGCTCTACTTTCAGATGACAAACTCCCCACTGGTGATTCTCCTGTATAGCCTACTGGTATGTAGTTATTTGGAAAGATGCAGGAATGTTAGTGGATATACCAGGGAGAAAATACTTTGAATTTCTCAGTTTTCTTGATAATACAAAGAAGCTTGCATCCCTGGAAAATATGATGTCTTATATTTATTACTATCAAGTAGTGAAACTGTGGCATGTTCCCTACCTTTCTTGTCTTATATGTTATAATATCCTTTATGAATTTGTAAGTACTTTGAGTAAAAAAAAAAATCTGAAAAAGGAGTATTGCCTCAGTCATGAAGGGTTTAAATTTGCAAGTTTGTTCTGAATGCAGGCAGTAAGAAGATAGACCAGAGAGAACATTCTGTACGCATTTGAGTCATCTGCTTGTCTAGCTTTTTTGTTTGTTGTTGACACTCTCCTTTAGTTAGAGATAATTTCCAGGCAATTTAAAAGCCTCTTTTGAATATTTAAATGTATTGATGATTTAAAGAGTCAAAGCCCTGGAGCATAGAGGAGGCTGAGAAAGCTGTTTAGGATCACCTCCTAAGGGCACTAAGATGATGAAGAGACTGGAGCATCTCTCATATGAAGAAAGGCTGAAAGAGCTAGGACTGTTCAGCCTGGAGAAGAGAAGGCTCAGCGGGGAGCTTATCAATGTCTGTAAATACCTTAAGGGAGGGTGTAAAGAAGACAGAGAAGCTCTTTCCATTGGTGTGCAGTGACAGGACAAGAGCCACAAACAGAAACACAGGAGGCTCACTCTGGCCATCAGGGAAGACTTTTTACAGGATGCCCAGAGATGTTGTGGAGTCTCCCTCCTTGGAGATGCTCAGAAAACGTCTGGACATGGTCCTGGGCAAACAGCTCTAGGTGGGCCTGCTTGAGGAGGGGGGTTGGACCAGGTGACCTGCAGAGGTCCCTTCCAACCTCAGCAATTCTCTGTGGTTCTGTGCTTTGCTTTTATTGATGAAGCCTCTGAACTCAGCCCTGATGCCTGCAGGAAAGGGTTCTGGGACAGTGGATGATCCCAAACTCCTCCACTAGGATTCATCACAAAACAAAATCTACCTGTTCCGGAATGTCCTATGGCAGACACAGTCATAAGAGGAAAAAGTAGAATTTTATCGTGGACATCAACTGCCAGATCCCAGGAGTCACAGTGTCTTAGCCAGGAAATCCAAACAGTAACAGGAAATTGGCACCCGCAACAGTAGAGTCAGAAAGCACTGATAAAACCATAAAGACATGAATAGGCATGATTTTCCTCCCCTTTCATTGGGAAATACATTTTAAAAGGAATTGTTTATAGCCCAGAAGAGAGAGCTGTCACTGGCATTGACTGTGGGATTGCTTTGGCACCTTAACATGGGTAATAGCCTGTTTAGAGACCTGTGAGTTTATAGAGGTTTGCAGTGCCCCTTTGCCACACAGCACGGCCCGATAGGGAGCCCCTGGATAGCAACAATGTGGTTGCTTCCAAAACTCTGTGCAACATCACTTGTTGTCCCTTGCAGGCAACCCAGGTTTGCAGGCAATACACACTCCCTTGGGCAGAGCAACAGAGCTGGCTGATATCGTGTTGCTTCCAGGACTTGAATCACTCTTTCTGCAAAACACCATGCTGAGCTGTCTGGTTTTACCAGTTTGCACTGCACCATCCCAGACTGCTTTGCTGTCTAGTGGGCCATGCATGGAAAAAAATTTGAAGGCACCAGACTAGAGCCCTTCCGTATAGAGACCAGGTGGATTTTGTCTTTTTAATTTTTTTCCCCTCTAAATTACCTCAAGGTGAAATTTGACCTTTTCAAAAAGTGCCAATATCTTAGCGTCTAAAGTGAGTTGGAACAAATCCTTGCTGCGTACTTGGGATTCAGACGATGCAAGGCAGTGTGAAGATTGCCAATTGATATGGACAAAAATAATTGGGACTTACTTTGCCTCTTTATCTAGGTAGCAGGTTAAATATCCAAGAATTGTGAATCTTGTGACCTTTCCAGTTCATATACTTAGTCCAGTGTTCAGAGTTTTGAAAGATGGACAGTAGAGTCTGTTACACACCTGGGCTTCTTGACCTGCCTGGATTTTTTCAGTTGTTGATACCCAAAAGCTCTATTTCTCTCACCCTCCTTTTCTCTTCAGGTATGCTTTCACTCTCCTCTCCACAGGCCTGTTTTCTCTTTCTGTTTCGCGTTTTTCATTTTCCTGGAAAGACCCTGCAAACCTTTATATTCCACAGTGTTATTAGATAGGTAAAGCCGTGTTCAACTTGAATCAGTTCTTATTTTAACCAAAGTGAGCTCATTTGACCTTCTTTCCTCTGAAATGCTTTTCAGTTCTTCTGGACATACCAGGGAGTCTACTGTGCTCTCTGGCATGACTAGAGGCAAAGTACAGGAGCCTGAACCAGAAATGTTGAAGTTAACAGGTGGCAAGACATCTGGAGTAGTAAGCTACTGTTTTCCAAATCACTACCTTAGCTGTTAAAATTAGATCCCTTTTGTTGGTTTGCATTATCCATATTTTGCAGTCCCCTGACCTAAAATAGACTTCACAAAGCTCTGATGAAGTACGATCTTAGCAAAACTCCTCTGAAGTTGACAGCTACATCCATGACTGTTCAGCTGAGCAAATTCTGATAGGATTGTCTCACAAAGTGCGATGGTAAACCTGCACTGGCTTTAGCCTTAACTTTTGCAGAGCTGCAGACTGATGGCCTTGCTATCACTTTCAGAGGATTTTCGTCTGCAGCAAGAATGATGTACTTTCTTCAAAGGGCCTTACTTTTGAACACAGTTTTCACACGGGTGTGTGACACTCAATTTGTGGGAACCGGTCATCCAGGAGCCTGCAGTCCCACTTGGAGCTCAAGGAGGCTGCAGCATTTGAGCCCTAGCATGCTGATGTGCAGAAGGAACTGATGGGCTGCCCCTTGCAGGCCGGGGCACCGCACACTGGGAGACCTCCGAGGGTAGGATAGAGCTCAGAGAAATGATGGGAAAGGAGAGCAAGGAAAGGCTTGCCAGCTTCTTCTGGGGTTTCTTCAGCCCTCCCAAGACATAGTTCTGCTGTTATCCCTTTGGCAGTGATGCCACCTTCTGAGGTGGGAGCCTTTTCTTTTGAAATCTGTCTTTTTGTATTTGACTTCTTGTAGGTATTTAATTTGATTAAGCACACACCTAATGCGTCTGAAAAACTTTTTCTTCTGTACTATTCCAGGGTGAAATAAGCAAACACACAAGAGATCTAATGCTAGGAAGAATCACAGCATCTATTTGGATCTATCAGAAACTACTCTTATATATGAGAAACATCATGGCATTTGTCAACCTGACATACCTCTCTCATTTCCGATTCCACCACTGTATCTAACCCTCCTTCTTTGTGGAGGACAAGCAGAAGGTAGTGTGTCCAGGAAGGCTTTTGCCTGATGCTCTGTGTCTGCCTCACCTGCAGGGCCACTTTGCCGTTCCAAAGGCAGCTCTGGAAAGCAAAAGCGCGTGCAGCAGAGTGACTTCTTGGAAGGGGACAACAGCTAAAGCAAAACCCACCCAAAGCCTTACACCAGCTGTCTTCTTGGCCCCGATGCCCTGGTTTCTGTCATATCTGCTGCACTAAATGGAAACAATTTCCGAAAGGACATCTCTGTGAGCAGGTTTCCAAAGTCAGAGCCCAGGCCTTCAAGCTTAAGCTCATCTTGCAGAGCAAAGCATTCGTGTTGTGAGAGGCAGTTGCCAAACAGAGGGAAGAAGGACTTAAGGACAGCACTTGATGACCAGGCTGACTAGAAATTGACGCTGAGGTAGGAGCAGCATTCGCAAAACATCTCCTAGATACAAGTGCAAGTGAAGGGAAGATGCCGAACATTGCCAGTGACGTTTGGTGTGTGAATCCCATCATTCTGACCGTGTGGAAAGCCTAGCAGTAGGAGAGCACTGCTGTCAAGTCTCAAGCGCTAAGCAGCTCCCTCCCTTTGCACAGTTGTCCACGAGGAGCACAATAAGGAATAGGACCAGAAGCCCCAGCCTGTGACAGCCCTGAGTCCCTCATACCTTTAGATCCACCCATGGGTCCTGGTGACTCCTCGGCTAATGGACAGGAAGGGCCAGCCATCTCCTCCCCAAAGATGTCACTGCAGTTTTCAGTCATAAACTCCATCAGCACGTTCACCTACACACAGCAAACCTTTGGTCTCAACCCAGCTGCCTGAAAATGTATCAAGCAGCTTTTCCCACGCCTGACCCTTGCCTCTGCGCAGAAGGCTGTGGCTGTGGCTGTGGGGCTGCTCTTACAGGCAGCCACTCCACAAGTATTTGCTCGAGAGAGGACGAGGTCAGGGACATCTGAACAGCCAGGCTCTGATCAGCCGGAAAGGCTGCAGCCAGCTGCTCAATGCAATGTACCTTCTCAGTCACATCCAGCACGGCCTTGAGCAGGAGCAGGTTTGGCCCAAGGCAGATGGCCAGATTGCTGCAGCTCATCCTGCTGGTGGACATGGTGTGGCTGATGTGCTGGAGGAGGGACAGCAGCTGCTTCAGGAGAAGTTTGGCTGCAGGCAACTTCTTGGCCACCCTGAAGGAAGAGGAACACAATGTTAATAAGGCAGTAGTTGCCCACAGCCGTTCCCAAAGCTTGCCCAAGGCAGGTGGGAGCCGGTGGCTGTGTTGCACAGCTTTCCAGGTGCCCTCAGCCAGCAGTCAGGGCTCCTGTTCAACAAGTAGGCTGCTGCCCACACGCTTTCATCTTTTCCACTTTTGCCTGTTTGCTTGCTCTCCATGGCTTGCATCCAGTCCTCGTAGAGGTCGATGATGAGGAGCTTGGAGGGGATGCTTTGGAGGAAGTCCTGCAATGCAGTTGGCTCCAGGTGAGCCTTTGAACACTCCAGGCCAGCCAGGAGCTCTTCCAGCTGCAGGTCAGAAGTGTTCAGCATCAAGATGACGGCTGGCAGCAGCACAGTCTGGCTTCCCAGGTTGACATCTGCACTGTTCTCCAGGGCTTCTTGCAGCTCCTGAAGTGATGTCCTTCTGGCAGCTCTGTGGAATATCCCCTCTGTTGACAGCCCTTTCTGCTGTAAGACAGCCAGCAGCTCCTGTAGGAGAAGCAGGAAGACAGTTGCTTGGCTGAGGAGCTTCCTTCCAACAACAGTGGCTAGAGAGCACTGCCTGAGACCTGGCTCCTTCCTGGGCATGAAGAGCCTAATTCTCCATCCAGGGAGCCCCTGGGGATACCTACCTCCTCTCCAGAGCAGCCAGAGGGAGGTCTGGGGACCCTCTCTCCAGGCTGGCTTACCTGGATGGGCTGGGGCAGCATGTCATCCTCCCTGCAGATGGCTGCCAGGGGCTGTCCAAAGAGTGCCCTGCTGCAGCCAGAGCCTGCCTGCCCTGGCACCTCAGCAGCGGCCGGGGTCTGCTGCAGAGCAAAGGGCCAGGGCAGCCCCCTCTTCCTCCTGCTGCAAAAGAAAACAGAGCGAGAGCCCGTCAATGGAGACTACCAGGCCAGCACCCCTGGACCTGCCCTGCCCTGTCTGCAGAACAGTGTGATGTGGTCTTAGGCCCTTGCTTGGGATCATCCTGCAAGAACCAGGCTGTGCTTAGCCCCACAGCAGAAAGTGCCACCAGTGAGCTGCCACCTGGTACCAGCAGCCTGAGCGTGGCAGGGCTGTGACCCTCTGCCCTACCGAGCTCTTTGCCCCATGCAGCAGGTTTCCTCCCAGCACAGCCAGCCAGGACATGCTGGCATTCCTCGTGGCTCCCCAACCCTCTCCACTCCCTGAGTGGCACCACGAGACCCTCTCTCCCTCCTGCACAAGTTCATCCCACTCACCACACATGCCCGGCAACTTGGCACAGTCAGAGGTGGGTGAAAGGCAGCCATTCTCACCTTTGCCTTGCCCTCCATCAGCCTCTCCATGCTCCTGGCGCTGAATGTCCTCCACTGGGCAAGAGAGAAGGAGTGGAAGAAGGTGAGCAGTGATACCTTTGCTGCTCAGCTGGAGGACCAGTGCTCAGGGACAGACCCCAGACCAGAGAGACACTCACAGCATGGCAGCAGCTCAGCTACGTCTCCAGGAGTTTGATCGATGGGAGCAACACCGCCCAGCCCTGTCTGTGGGACATGGCACCACAACTCACTTGAAAGTGGCAAGGCAGGAGGCGGTGTGCCACATGATGAGGGAGTTGCTGCCCTTGCCATGTCCCTCTTCCTCTTATTCTTCCTCCCCTGCTGCCTCCTTCCTGCCTCTCAGCACCCACAGCTGGTCCAGGACCAAGCAGAGCTGTGGGTGCAGGGTGGTGCCACACCTGCAGAGAGGAGGGGCAGGCAGTGATCTGGAGGTGGTCTCCTGGGGGTCCCCCCGGGCAGAGCCCTGTCCCCTGCCTGCCGTTGTGACGGACATTGATGCATCCAGCACCAAGGTCCTGGGGCTTGGGGCTGGTGCCAGGGTGTCCCTGCTGTGGTCCCAGAGCCAGGGCTGGGGGAAAGGCAACTAGGCTCTGAGGGTCTTGCTGCAACTTGGTGATGACCAGTTCCTCCTGTAGGAGGAGAAGGCACCTCTCGCTCTTCTTGTGGCCCCAGGTCAGCTGCACATCTGCGCTCAGGACTGGCTTGGCATCAGTGAGAGCCTCCCTGCAGAGCAGAGTGGCAGGCATGAGAAATGCTGCTGCTGCAGGGCCTGGCCATGCGTGCGTGTCCCTGAGCCACAGGAAGAGCCCATCTGGAGCAGCAGCAGCAGTTGGCCTGGCCCATCCTGCCCAGGACAGGAAGACCCTTGCTGTGCACCAAGGACACGGCCCAGACGGCGACAGCGAGGATGGGAAGCAGGGTGCAGGTGCTGGTGCTGGTGCCAGGGCAGCACTGCTCGGCCAGACCCTGCCTCCTCCCAGCACTGCTCCATGCCAGCACAGCTCTGTCCTGCTGTGTCTGGTGGCTGTTGACTCCAACTCACCAACATTTGGACCCCAGCAGGACACTGGGGGAGCACTGGTGTGGGGTTTCTCTCCAGTACGGCCATGTCTGTCTGGTACTGGGGAGCCCACAGCAAGACAGAGCAGAGGGGAAGGACTACCTCCATCCACCTGCTGGCAGTCCCCCTTGCCTTGGGGTTCACCACTGGTTCCTGGTCTCCAGCTAGACTTGGTGCCACTGGTCACCGCACTCTGGGCCTGTCTGTTCAGCCAGTTTTCAGCCTCTCTCTCTCTGCTCATGCAGTCAGTGCTTCTTCAGCTTCTCCATGAGGCTCTTCTGGTGGACGATGTGGAACACATTCCTGAAGTCTAGGTGGACTTGCTGTGCTCCAGTCCTCAGGCATCTCTCCCCATAACCATGACCATTCAAAGATTATGAACAGTGGCCTCACAAGGCCATCTGCCAGCTCCCTCGGCACTTGAAGGTGTACCCCATCAGGGCCTGTCAGGAACTTGTTTATGTCCAGTTTGCTTAAGTATTCTCTAATCTCTTCTACCTGATCCTAGCGGATGCTATTGCACTAAGGGTATACCTTCTTTGCTCCAGACATTGCCCTGGTCTCCAGGGCCTGGGATGTCTGAAGCCAGTCTTGCTAGGACCTCCATGCCCCAGGAGGACTTTCCAAGTCCCTAAGCCACTGTGTCTTTGTCACAAGTGTATGTGGCTTTCCCTGGATTGCCCATGCTTATACATGTGGCATCCACAGTCAGTCCCACCCTTTCTGCTCATCAACTTGTGCCACTGCGATGAGAGTTAGAAGTGTGTGTTTTTCTCTAGCCGAAGCAGTGGTCAAATTGGGAGTGCTACGGGTAGTTATGGGACAGTGAGAAAGAGGATGAACGTGCTGACAGAGTCCAGATACAGTGTTTCCAACTTTTTAATGGCAACTTAGTGTTTTGCGCTTTCTGTCTTGCTCAACGTGCCTCAACACTTCATGCTGCAAGAGAAAGGCAACATCATGGTCCAGACCCAGATACAAATGTGGACCTCCCTCCCAAGAGAGGGAGAGGCTGTGCAGCATCACACCTTTGCTCTACCTTGATTAGGATGAAAGACGCTTTCATCATGGACACTTCTACCCTCAGAAAGACAGTTAGCAGAGCATGAAATACTACCTGGGACAAACATTCCCTCCTGGTGTTAAGTGGATAGGCTGTGTATTTTTAACTTGCTGAAGAGCATTGAAGAATGGCCTTGTGAGGAAGGCAATCTTGATGAAGCTGTCCGTGGGCTTCAATGAACATCAGTTCACACACTGGCAGACATAACCTTGTGCCATGTATTCTATTCACCAGTTAAAATACATGCTCTGTTCTTGAATCGATCTCTTTTTCTTGAATAAACCTCAAACTTCTAAAACAATGACCTAACGAGATTGAAAAGGCCCCAGGGCAGAAATTAAAGCCATAATCTTAATGGTCACTTCACTGAAGAGAGATACTGAGTTTGTAAGCACAGTCTCGTTATAGTCACGGGATTTATCTTCTGCTTTCTTCTCTGAGGGTTGGTTTTTGTTACAGCTATTTTAGATCAGGTCCATGCGATGCAATGCTGACTCTGTTCAAGACCATTCCATGCTCATGTCTAGAGGCTGCTGCTCACTGTTTGGAGGTAAGAAGGGAGCCTGAAACTTCCTGTTTTATCATACAACTGTATTTTTATAGATAGCCCAAAATACTGTTTTATGATCTTCTCCAAGTAGAAAAATCCCTTACATAAGTCATTTCACCTGTAGCTGGTACCACTTTCATAGCCCACTCAGTCCTCTTCTGTGAGTAGCTGTGTTACAGGTGTACCTATGTAACCTGGGTTACAGGTACAAGCATGTGGCCATCCAGTGGGTTAGCATGTGAGCAGACAAGAGAGACCTGAAGTCTGAAGTGGCTTGGTAGGTGCAGGCAAACCAAACCGGAGACTTTCCAAGTGCTCATGGTGCTGCAGTTAGAAATGTGTGTTAAGAAAATGTGTGGAGACCTGCTGCAGGGCAAGCATGGGACTGCCTGTTCCTGTCATGCCCAGAGAAGTTACCATAATTTGTTGTTCCTCTATTCTGGGCTGGTAGGATGAAGTTTGGCTCTCACCTTGAGAACTTACCTGGTAAGGAACACAGAGCAAGCAGTCAAGTACAGAATCTAAGAAAAGCGCGGTCCTGAGCACGTCCTTTATCAAAGTGCTTTGAAGACATTCTCAGACTACAGCACACAAAAAAAATAATTGGGCAGCATATGGAAGAAGACTCAGAAGAATGCAAATAATACTGTAACTTACCATAGGAAAAGGTGTAATTTCAACATTTCCTTCTGTTCTTCGTTCATTCTAGCATTGTTCAAGACAATCTGGAGCGTCCAAGATAAGAAGCGACTGTGTCTTGTCCCACGGTTAGAGGAAATCTCTCAGCTGTAAAAGCAGCTGCTACTGCCTGTTTATCAAACAAAAACATGATTTCTTGATGGTAAGTTTAGTTCCACATTCCTCTTTGCTAATGTCAACAGATGTTGCCGTTAATATATACAGCATTAAGAGCAACAGAAGGAGTCACTGCAGCAGCTGTATTTTTTCCTCTGCAGTCAAGGGCATTCCTACCTTTTATTTGGACTTTGTCTTCAGAAGTAGAAGAAATGTAGTACAGTATACAGGGTAACTTACCACTTTTCAGTAGTCTTTTGTGAGTAAATATCAGTCCTGTAAGTTCCAACAACTGCATGAGAAATGTGGGATGTAGGCTTAATACGATAAACTGAGTACAAATATTTTGGCAAAGTACTTGCACATCCATGAAATTAAAAAACAAAATGAAAACACCATGTTTTGCCATAGAAGCGGCATGTGCCAGCAGGAAAAATTAACTGTGTGCAGCAGACTTCCTGCTAGTATAACACTGATGCAGTTATTCCTTGGACAGTTCATGCTAGCTCAACCTGTAGAATGGCCGTCCTGCCAGGATGACGCTGAATAAGAAATTCTACTCCCTGCATGCTCTGTTAAGTTAGCCCATACTTGTGGTATTTTTTCTTGATGTCTTCTTGCAATTGTGTTATGATACAAGTTACAGGAGCCTTACATTAAAGGGAAAGAAAAACAAAGTTAAAGCATGAGGCCCTGCGTTACTCTAGTGAATGCTTATTTATGTGACTAATCCCATGAAGTTGCTTGCATAATCATTATGCATTCGAGTTACAAGTTACCCACACAAGTCAATTTACTGACGAAGGTACATCAGTTTTACCATTGCTAAGGATTATATTGTTGTTCCAAACAAGGCAGTGCATTTTGCTTTCTCTCTCAGCACCTGCTCCTCAACAAATAGAAAAAGGCTGATCTGGAGTGAGGATTCCTATGCAAACACCCAACCATCCGTATTTTTGTTCTGCAGAACTAATGGTAAAATCAAGGCTCATTCTGTTGGTGTCTGTCAAACAAATGGAAATGTAAACCTTGCTTTTGTAAGACAAACATGAAAGAGCTTGATCATCAACCCCAATATCCAGTACATAATTTACTGCATCCCAGGTTACATACATCTTCTCAATTAAAAGT
Source organism: Burhinus bistriatus (assembly GCA_013397275.1). Classification (NCBI taxonomy): domain Eukaryota; kingdom Metazoa; phylum Chordata; class Aves; order Charadriiformes; family Burhinidae; genus Burhinus; species Burhinus bistriatus. The sequence continues at coordinate 30,766 of VYXH01009155.1, read as the reverse complement.
CTAGAGGTGAAGTGGATGCTGTGTGTGCTTTTTTGTTTATTTTTCATTCTGTACTAAACAATCCCATGTGAAACCTTGCAGATGGCATTGCATTAGATTGTAACTAGTATGTACCCCCTTGCTGTAGTCTCACTCATAGATTTGAAATTAGTTCTGTTCTATTAAGAAAGAGAAAGCTTCTTCAAATAACAACTGCAATTGCCAAGAAAATGGCAGGCAGGCCTGTTCCTTTCTGTTGAGAAAAAAAAAATGCAGCTAATTCTTATATTCACAGGCAAAAATGTTCATAGGTTTTTAGCAGGTGATTTGTAAACTATAAAGACCTTAGAATTAGGTGAACAAGTCTTTTTTTAATGTGCCTCACTCAATGCTTTTTATTGTTATGTGTGATGGATACATTTTTCATGGTCAAAATAAATTTCAGGTATGTTGTATGTAAATAAAGCATTGTTTACGAAAGATGAGAAACACAGAATGCTTAAAGTTTCATGCAGAGATGTGATGGTAATCTACCTTAAACGTCATTTTAATTAATGTGTAGATCCTTACATATCATCTCGAAGCAAGCGAAGTGAGGCAATAGTTAAACAACTCAGACAATTAGACATGAAACATACATTGTGGAGTTTTCAGGTGGCTGCTTTTGCTTTGTAAGTCAAAATATCAGAAATCCTTATATCTAGTTAACAATATTTGATATAATAATTGTTTATAGAGGGAAAATGGGATTTATATGGAATATGCACTTTAAGTGAATTCAAGGCAAAAAAACTAAAAAAGAATAGCAGGGGAGCTATAGATATGTTACTGATGGATAAACAGAAAGAACACGCATAGGGTTTTTTCCTCCTTTCTGAAGGAAGAAAACAACTACAGTGAAAAGAAGAATGCATTGAGCTAACTTATGACCAAGGGAATGCAGAATAAAGCAGCAGGAAAAAACAGCCTTGTGAGACAGGGTTAGCAATCATCTTAAGTGCATAAGTATTTGTATGTGTTCCCTACATTTTCTGGGTAATTGCTCATAGTGTAATAGTATCTATTGAAAATTCTATTCATCTTGCACTTACATTTTACATTTTAAAAATTCATAAGCAAGAAGTTTTTTATTGTTCTTCTGCAGTAGAGATGAAATCCAGAGGCTTACGGAAGTCAGAAATATCAGTAGGAAAGAAGAAAAAGATCATTTGGTTGTAATCTTTAAAATTAGAGTTATTCACTAAAGCTTTTTTATAAGAGGAGCATCTAGAACACAGGAAAATAATAAAATTGGTTGAAGAATGGAAGTCTTTCAAGAATAAAAGAAAAAAGAGGGTGTTGATGATGCCCAGCAAAAATTGGATCTTGTGGTGTTTGGTAGGGTGTTTTAGTCCCATTTTTTGTATTGCTCAAAGTCTGTTAAAAAGCTGTCATTCTATCTTGAGATACATGCTGAAAATATATTGGCTATTGTAAAATCTCTCTTACCTCATTATATGTGGGACTGGGGATATGGGTCTGATTTGCATTTAATGAATGTTTGGGGTTCTTAGTGATAGGAAAATCTCTCACAAGGTCTTCCATGGTATTAAAATTTATTTTCAAGTGTATTTACTTGTTTTCTTCTGTACTGATGTTGAATGAGAGAACAGAAGCCTGAAGAAGTGATTTGTTTTGCCAAGCCTAATTCAGGTAAAAGAACAACACAAGACAGATCATTGTTATTAAGTGACCTGGGTTAGTCAATTTTGTTCTGTAACACAAGTGTAGTTAGTCTTGGTAATTATTGGTGTTCTGACTGGTCAAGCAGCAATTTGCACTTAATCGTAAGGAACGATTATTTTTGACAGTGGTGCATGTAATGTAGTATGTTTTTATCAGGTTAGAGTAAACTTAAATCCAATTTCTTTTCTTCCTAGGAAATGCCTTAAATGTGTGTTTAAAATGAAGCCCATGTTTAGTATTTTTCGTTTTCATTGCCATTAAAATCTGAATAATTTATCATAGAATCATAAAATAGTTTGGGTTGGAAGGGACTTTTAAAGGTCATCTAGTCCAGCCCCTGCAATGAGCAGGGACATCTTCAACTAGATCAGGTTGCTCAGAGCCCCAGGTCCAGCCTGTCCTTGAATGTTTCCAGGGATGGGGCATCTACCACCTCTTGGGGCAACTTATTCCAGTGTTTCACCACCCTCAACGTAAAAAATTTCTTCCTTCTATCTAGTCTAAATCTACCCTCTTTTAGTTGAAAACCATTATCCCTTGTCCTATTGCAATGGGCCCTGCTAAAATGTTTTTCCTCATCTTTCCTCTAGGCCTCCTTTAAGTATTGGAAGTCTGCAATGAGGTCTCCCCAGAGCCTTCTCTTCTCCAGGCTGAACAACCCCAATTCTCTCAGACTGTCTTCAAAGGAGAGGTGCTCCAGCCCTCTGATCATTTTTGTGGCCCTCCACTTTGTGAACCAACAGGTCCATGTCCTTCTTACATTGGAGGCCCCACAGCTGGACACAGTACTCCAGGTGGGGTCTCACCAGAGTGGAGTAGGGGGGCAGAATCACCTCCCTTAACCTGCTGGCCATGCTTCTTTTGATGCAGCCCAGGGTGCGGTTGGCCTTCTGGGCTGCGAGCTCACATTGCCAGCTCACATCCAACTTCTCATCTGCCAGTACCCCCAAGTTCTTCTTGGCAGGGCTGCTCTCAATCCCTTCATCTCCCAGCTTGTATTGATACTGGGGTTGCCCCAACCCAGGTGCAGGACCTTGCACTTGTCCTTGTTGAATCTCATGAGGTTCACAGGGGCCCACTTCTTGAGCTTGTCCAGGTCCCTCTGGATGGCATCTCTAATATTTATATGAGTATGAATACTGCAAAAATATTAATTGAATTCTATTCAGTGAAGAATGGCAACATTTACAGAATAATACATTCACAGAATAGTATTGACAAGGTCTACTTGCAATGCAAACACTGGAGTCTTCTCCTTGAGAAGACTATCTTGAGAGAAATGAAAGAATCTGATCTGTGTTCTTTCTCTATAGTGTCAAAACTAACCAGCTTTAAGTTAGGTTTGCAGACATATACCTGGTTTTGGTAATCTGATTAAATGTTTTTAAGAATACACTTTCAAAAAAACTTCACAGTATATTTTTTTTTAGGAAGGGAGAATAACTGAGAAATACTTGTAACTGTCTATCCAGAAGATAATGATTTTCTGTCAGTATGGCCAGTTTTAGTACTATTAATAATAATGTTAAGTTCTTATATGCTATTTTTCATCCAGGAATAAAAAATGCCTTAGGAAAACTCATCTCAGCTCTGTCACAATAAGACTCATGAAGTGATTAAAAAAAGGACATCAGTGCAGAGAGAGAACCCTTATGTTCCAGGCTGATGCTTGAACCAAACAATCAATGTTCATCTTGGGTGCACGAAGGCCTGCGCAGTTCTTCCAGGAATACACAGCAGATCAAAGCTAGTGATTGAGCAGTATATTTCCCATTAAGGGTCACTTAGAAACAAAACAAAGAACTCCTCAAGTCTGAGTTTTGAATATTTCTAGGGAGGCCAAAAGAGCATGCTGACAGTATCTGCAAACTCTCCAAAGATTTAGTTGTCTGTTACATGGTAAATGCTGCATAAAAGAAGTACTCAAGGCATTATAAAGAGATGTTATATTACCGTAGTGTATCTATATTACAATTAAAATTAGGGACGTAAACCTTTTTTATATGTTTCAAAATAGATTGTTTGCAACACAGCAAATGTTACGACTTACTAGTTAGATGAGTTCATGCATCACCAGAAGGCACAGTTAGACTCAATACACAGAATATTTGTAGTAGAGCAAGTGAGAGAGAGGGTTATATTCAATAACATTGCAATTATTAAGCTCAAGTGTTTTGATGTTGTGATGTTAGGCATAACACTTCACTAGAACAATCAGTAGAAATGTACACTGTATAGAGTGAAGGCTATGTGGGAGCTATACATCTGGGAGAACAGAAGAAATACCAGTGTATTTTGATGCTGTCTTGGCTTGAACATAAATGGCTATACAGGTCCTTTATTTTGTATTTGTCCTAGTATCTGCATTATATAAGTAATGCTGTTTTAAGCTTTTAATAGGTGCTACTCTGTCTTCATTGAATTATGAATGATCACAAACATGGAGCTAATGTCTTACTGCAGTTCATTCAAGAAAAAATAAGAAAAAGAGGATGATCATTTGTGAGCTAAATAGAACGAGTTATATAGAATCCATTTCTATATCTCTACCATCATCTATTTCCTCGTCAAAACAACTTATCTGAGTATGCTATTTAATTAGAGGCAAAATAGTAAGCATAGCCTTTTAAAGAGTGACCTACACACTAAACTTGTTGCATGTAATTAACCCTACTAAAGTCCAATTTTGCCTTAGTTTTTAGTAACGTGAATACATAGAGGTAGTGTAGCTGATGGAAAATAGTGTATGGATGGGTGTATTGCCACATCCAGAGTTAAGGCAAAGGACAAAAAATGTTCTTTGTCTAAATTAGAACCATGTGAATAGCTACAAATTTTTAATAGTATTTTTTATTTTAATAGTAGTATTTAAAAATAATTTTAATAGTTTTTTAGTACCAAAGTTTCCATGGTTTCAGCTGGGATGGAGTTAACTTTTTTTTTTTTTTTTGCCAGCAGCTGGTGTAATGCTATGTTTTAGATTCACGATGGGAATAGTGTGATAGCATGCTGATGATTGTATTGGAGATTGTAACAAAAATACCTTTAACTTGTTGTAAACCATGATTTGAGTTGCATGTTACAGGAATTGCTATAGCAGGAACCACCTGAACCAATGGAGGACAGGTCTTACAAGAAGCACTGCAAGTGCAGCAGTGACCTGACCTGAGCTGGTTTTGGTGTCCAGTAACTCCATGCCACACACCATCTCACCTGCCCTGAAAGATTGTTATGACAGGTGGACCCCAAAGTCATGGACTAAATGAACTCAAATGACATTTAGTGAACATTCATGGACATTTCACAGGGTTGGTCCATATCATGGTCATATGGGAATCATATCTGTGTATTATATCAAAGGATGGCAAGGGGGGGTGGTTAATGAGGATGTATTGGGTAGTGTGGGACCTGATCATGAAGTAAATGATATGGAATAAGGAGTGGAGAATGTCATGGTTTCAGCTGGGATGGATTTAAATTTATTTTTTTGGCTAGCAGCTGGTGTAGTGCTATGTTTTGGATTTGGGGTGGGAATAGTGTGATAGCACACTGGTGTTTTTGATTGTTGCTAAGCAATCAAAGCCTTTTCTTCTCCTGATACCGCCCCACCAGCGAGTAGATGGGAGTGGGGCCACAAGGAGTTGGGAAGAGACACAGCTGGGACAGCTGACCCCAACTGACCAAAGAAATATTCCGTGCCATATGGTGTCATGCTCAGTATATAAAGCCTAGGGGAAGAAGGAGGAAGTGGGGGGATGTTTGGAGTTACAGCATTTGTCTTCCCAAGTCACGGTTATGTGTGATGGAACCCTGTTTTCCTGGAGATGGCTGAACACCAGCCTGCCAATGGGAAGCAGTGAATTAATTTCTTGTTTTGCTTTGCTTGCGTGTGCGGCTTTTGCTCTACCTATTAAACTGCCTTTATCTCAACCCAAGATTTTTTCCTCACTGTTACTCTTATTCTCCTCCCCATCACAAATGGGGGGAGTGAGTGATCGGCTATGTGGTTCTGGCTGCCAGCTGGGATTAAACCATGACACCATATGACTGAAGGACTAAAGGATGGCAAATGTAGCAAATATACCTTCTAAAGAAGATTGGAGGGGGATAGAGGTTGCAGGCAGCTGTAGCCCTGTTAGTCTGACCTTAATAGTATGCAAGGTTTTAGAAGAAATTTTGAAGATGTAGCAGATCTGACTACAGTAACAAACACAGGAAACACAGTTTTCCTTTTTCAGAGGAAAAAAACCCGCAACTGTACTAAAAGAAGACATACTAAACTAATTTATGACCAAAGGAATGCAAATTAAAGCAGACAGAAACCATTTAAATCAAAACTTCTTTTTTTTTTTTTTTGACAAGATTAGGGATCATATAAGTTGTATTAGTACTTTTTTGTGTTTTTTACACTTTTAAAGTAATTGTTCCAGTTCTGTATTCTTGCCAAATTATATATGGGACACTTATTTCCAGTGATCAGTGATCTTACTATTTTTTATCTCAATATAGTTTTTAGCTTAGAATGTAGGTGCAAGTAAAATGACCCCTTTTAGCTGAACTGAAAGCCTTTGTAGCTTTTTCAACATGTGTGTGTGCTTATGTCTTTGCAAGATCAATGCACATCCTGATAAATAATCATCAGGTTGAAAAATTCTTTGGGACTTTTACTTGTCTGTAACTGATCCAATATTAAATTTTCGTTGTTACTGGGCAGTTGGTTGACATACCTGTACTTGCCTGTTTTAATGTGGGTGTAGTGATGAAATTTTTACCTTTACAGAGTGGTTGTATCAGCAGTGCAGAAGGGTTGTTATTAGGTAATAGCTTGTAGCCGTCAGCCATTATGAGTTTTCCATGCCACATCACTCAATTTAGGACTTCTGCATTTAGAGGCAAATAATTCCCCCTGATTCTACATTAAAAAAACATCTGCCTGGATGCATCAGCAGTTTGAAACAAAGTAAGGCAGAAGACGTTACCTCATGTGAATTCTAGTTTTCTGTAAAGAGAGTTAAAATTGTAAAGAAGTCATCAGTAAAACAGATGAAAAGCCAATTACTTGGATTTTTTTCCCAAGTTTTATTGTCTATTGGTTTTTAAGCATAGTTTGTTTTTCTGAATTCTTCTCTAAGTATAATGCCAGATGTGAGAATGTAATGTGCAACCGTTTTCTGCAGTCTTTTAGAACATACTTCACATCAGAGAAGTATTCCACTGGAATTTTTGTTATGCGTTTTTCAATGTTCAGTGTTTTGCTGAAGTCCTATTTTCCCAACTCACTGCCACAGGACTGGAAAAATACTCCTGTTTCTAATGAAAAGGTGAAATCACAGAAGAGAAGTTTGTGGCCATGGCTTTGTTCTTACAGACTGACAGGTTATTTTAATCATCAACCAAAGCATAGAAGCCCCTGCTTGTTACTGCAACCTTATCCACCTTTGGGAGCAATGTTCAGTGACATTAAGGAACTTTATGACAAAAAGATACCACCTAATGAGCTACAAGATAGCAGGCATCTAAGATCAAGGATAGTATTGAAAGAGACTGGAGTTCTTTGTCTCTTCTTCCTCTTCAGTTTGCTAAGTTAGTGCTAGATTGTGCCTGTCTGTTCACCTCTCCAGAATAAGCAATGTGCAGCTATTGTAACTTAACGCCTGTTACCCCATTTCCCCAAGGCGAAGTCATTTGCTTAATCTTTTTACCAGGCATAGCATATATTCTCCTCTGTTAGGGTGAGTCTTTTCCACCCCTTCCTTGATTCCTCTACTTGCTTGTTTGTGAGAATGCATGGGCATGTGTGTGTATAGCCAAACAAACCCTCACATCTTATCACTCATGCCATCATTACCTGTTTTGGAATGCTGCAGTAATAATATTTAATTGGTTTTGCTTTAAAGTGTAGAACTAGCTAGAATCTGGACTTTAATACGTAAGTAGTTCATTTCATAAAGATATGACTCATTTAATAAATACATGATCCACTTATGAGATGGGAGGGACATTTTGTAGTTAAGGAGAACACAGGCTAGAGTTTAGCCTTTAAACTGTTTGTAAAAAGGTTTAATGTATTTTCTTTTTGTATCAGTACAACCTTCTGGATTTACATGTGCCACTTATTTTCATGGCCAAATGAGTTTAGACTCATGGCACAAGTCTCGAATTTACATATCATTTACAAACCTAGCTTGAAATGAAATCATTTACAAGTTCAAACCTAACACTGTCAAAACTCAGTACTTTATCTATACTCCATTGAATAGATTCCCTCTGAAGTCCTTACACCCTCTTGTAGCCATGTAGATTTGATTACAACACTTTCTAAGAGGGTCTTGGTCTGGCCCATACCAATTTGACTGCCTTAGGTTGAGATGAGGATTTAAGATGTGTCTGTCTTTTCTTCTTTGGGTGGTCTTAAAGCTACAGAGGTTTTGGTAAAGGCAAGGATCCAGTGCTTCGACTCATCTACATCTGACTGGCTGCCCTGATTTCAGTGAGGCCAACAAAAATTGCAATCTTGCTCCAATATTCAAGACAACAGAAAGAGAAGTGTAAAATTCAAGGTTCTAAATATTGTCATATTTGGACTGCAACACTGAAAAAGGCGTAATTTACATAGAATCCCTCTGATTTCAACTAGAATGTGATAAATAGATCCTTTTATTTGTTCTTTCTCTGATGAGTGGTCTATCTGCCCACACTATGCTGAAAACCAGTTTATTATTGGTTTATCTTCTCCATTTCTCCAGGCCTCTCAATGTCAAACTCATGCAATACTCTCCCTATGTGCAAGGCCACCTTTTTCTTAGTGATTAATTTAATTTCACCTTTAGTGATTGTTATGCCTGGGTGAAATGGGTTCAGCTTATAACCACACATTGAACTTTAATTCAGGTGTGTCCTCTGTAGGTAACGAATCTGTTCTTCATAATCAACATTTATTTCTGTTAACACTTAGTAGGTTAGATAGTTGCGAAAGAGTCCATTGAGTTTTTCCATTTATTAGTTCAGATTTTAATGATTCAAAAGACAATTTAATGTGTCTTGTGCCTAGCGAATGGAAGTGAAGGTGTTTGAATGTTCAGGTGCATGCCTATAGGTCTCAGCTCTGCGTGTTCCACCCCAGCCATCTGATTTATCTATACCTTTCTCTGTTACTGCTTCATGTTTACAGCATGGAAAAGAATGTCTTTGCTGAGACAACCAGCACAAAGTGTACATGCTGTGCATATATATCAGTTTGGGTCCCTAGCAAATATGTAAAAGGACATCTTGAGATGTGCTAAGACTCAGCAAGAACATGAACAACTTTCAAATCCTAGGCAAGTCATGTCCAGGCACCTTGGCCCTCAGCCACCCCACCAAGTTCCTGTATTTTTCTTGGGTTAGCAAAACCAGAGCTAGCTTGGGTGAGTCTGCAGAGGACTACTTCAGAGCTAAAAAGCTTTCTCTGAGTGTCCCTTTACTATTATGTGAGAACAGTACTTTTATATACCATAAAATATGGATTAATGTGTACAAAATCCTTTCGTACATGTTTTATTAGTGCCAGGTGCATAATAAGTTCACAAAATTAGATCAGTTCCCTTGATCAATATTCAGCTAATTTAGACAAAATGTATCTTTCCATTCTGTCACATTTTTGAAGCATGAGGGGAGGATTTAAACAAGAAGGTCTTTGTCTTTTTAAGTGGGAAATTATAAAGATACCAGGTAATTTATAGCAAGATACTCTCTAGAAGTCTCTTAAAGGGAATTTCCATCACTCTTCCCTGAGTGGGAACAAAAAAAATACCCTTTAAGTGACTGTTCCATTCAGAAAATGACTCAGTGAAATACATTGTTCTTATTTATAGAATAACTTTTGTAACACATTTTAAAAAGAAAAGGAAGAAAATTATACTGAGGAAAAGTAATACAATTTGCAGCCTGAGTGAAAAGTGTAGGAATGAGCTTTTGTGAGCAGAAAGCTGCACAGTGACTAGGAAATGTAAGTACATAAACAAAAATCCCACTATTAAGCAATGAGTAAGAGTGCAGACAATATCAGCTAGGCCTGCTGAAATCAGATTGGTGAAGTGGTTCAGTTGCTGCTGCCTCTGTACATCAGCTTCTTATGCAGGCTCAGATTTCTTCCTATCCACTTACTTCATGTCTTCTCTTGCTTAGGTGCTGCACTGGGAATTGGCGTGATATCCTGCTAAAAATGATTGCATTCATAGCAACATTGGGCAATAGTTTGCATAGCCAAGAGCTCCCTTGCTGAATCTGGGTGAGCCCAGGGGGCACCTGACAGAACGATGTTTTGTCTGTCCACCTGCAGGTGTGGTTTATGTATGGCCAGGACCACAAGGAAGTGGCTCCTATGTCAGGGATTCCCATCTTTCACTGTTGTTTCTTCTGGGCTTAAATTACGTGAACTGTGAACTGGCTTGATGTTTTACTAGGAGCTTGACTTGGGCTCCAGAGTACATGAACAAATAAAAAGGTGAAGTATGGTAAGATGATCGTGTATAATCCCTGTATAAACTCTGACAATTGTGTTTATTGTATGTCAGATTGCGTATCCACTGTCACTGACTCATTTGTAGTTCCCATCATCTGCACTTCTGCTCCGTTGCTCCAGCTGCAGCAAGATTAGCTGCGTGTTGCTTTAGTTAGGGTGGCTTCGAATATTGCATTCAATACCTGTAGCAATCACAGTCAAAAGGTACTTGATTTTCCCTTTGTTACTGCATGTTTATTTCCATCTTTCTTCTCATTTAATTTTTTTCATTCCAGGTAAAAGGAGATCACCAGGAGAAACAGGGCAAGTAAATAAAGAAAAAATCTTCATGATCAAGGAATATTTCTGGATAGTCTAGTAAAGGAAAAACTTTGCAAGAATCCAGTGTTTGTTACCGTGAATGCACTTTTATCTTGTTTCTTTTTTCCAAGAAATTTAGAACATTTGCTCTTTTTTTCGTAAGGTAAGAATAAGTAAAATTCTGTGTTACCTTCAACCATGGTAACGGCACAGGTGACCAAATTACTAGAATGCAGTTGCCTTCCTCTGCCAAAAGAAGTAAAAGTCTTTCATTGGGTCTCCCCTCATTTGTACTTTATTGGTGAATGAATATTCAGTATATTAATTCAAAATACAAGCCAATGGCAAGAAAAAGTTTTTTGAAGGTAAGTTTCTTTTACCACGTGTTGACTTACTTATCCTAAAGATAAGCTGGCAGATTGAGTTTTAAATCAACTCTGGGCATTACTGGAGGATATTTCTATTTAGGTCTGCCAATAAAAAAGCCAAAACCTAGCTTTAGGCTGTTCATTGCTTTGACATTTCTGTGCTGTCTAAAAGCTGTAATGCAAATACGAAAAGAATACTCATTAAGTTTTATTAATTATATCATAGGTAAGCCTATTTGACATGTAATTAACTTAATATCACACAAGCAAATAATGCAGTTATATTTTATAATTTTCTAAAGTTATACAGCATGCATTTAAAGGATATTTAAAAATAAAGCTCGATTAAATTGCTAGTAACAGCAAAAAATGATTAACTGGTTAAGTGACATCAATGTGAAAAAGAAAGGGTTGGAGAAGTCATGAGACTGCTGCAGAAATAAGGAATTTTCATGACTGTTTTCCTGACGTGTAAGATTTCACAATTTGATGCTGGTTTTGGTTATTAATTTTCTACACTTTTTGTCTTAACAAAGGGTACTTTTCTTTGGTCAGAGTAACCATGTGGATATACTTTATTTATGAAAGCTGAATTATAGATGCAATGCTCTCCCTTTGCTTTGCCATGGTACAGTGTGTTGGATGCAGATGCAGTTTAATATGTATTCTGCTTCACTTCCTCTCTTATTTATTATTGTGGTAGGCTGTGAAATAGCTACTGGGGTCTTCTGTAAGGCAATGTTTATCTTCAGCAACTTAGAATAATTTTTTTAAAAAAGCTTTTGGCATGTTGTATCAGTCAGCTGGTTCTGTCTAGAACATGAAACTATTATGGCTTTTTTAAATATGTTGGTGTAACGAAACAAAAACAATTTGATTTAAATGCAGGTGAGTGTTATTGGAGGGGAATAGACAGATACATTTTCATGACATGATAGTTTCCTTTAACTTTCAAAGTGTCTTGTCAAAGCAGAAACTCAGGCTGAGAGGAATGGTGTGCAATTCCTTGGGAACAGGATTCCTTGTCATTGATTCTGATTTGAGCATCAGAATAAAAAACTGCGTTGTTGAAATATATGTGTTTCTGTTGTTGTGATACCTGGTTTCCCAGTATATTCAGGCCCCTGGGCATCGTATGTACAGAATAGAAAGACAATGTCTGCTGTGTAGTTTGGTGGGAGCATTACAGGTCGCACAGGCAAAAAGCACCGTAAGGCCTGTTATTTCCATGGGTATAATAACAAGAGGTTCGGTGAGTTTGGACATAAACAGGCAGAATATATTTGTGTGTATACATCTGTACATTCATACACAGACATAACTGTGATTAAAATGCATGGCTAGCAGAAAAGAGCATATCATTTCTAGATATATAAAAACAAGGACTCAGCCAAATACTCCCACAGAGAAGAGCTTAAGGAACCTGTTTTTTTCTCAGAAACTATGGGTCTGCTAAGGGATTAAAATCGAAATGAGAGTTCAAACTTTACAGGTGTTCATATCTGTGAAGTAGCATAACTATCAGAGCCCCAAATTAAAAGTTCTCTTCAAGGAATCTCAGTGGAATGACAACTCCTGATTTCTGTGGAGCCAAGAGAGGAAAAATAATGTTTACGTTTTTATAACACTTGTCTTTAAACTTCAGTCCTTTAGAATCTCTTGCTTCCTGCAACAGAGGAAACAAAAGGGGCACATAATAGACTTCCTTTTGCACATGGAACAAAGCTGGATGTAACTTTTATCCTTGGCTGCTTTGTTGCTCCCCAAATCTATCCCTCTTTGAACAATCTGCCACTACTCTGTGCCAGCAGGAGCTTTAGAAGAAGGCCATCTGCACTGGCTGCTATGTTTGGGGACAGACTCTCTTAATTCCTAAAGTACTGGAATGCAGATTTCACTCTGTGTCCAGAAATCCCAGCCATCATGTTTTGAGGATGGGGCGGGGTATAGATCTCACAGACCCTAGTTCTGCTGCTGAGTGAGAAATGGCCATTTACTCCTGTATTGTGGAGGTGGATACAGCACGTATCAAGTCTACCCTTAAAAAGTACATGAAATTTCTACTCCTGTTTCACCTAAGTACTGCCAAATAAATGAGTGACTTTGAGGAAAATTTTCATAGTGATGTTTTAAGTGGGTCACTTAATTTATGCAATTCACTGGAGAAAATGTGAAGCTTTCAGTGACAGTAAAGGGTCATCAGATGTTTATATAGTGGCAGCACTTCAGAGGGTCCCGTTGTGCTATGCAAGTATGGAAAAGAGACAATGCTTGTCTTGAATGTGTTTTCACTGCAATAAATCATACTTAAACCGGAGCTATATCTCTGCAGTACACCAAGTGAAAAGGTTATTTTGATTAATTTAGAAACATCAGGCAGAGCTTTCTTCTTTTTAATTCAATCCTGCAAAATATGAACTCTCCTAAGTGCTTTCTGGACTCTTGTCTTTCATGTCTTCCTGTTTCCCTCCTAAAAGTTCACTTGGGTCTTTATTATGAGTCCTGTCTTTCGGAAGACTGTTAGGGTATTGCCCCAGAAACAGAGAGGATATCTTCCCAAATCCCTTCTATTCAAGGAGAAAATGAATTTACATCAGTTAAAATGTTCTCCTGCCTCTTGCAATGAGCTCATTGACCTGTCTTTTCCCCCTACCCTCTGTGTAACAAGTGAGTTGCAGACTGGTGGAGGCCATTCCCCCAAGGAGGAAGCACATTTACAACAATTTGGTTTTTTGACACTCTTATCTGGTTCATTACACTTTCTCATCCTGAAGCATTGTTCCATTAATTGCCATTTTTAAAAGACAAAGTGATCATTGTTATTTCCTCAGACAAGTCATAAAAGCCTCTCTGAATATATGGTAGCACATTTATTAATCCAAGGGACTAGAGAGAGGAGGCATCAAACATTGAAGATTGTCTGTGTCCTCCATTGAGGTATGTACAATTATACTTCATTGTAATAGTCTAAAAACAGTGAATTCTCCTTCTTTCATTAAGGAATTATAGAACCTGATAGTGCCTTTTTGGGACCTTTTACCGGAATAGTTTTGGCCTTTTCACAAGGTTTTCTTCAGTGCTGAGCAACAATTGCATGGGTTGCATTGTCTGTACAGCTCTATTTATAACAGTGGGATCATGTACAGTGCTAAAGTCACATACATGAAGGAATTTGTCATCAGAAACCCAGGACTTCAAAATTTGTAAGGAAACATGTAGGATGGGGAGTCTAATTAGATTTTAAGTAAAGAGTTGAGTTTGACACCTTACTTTTAAGTATTATGTCCAACAACGACAGAAATCCAGGTCACTGCCAACATAGGCTTGTTCTGCACTGGGGAACATTTACAGAACATTCCCACTATTGCAGCTCCACTGACATTAGTGATATGAGGAGCTGCAATATTCACAGCTCTCCAGCACCAGCAGCTGTTTCAGCACTGTGTTAATTAGATTGGCACTGAGCTGGTTTAAGAGACATGATGCCACTGACAGCTGCTGGGGTGCCATCCACACTAGGGCTGCCAGCACTGATAAAGCTGTAGTAGTGTTGGTAGCTGTGGCAATTATTTGCAGAGTTCTCCACAGTAAGTAAAACTGAGATATGTGGGCTGAAGTTATAGTATGTATATGAATGCATATATGTGAATTAATTTGTTCCCTGTTTCCCTCTAGCATCCTATTCACATGTACATGCTTTACTGGTCATTTGTGAAAAATTGAAAATCTCATGATGTCTTCTGCTTTGATATAGTGTTAGATGAGGGAGAGTGGAGGGAACAGGAAAGCTTGGTATTTACGATCAAGGATGTGAAGTACAATGTGTCTAGGTAAGAGGATAGCAGGGATGATAATTATCTCAATGTGCATTGTGTGATCTGTGAAGTGGTGATGAGTTGTGTATTGATTGTTAAAGTACTTTAAAAGGCTTTCCGTGCCCAGCACAAGTTGATTATGTTGGTCTCATCCACATGTATCTCTATGTGATACCTGCTTTCCTCTTTGAAGCAAAATATGTTGGCATGAACCAAGCATATTTCTAATGAAGTACAATTTATAAAGATAAAGGAATAGAAAGATGTCTGTACATGAGAATGTGTCAGATTATTCATTTTTCATACAATGTTTTGTCATTTGTGTTAAAATTTTAAAAGGGTAAAAACACTTAATTGAAATTATAGGTCTAATCTCTATTTCCATTTTCCTCATTCCATTTACTTAAAGTACCATAGTTCTTGTAATTTTTTCTCCTTTACTGGAAATTAGCACTGCTTGGCTTGACCCATATGTGAGGTTTCTTAATAAACTCTTTGAAGGATAGGTAATTACAAAAATACCGTTGGCCTAATAAAGAACATCATAGTCCCCTTTCTGTTCCTTTCTAATACAATTACCTTTGAATCAACTAGGACGAGGTTTTTCAGAAGTAGCGCTTGGGCCTCATACTGAAATTATTTTGAGACAAGTCACTTCTGCAAAAAGTTACTTCTGTGCATGCAAAAAACCTGTAAACAGATGAGAACAAAATTGCATAGAGAGTCTGTTTAAACCATCCTATACTCCTAAGAATAATTTAAAGGTGAGGTCAGATACTGTTCTACATCTATGGATGTCAGCAACATGCTTTTTTACATTGTGTGAAATACAGAAAAAAGCTAACAAATCCCTTTTTTCCCCCTCTTTATTTTAATGTATGAGGCAAAACTGGCATGGCCCCCTCCGCAGCCATGCCTATACCCATACAGAGAACCAAGTCCATGCCCACCTCCTTTTCCAGACAAATGCATGCACATTCAGGCTAAATGAAATACTCATTTGCAGCTAAATTGACTGTGGCAAATATTCAGAAGACCTCTACTAGTTGACTGATTAATCATCCACCCAGCCCTAAGCATGCTGGTTTCTAACCATTGTTTTACTCAACCACACATACACACAGAGTTTAGCTTTAAAAGTCCAATAGTCTAAATATGGTAAATTTTCTTGAATATAAAAGAAAATGCCAGCCTTTTATACTGTTCTGTATAAAATATCTGACAATTCCTTTTTTACTTGTCAAGTAAAAATTCCCACCTTTTTGAGGAAAGCTTATAGCTTTTCAAAATGTAATACATATGTTCAATGTAGATTAGTTGTGTTGATTACTTTGTTGTATTTACAGCATAAAATAAAAATAGCAATGGGTATCAGAGAACCTGTGTTGGAGTAATTGGAAGACGGTACACATAAATAAAGATTACTCCTTCATTCTTGTATATTTTAGTATGTATTACATGCCCTGTAAAGTGATAAAAGCAATTGTGAAGTCCAGTCATTTGAGACCATAAGAAAATTGTAATGAAAGATCTTCAGAAAAACAATGTTTATCTATGATATCAGATGACAGGAATATTTATTAAAAACCAATATAATTATTTTACTGGGTAAGGCCATGCTTTAGCTCTGCTCTTGTTCTGGGTAGTTAATTTCTAGTTCCTAAGCCTCTGTAGAAATAGCAACCCTCTTGTGAAGTAGACATGATAATGCTACCTGTCACGTGCTGTTCTTTGTCTTTCTTTGTTATTGTAAACATCATCCTTGAATAAATATAAATATTTATATTCACAAGTAACCATAAAATATTCATGGTTGCCTTACGCATGGGGAAAAAAATGGATACTTGATTTTTCACCTAAACTCTTCATTGAATTCAATAGTAAAAGTTTTCTAGAATTAGTGAATTTAGACTAAGGTTTTCCATAGTTCGATAAAGACTAAAATTTTACAAATCCATACAGTTGCAATGAGAACTTTGGATGACCTAAATTCTGTCATCCTTCACTCATTGTGTAAGATATGTTGAATGTGAAAATAATTGAAGATTTCTATAAGCAGGGGCAGTTTAACGATTTCACAATATATTCCTACCCCCTGTTAGTTTGTGTTATTCTTAGCCCTTTTCTTCATTTATAAGTCCATATTCTTTTCCTAAAGGATTCCATCATTTTATTTCTATGAAAGGGTACAGTTTGTAGCTGTGACACTGCAAAAATTTTTTTTACAGTAAGATCAGACCCACAAGAGCAGAAGATTGATACCATTAGTAGTAACACATTTTTCCATAGGCAAAGGAGTATTCAAGCTTGACGTTGCAGATTTTTTCAGTGATTTTTAGCTCCTGGATGTTGTTGCTGAGAGAAGCATATACATTAGAAGACCTGAAGTCAACCACTTGACAATAGCTCTCAGCAAGCATCGTCTAGAAGGTGCTCCAGAGATGAGAGGGATGAAGGCATGAAGGAAACATTTCAAGGATCAGAAAATGGCCACTTTTCCTCATCTGTCTCTGTTCCCTTTTCCATTCAACTCTTCTGACTTTGTCAAGCTTTGCTCCGGAATTCATAGTCATAGCATTGAGGAAGTAAATGAAAGAAAGCTGAAACAGTTCTTCACACAAAGTTTTCAAACCTCAGTGAAAACTAAATGTGTGGAGAAGGAAAATGAAAGAAACATGACAAATTTCTATTTCAGAATTTGTAATTAGAAACAGAAGTAGAAAACACACATTAGAAGGCAATATGAAATAAAAATTTTTAAAAAAAGTCAAAAATTCAAGGCTTTAATTCAAGTTGAAGAATAATAAACAATGGTTTAGTCTGATTAGTCTCTGACAGGCAGTATTAGTTTGCTTTCTTTCTTGCAACACAAAAAAATACTGCACTAAGAACAAGATTCCTTCACCCGCTACTGAAAATTGTCATGCAACTGTCATCTACACTAATTTACAATATTGCACATAAACAAATTAGCAATGGGCTTAAGTTTAAGACCAGCAAGGAGGAATGGTAAGGGTAATATTAAGTATGATTAACTGGGTCAATGAAGTACTTTGGGTAGGAATTTAATTTAGTTACTTGAATTGAAGCAATTTTGGTAGGATTTGAAGTGAAGTGAACTCAGCACTAAAGTGAGAAAGGAAAGCATAAGAAAGCAGAAATGGAAAAGTATTTTTTACACTAATGTGGGACCAGTTGGTGTAATCTGCTCTTGCTGATATGAGGCTACAAAGCTGAAACTGTCTTTCAGCCAGAGAATGTATTTTAAAATGGCTTCCACCAGCAGTAAAGAATAATTATGATCTCAGATACTAGAACTCCTACTTTTATCTTCAGCAAGCCCAGCAGGTAATCTGGGAACTGATCCAGATTCTTAAACATAGCTATCTAGTGCCACCTTACATGTCCTTGAGTATCTGAGGAACTTGGCTGGCAGGTAAAGGAGTGGATGTCTTGTGGTATGTACTTCTGTAGAAACTGCTGGAAGCCAGATGGGAGACTCATCACATATAAAATGGCATATAAAGTAGCAAATACTTGTGTTCCCCCTACTAGAGGGGATCCGATGCCTCTCCCTCATTGAAATACTAGAAATACAGTCACGTTTCATTCATAGTTTTTTCAACAGAGGCAAGACTAAAGTGCACGTTAAGTTTTTTTCTTCAAAAATCAGTGTCTGAGGATACTGCTATAAAGGGCTTTCAGTTTTATCCAGACTCACCTCTAGCCAAACATCTGTAAGAACATTAAGTCTTACTTCCACCTTATGATATACAAAATGTCTATATGTCTGGACGCAAACTGATAATTGAACTACTACATGCATTAAGTGCAGCTATTAATCTGTCTGCAGAGATAACACTACTGTTGTTCTTCAGTAATATACTAGATTTAATGCTTAATCTTTCCCCTGGCATAATTTTAGCCCCCAACTAGATAGTTCTGCAGGTGGTGCTGTGGGAAATGTTTGCAGTTCGAAGACAGGGCTGGAACGGGAGTGGAGAAAGAACAGCTTCATTCCTCTTCAGCTTTTCCCAGAACAGAAATATTAAGGCCATTTCTTTCAAAAATTATTGGTAGTATGAGCGTTTTTATTTTTGAGAAGAAAACTCTCCGAAATACATGATACTCATCTCCTTGGAGCATTCACCCAAGGATCAACAACTATATAATAAATGCAAGGTGCCTTATTCATCTGGTGGGGCTTTTAAGCCACTTTCCCATACTGTGAATGACTAATATTTATTTTTCATCCAGTGTAGCTAGACTTTTGTTTCCAGTAATAAGAACACATAGAACAAGAATAGCAGTGGAAAAGAATAGCCTGAAAAAAAATAAAGAGAATAAAAAAAATAAAAATAAAGAGAAATTAGTGGACATTAACAATAGAATTTTCCTGCTCAAAGTCACACAAATGGAATTTTTCTGCAAATGTCGAGTAATATGTGAACTGGTTCGGGGGTTGGATATCGATTGACTCGTTTCTATTTTACTTTTTTGAAAGTTTATAGCTGTTTGTATCAAATTGATATAGGGTGCCAACGTTTCAGGGCAATGCTTTTTCTGAACTGGGAGCTGCTTTGTTAAGTTTGATGGCCGTCATGTTGTATTGACATCAAAACTGTGGTGTAGTTCAGAAACTGGAGTGCTCAGAGGTATTTGTAGGAAATTCCAATTTTATGCAAGGTTAGTTGCTTGCTATAATAATTTGAAAAACAAAAAAAAGCATTAAGGGCTAGTGTACCCTTTCCTAACTTACATGAAATGTTTTGAAGTTGAAGGCCCCAGCTGATCTTAGATTTTGAAAAACAGCATATTCAAAAAGTCACCCTCTACTTCTGCATCTGCAGATTTGTGGGAGGTGCACTTGTGAACTCTGTACGGCCCGTGGATCCTGCACAGCACTGGACTCTTTTCCACCCTGGAGCTATCGTTCAACATGCTCACCGCCCAATATTATAGAAATGCAAAAGCAAGAGAACCTCCTGTGGGCCTAAGCCTGAAAGGACTAAACCTGAGGAGGGAAACAGGGGCAGAGGGCTTGTTTGAAAGCTGAGCCAGAGGCAGAATGCAGTGATTTTGCACTCTCCACTAAATGCTTATGTTTGCCCCCGGATTCTAGTGACCAGTTGTAGCTCTGATTATGACAGGTTCTGAGCACTAAGGAAGGCTTCAAGGGTAGCGCATGGAAGGTTGCACAAGGCTCAGGAGAATCCCAGCCTCCCTAAAATCTTTTGGGGGAATTCGGTATCATTTACAAAGAGAAACAATTGTTTTCTGCAGTTCTTGAAAACTTCCCTGTCCTTTGGAAGGAAAGAGTTTTTATTTAGCTTCTTCAGCCAAGTTCTAAGCAAGATATTTCAGTGGTTTTGGTGGGTTTTGATCTTTAGGAA
Organism: Burhinus bistriatus; assembly: GCA_013397275.1. Taxonomy (NCBI): domain Eukaryota; kingdom Metazoa; phylum Chordata; class Aves; order Charadriiformes; family Burhinidae; genus Burhinus; species Burhinus bistriatus. The sequence continues at coordinate 10,683 of VYXH01009155.1, read as the reverse complement.
ATTATTCAAATCAATGCCAAACTGTCATATTTTTAATCTTTTTAAACACTCTTATGATTAGAAGACGGGAAAAAAGAGTTTAGAGATACACATATATGTACTGTATGTGTATGTAGAAATATACTATCTCATACTATCCACTAGATGGACTCATGAATAGAGTGTTCAGAATCAAAACTCAGACTCCTGGTAAGGAGAAATATCTGATGTTAAGCTACTGCTAGAGTCTGGCTCACAGCAGCAGAGTTGAGGAAAGGAGCTTCTGCACCTGCACCTTCCGTCAGTGCAAGGACTAACTATAATTTGCCAGGAGAGAGGTTCTGGCTGGCTCCTGATGCTCTCTTCAGTGACAGTGTTGAAAAGACCGGAATATATCCAGCCAAGAATCTTACGGATTTCTGAATATACAAAGCATTATGTAAGTGCTTGAGGTAATTTAAATTAGACCTCTCATATGCGCTCAGAGTGCATGTAAAGGCACCGTATGGCCATAAAAGTGGGAAAGGTATGTGCTGAAATGCGCTAATAATTAGCTTTAGCAGAAAATTGAATATTCTGCTTGAAATGACAGGCTTATTCACAGTCATTGTCTTAACTAACTTAATTTTTTTCCAATCACAAGCTAAATTATTATTGCTCTCTGTGTTGGTTTGTTTCCTTACCACGACCAGCTGCTTTTCACTTTAGTTGCTGTATTTGCTAAATGATGCAATACTTTCTCAACCCATAAAGTCTGAACAGGTACCAGCAGTAACCATTTCATTAAAATAAGTCTCTTTAAATCACCTTGAACATACAGCTGTATCTATGCCTACAGTAAGGTATAGAAATGACCTCCAGAGAACATGCTTGCACTTCCAGCTAGTACAGGGCTGTCATAGCACTGTATTATCTCTTCACTTAGTTCTGATATCAGAAACAAGCCAAAAAAAAAAAGTCAAAAGAGAAAATGGAAAAAGACATCAGCAAAGCTTTGTGACTAATACCCACTCGTATTCCAACTTCTTTCTGTTTCATGCAGCGTGGAAGCTGAAGTAGATCTTCAGCAGCTGTAACGACACTGGGGCTTGATGAAGGTCCTGGGATACTTGACTGTAAAACTGAGTGGAGAATATATGACTCTATCTGATGCTTGATAAAATAGTCAATGAAGTCAGTGAGTAAGACGTCCCAATAGTAACAAGACAATACAACACAGAAAGCAGAAGTGCCTTAGTGCTGTGAAAGTAGAGTAAGCTTAATGGAAATAAATAATGGATGCTGCAAAGGAAAATAAACCTACCACAACCATTCAATCCCCACAGCTGACTTTAGTTTATGAAAGAGCAGCACCCTAAATGCTACAATACTTTTTGGGAATTGGATTAAACTTAATAGATTTTTTTCTTTCAAATACCTGTATAAGGCCAGGTTGATCTTTTTTCTTTATTTCAAATCTGTAGTTGTCTATTGATACGTCTGTCCATAAGTATTTTGTGATAAATACATGACTAGATTGGTAGCGTAATATGTGCTATACAAGTAAAAATTGCCAGAATCATAGAGGCATAAGATTGCAAGGAATTTCCTGAGGTCACATGTTCCAGTATGGGAATATTTTCCCTATATCATTCCTGGTGGATTTTCCATTCTTTCCATTTTTCCATTCTTAAAGCTATGAATGGCCAGCCTTTTCTTAGAAACTGCCAAAGGCAGATTCCCCAGGCAATCTGTGACAGTAGTTCATTATCGTTATCTTTGAAAACTGATTTATTTTTTAATCAAAACCCCCTTCCTGTGTCCTGTGTCTTTTGTCTAATCAATTTTTGTGTCATTGAAAGTATTACCATGTTCCCCTTTTTTGACTTCCTTTCCTCTTTTCTAAAAAATGCTGATTCAAATGATCATGACAGGTCTTGAGGAAGAAATCTTATATTTCAATCTAAGCCTAATATTAGTAGATACATCAAGTGAATTTGAGAGGCCAACTTCATTAGATTTTGAAATGAAATTGGGATTTACCGTTCCTTCCAGCCGTGGATGACTGATCACTCTCCACATAAAATCAGCCTGTTGCTATGGCCTTCTGTGGGATTTTTGGTGCAGTGATGAGAAAATATTGTAAACTGAAGGAACAAAGACATGCTTAAGATACCACAAGAGAAAACTGGAAGTTTGTTGAGAGACTGTGTTTTGTATGTGGTCTTTCAAATGTGAGAAGATACACCTGTGAGGCAGGGTTATTAATTGAGTAAGGAGGAACAAGGTCAAAATGTTTTAACTGGCTCAGCTGAAGGTGGAGGTTTGAGAAACAAGAGTCTTTGCAACTCAGCCAGCAAATATTGGGTAAAGCTAGTCTCTTGAAAGTTTGTCTTTGGCGTAGAAATATACTGGTCTTTTAAATATCCTGGGTGGGAGAGTCTTTTAGCAGTTTGCATGTAGTCTCAGTTTATGTTCCAAATTACAAGCCCAATTTAAAGAAGGCACCATAGCTAGTATATATGCAGCCTCTTTTGAAGTGAGCAAAGTACTGAATTTTAAAGGGAGGAAAAAAAGATTTATAATGAAGTTTAAAAATTATTCTGTTTTTTATGTGGCTTTCTTGCATTTTCCAGTAAATACAGTAAATAACCCTGTCATTTTCTTTTTATTTTGTATAGGACCCTTTAAGGAAAAGGACATGTACCAGCTTGCTGTATTTGCTGTAGTCCTAATACTTAGAATGGAAGATAACATCATAGCAAGTTTCACTAACACAAGTAATAAATGTCTTGGATTTTTACATCACATATGTAGTCGAATGAGTAATTTTGCTGATGACAGGGCATTGTTCTAAGAAAACGCTAATGGAATTAGCTTGAAGGGGCATTTACGCCATTCATGAGCTGGCAATTAACTAGCAGCCTGAGAAAGAGCAGTTGTTTAAGGGCTTCCGCAGTACATTAGGACCCAAAGATCTGAGTTCTGTATCCCACTGGCATATTGAGCTGTCTTGCTATGTCACTCCTCTGTCTGCCTCCGTCTTTGCTTCTGGTTAAGTGGAAACGCTGCACATATAAAACACATGGAGACCTGCAAGTGAAAGGAACTAGGTGTTATCAGGAAAATATCAATACTAATTAACCGTACATTTTTACATAGTATGATATGACCCATACCTCTAGGAACAGGTAAAGTCAGTATCTTGGGTAAGTGCTCTATATATTGCATGATCATGTGAGAGAAATCTTATGGTCCATTTCTTTAACGGTCTGGCAATACTTACCTGCTAGTAAAGTAGCATCAGAAAGAAACTGAGAGTTTTGCTAGATACACACTAATAACATCTGAATCACATTGCTAAGTTATTCCTACTCTGTCTTTCCAAAATCTGATTTAAAGTGATGACTTGAAAAAACCTATTACTTGATGCAGAATGCTAACAGCTGCAGTCCGCTGGCCTAGAGTGACAGTAATAACCTGTATAAGGAGGTTTCGTGTCTACAGTAGACTTTCGTGTTTCATATCTCTCTTACCTTTTCTCAGTGTTTCTCTGTCCAAGGTGGGGTTGTAGTACTGTAGTGTGCTGTTCACAAAAATTAATAATCCATGGATTAGCACCCCTCTGTGAAACTGTGAGACACGCCACACATAGTAATAATTTTAAATATCCTTGTATTTTCTCACTTTAGCCCTTCTCTCTTACTAGTCCTGCTGATCTGAGGTTACAACCAGGCTTATTTTTTTTTAATGAAAAATGCACAACTCAAGTAGTTGTATGAACGTATACTTATATGATACTACAAGCATTTGCACCGCTGGGAAAAATACAAATTATTAAAAAATATATAATAAAATTGCAAGAGCAGGGAACATTCTGAATATAGCACTATTCCCAGCTCATGCCCCCACTGTCTGATGCTTTCCTTGGTTGTAAGTCTGTCCTTGAACGTCGAGAAAGCAGTGAGCACCAGACAGTGGCAGTAACTGTAGTTCAATATACTCATATCATTAAAGAATATGTCAGCTGTGACAATTTAACAGTTATAAGAAAACATGATCATATTTGCATTTATGGAATTCCTGCAGTTTTAAAGAAACGTGGTAAGTGAATTTCTGTCCTCTGTCCTACACCCTTGCTGATGCAAAGGGACTGGACAGAGAGACATGCATACTGTGCTGAATTAATAATAAGATGCTAACTGGAATTGCATTTTCTTAATTTTTAATGCCTGTAGAAGTTGTTATTATATATTCTTCATTGCTTTTGAAGGCATTTCTCTTGCCCAGAGTTCTGATACTTGATATCATCTGAAACTGTGTTTGGCTATATACATATCTAGTTATATATACAAGTATATTGTATTTAGTCCTTCTGAATAGAAGAAATTCTAAAATTGATGCCCCTGAGTGAGCTGCTGTTGAATGCTGTCGTGGTTCGGGCCAGATTGGCCCAATCCGGTGGAATGACAGATGCTCGCTCTCTCTTGCTCCTCTCCCGAAGGGAGACAAGAGAGAGAGAGAAAAAGAGAGACTTAAGAGTTTACAAGGAACTAAACTACTTTAATGAAATATTAATAATAAAATAATAAAAAGAAAAATAATGAAAAATATACAAAACCGTATCAAGCTCCCAGGATGACAATCACATCACCAGCAGTCACTGGGGAAGTCACAGACTGGACTCAGTGATGGATGGGAACTGGATTCCAGATCTGGATTGAGGATCAGGATCGGGATCAAAGGTAGATGAACAGAGTCCTCCTCAGACACCAGCCATTGAAGAAAGAGGCTGACGCTTTGATCCCTCAGATTTTGTACTGAGCATGAGGCAGATGGGATGGAATACCCTGTTGGTCAGTTTTGGGTCACCTGTCCTGTCCGCTCCTCCCTGCAGGTGTGACCCCTCTACGCTTTTCTGCTTCTGACTCTCCAATGGGGCAAGTAACACAGTTGGCTGCCCTTGGGTGTTATAGCAATAAGTACAAGCAGGAGCCTCTCTGCATCCCATTCCTTGGCATCAACTATAAACATGGGTCTTATCACTCTGAGAGCCAACAGTTTCTGCACAACATGCTGTTAATTTCAGCAGTTAGAAGAGGCCTAGCTAAAAAGTAAAGTTACTGAACAAAGTTGATCCTGTTTTACCTCAAACCAGGACAAATGCATGAAGCTGTTCTGTAAGCTTGAATTGATGCTTCGCTCATTAGTCTATACAGAGCACTGGGAAATCTTGTATATGTATCATGCCATTAGAAAAAAAAAGACCACACTCAGTTGCTTGCTCTACTTAATTTGGTCCCACAAAGGCTGTAATAAATCCTTGTTATAGTGCTGAATTAGTTATTTCCTTTAGACATTAAAATAAATCTGGATGATATACACAGGATGCTGGAAAATACTTGTCGTGATCTTAGAAATACCATGTGAATTCTGAAAGTTTTCTATGCATTACTTCTAGTCTAGACCTAGTCCAGGGAATTTCCAAAGTCTACCCACCTGTAATACATTCAGACATTTTTATCGAAGGGTATTGGCTAATCAAGCCATATCTAACTAAAAGGGGATATTGCTACTTATAGATTGTTCTGGTGAATGTGAATAGTTGGGTGAATTACTATGATCGAGCTCTGTAATGATCGGCTTTATGGTGCAGTTGGTTTTCTGAGCCCAAAACTTTATTGTCTTTCCAAAGGGATACTACAGATTCTTACATCCTGAAGTCTGCTTAGAAGTTTTGCAAAATTTTCTATCTCTCTAAATGCCTGCAGGGTTTAGGGTGGAAAACTAGCAGTACGCAAAACCCCAGTGTTCTTGGATGAGTGTCATGGAAATGAACCTTACTCTTTCAGTACACGTCAATAAAAGTGGGTGCTTGAGTTAGTGAACTATGGAGTTCCATATAGGTGTCACTGACTATATGGAAGGCAAAGCCCTATTTCAGGTATGTGTATTAATGAATAAAGTTGACTGTGTGAATATCCTGTTCAACCATTTGAAGCTGGACACAATTTATATTTACTCATATTCTTTTGTAAGTAGAAAAACCTATTTTATATGGTGAAGTGTATTGCTATATATGTGTCTGAAAAGAGAAGTGTGTAAGGTGTGGAGGAGCATTTAATTACTAGCAATATCCATTGTCACAGTTTGCTCAGGCATTTTGCTCCGACATGCAAACTAATAAAGCTGCTCATGTTTCCCTCATCAATTTAAAAGGAAATTATTTTCTAGTGAGCTGATGAAGAATTCAGAGGCTTTCCCTATTTGTTTTTTCTTCTGTACGCCAAATCTGTGATCTTCTGTTTACCATTACTTAGTCTGCCAATCTTATTAAGGGTTGACAGGAAACTTCTCTCAAACTGGACTGAAAGAGATCTTTTGACAGCAATAATATAAGCAAGATTTTGGAGTAAAGGAGCCAGCCAGCAGACAAGGCCCCTTTTTCCTATATGGCTAGGTAGTTCCTTGAATAAGAAGGAAGAGAAAAATCCCCATTAGGGGGTGATGTAGCAGAAAGGGGAATATTTCATCTTCGGGGGCCACTTACATTTCCTGGTGCACTGCCAATGCTAACCTCATGGTGGCGAGTATCTCCCCTCCGCAATGCCCAGCACATCACACACGGGTTTCGGGTTTCCACAGTAGTTGGTTTTAACTCATCCTTTAGCTTCAGATCTATGGTCTATGGTCCATGTTTAGTCAAAGCTTTTATTTTCTCACTTTACTCTCTGAACAGTTTTCTGTAAAGAGCAGTTTCTTTCCACGCTGTCTCGACCTTCATCCTATGGCTTTTTCAAGGGCTGTGGGATCCTTTAAAAAAAGGATGTATATGTATTTATGCAGGGCCTGTTGCCTCTCATTTAAACAACTGAATATCTCATGTTGCTTAGACAGAGCACAGCTGCTCATTTTTTTTCAGTCAACCAGGCAGAATAAAATCTTGTAAGCTGAAAGTAGGTATATTAGCAAATGTTTTGGGAGTTGTTTAATACTATGCATGATGTTGATTTTCACTAATATTTCTATCTTAAATGTTTCTTTCCTGTTCTGCAGTGATTGTTTCAGGATGGACTAGATTAAACTGAGGCAACTGAATGACACAAGCCTTATTGTTGAGATAGACAGGGGTATGCTGAACTAGCTGTGGATTTTTATGGTACAAGTATAAAACAGTATTACAAATCCCTTAAATTTTCTAAGAAGTTGTGTATATCTTTGCTTTTCAATGGCATATTTTTCCTTCCTGTTTCTGTTAGCTGTCACCTCTGTTGTGATTTCCATGAAGTCCCTCCTATTGCACAACAGTCTATTCAATGGCTTAAGGAAAAGATTCAATGGTGAAGTAGTCAGCACAGTACCATGCGCTACGTGGGAACTACTGGGAGGATATAGGTGAAGCAACTATACAGAGCCAGTAGCATCACCATTAAGAGCTACAGAAGTGGTATCAGTACTAACCACTCTGAATGCTCTGGAGTAAACCATGACGGGGAAATGGCAAGAGGAGACATGCAATAGCGCTCACCCTCAGCAAGTCGGCAACTGCTGACCTACAGAACCGTGACCATTTCTTTCTTGAAACTTTTAGGAGCCTTTTTGTTTATTTGTTTGTTTGTTTTTAATGACAGACACTCATCAGTATCTCTCCTTTGGGTTGTGGAAAAGGGCAAAAATTTCCTTTGAGCAGTCCTGCCCAACCTTAGTAACTGCCTATTTTATCTGACCATGAATTAGACTGTCAGTCTCATGTGCTCTTTGCAATAGCTCATTTCAGAACTTCAGTTTAGCATTTTTATAAACATCTGCATCACTACTTAATACATTACTCATTGTACCTTAAAGCAAAATGGTAATGCCTGTAATAGTAACTAAGTGAATGAATAATACATGTTTGTTTCATGGTAAGTACAAGGAAATGCTGCTTCCTTTCTCTTTCAGTGTATCAGATGTGCAATTATTGTATAATTAAGTTCAGCTTACATGACAGGTGAATGACATTACCACATTGCTGTTCCAAGTCAACTACTCAAGCGCTCTAAATATGTCGTACAACAAAATTTCAAGCATAAGCAATGTAGACACCTGCTTTGGTGCATTTCATGAGCCAAAATGGCTTCTGTCTCAGGTTCTGCTACCACAGATAGGCAAGATACACTTCTGATGAAATGTATACGAATTAAGAGTCCCAGTAAGCCGGTGAAGTTCCTTAATTAGAGTAATCACAACAATGGATGAGTGTGGAGGACTGGAGTTGTGATGGTTAGAATGAGTGAAGTTTAATCTCTTCCATGGGATAATTTCTGTCTTTTCTTTCTTTGTTTAAATGTGACTACAACCATTTGTCAACTGACAAGAGGTCCCATACCACATTTGCAATTCTAAATGACTGAGTCCTATGAATCATTCTGCAAGAGATGTGTAGGAAGGCAATCTCAAGGGGAAGAATATATTCCTCTAATCAAATTGATACAGCCAGTCCCTCACTGCAGCTCTAAAAAGAGTATTGGGGAAAGTTATTTTTGTTTGAAATGATGGAACTTGTAATTTTTAAAAAATTACATGGTCCTTGTAATTGCACGGGAATTCACAAAGCTGTGGTAGTTAACTCTTAAACTCCTCTTAATTTGGGCAGATTGTTTTTCATGTGATAAGCCAATTAACATTTACTATACGGAAGGGTGTTGTAGAACCATTATAGCCAAGGAATAGCAGTTTTTAGCTACATGTTTCCACTTATGAGTGTTTCAAATTCAGATTCAGACAACTTGCTGGAAAGATGAGTACTATTTCTGTTACTACAAAGCTCTGAGTGAACTATGCAGATTGCAATAATTCACAATGTCAAAATAAGCAGCATTCCCCAAGTCTGTAGAAGGGGCAAACCAGAGAATGCTGTTTCAAAATTCTTTTGTTCCATCTGTACTTAATGGGTGTGACTTTATTTTATTTTTTCTTTTCCAGGGGTTTTCAATGGGGCTTGTCTGGGCAGCGCAGAACACAAGAGTTTTGCCCTTCGTTTCAGCCCGTAATGCAGAACTCCTTCTAAGGATGGAGAGAAATGCAAAATAGTGAAATGTCTTGTTTAGGTGTGAACTCTGGTCCACATCTGTTAAATTTAAATTGTGAAGGAATTTGTTTTTACCGAGTGCCCAACATTTTCTAGTCAGAAGCTGTGAAGTGAGCTAAGGTAACTCCCCCCACCTTCAAATCAGAAAAAAGGGTAAATGTGTAATCAAATGTTTTCGTTTAATCAAGTGAAATTTGAAAACGGTTCAGAAGATTCTTTAGAAAGTCAATAAGAAAAATTCCTCGCCAATTCTGTTCACAATGTCAAGAGATAAAATATACGTAATTGTTTGAAGGCTCAAAGATCTAGTTAGATTTTGCTCCCATTCTGAAATATGCAGCTGAAGTTGTGGTACAAAAGAAGGCTGATTGTGCTAGGATTAAGATGTTTTATTACTACTGTATTCACTGATTGAAATTAAGAGGTGTGAAAAATCAAAATAAATAGTAACTATTCTTTTTTTAATGGGTCAGCATTCCTATTTCTGGTCATGTTGGGTTTAAGAAATATCAGATATAAAATGACAACTTAAAATTAACTACTATAAAAATTTTAGGTATTAGATTAGATCAGTATTTGTCCAGAAAAGGTCACTACATTTTCTGTTATTTCAAAGTATTAATACAAATTTCTAGAAGAAATTTGTAACCAGTGTTTGACCAACATGAAATTTCTGTACAGTGAAATTTCATCCCACTTTTGCTATTCTTGTTGCCAAAATTGTCCCTTTTCTGAACTGATGGTGCCTCCCAATAGCTGTGGAATCAACACGTTCCATTAGTACACTTCTTGTGCCAGGGTCACTGATACAGATTTTGAGTGGTAACATGAAGTTTTTTGCACTGAAGTATTCATGAGCAAGAAATCATTCTTCTACTAAGGTTTCATTCTTACACTATATTTCATTCTTATACTAAGTTTATGTCATGTCTTGGAATCTATTTTCATATATATATGTATATACATACATATATTATGTACATAACAATTACATTTTAGTTGTTCTCTTTAATTAGGTTTATTATTACCATTAATGTCAAATCACTATTAAACCATTGTAAGGTACTCCTGACACGCAGAAAGCAAATTCTTCAATCTTTTAATCTCTGACTCTTCTATCTATGTTCAGTTCAGTTCATTTTCAGAACATTTATCCATCAAATATTCCCACAAATGAAATACTTGCAGAGCCATGATATCATGTTAGGTACTTACACAGGTCATGTACCCCTTGAATAAATAAATAAAAAATCCTTTCATGGATTCATTGCTGCTTATACCATTGAACATGTCATTGTTTTCAGTACTGTACTGAAGGAAACCTTGAATAGTCGTGTTTGTCCCTAGCATGGTTAACTGCTTTAAAGTACTGATTGCATTAAATATTTCTTTACAGCCCATTTGATATCATTTGTAACTTTGTTCCTGAAAGTTCTCTGTCTGATGGAAGTAGAATTAAAAATGAATACTTATGTCATGGCTGTTTGAAAGATCTCAGAAACTTATAAAATAAGTAGCCTGATCTAAGGAACTAAGGAGCATCAGTGGTCAATGAGTGAGTGCGATCATAAAAAATGAAGGATTAATAATCATCTAGTTCCACATTTCATCAATTAAAGTTCAAAAGTATACCTGGATACATATATATATATATA
>VYXH01009154.1:85125-97563 GCA_013397275.1 Burhinus bistriatus | reverse complement strand
TTTAGTATTACCTTTGGGGGAGGGGGGGCTCAGGAGAGACAGGGAAGGTACCCTTCCTCTTTCCTGCTCACTTTAATCTCATTCTTTCTGTTTTTTTAATTTCTCTCCTAAATGAACTCCTTGTCCGTGTACACACAAGTCCTGAACCACAAAACAAGAGCTCTTCCTCTAAGTGATATCAGAAGCCATTAGCTTAATCTAACCTTAGATAGACTCACCTTTTTCCATAGGAAACCTGTGCAGTCCTACTTTGGTCAAGATTGGAATATAACTAGCTTTTCCATTTGAATTATCTCTCAGAATGTGTGTTGCAGAAGACACTATAATCTGGAAAACAGAAGCTATTAGCACTGCTCTTTCTCTGTGCTGTGCTGTACTGTTGAAGTGGATGACACAAGGCAGCCACAGTCAAAGCATGTGGGAAGTATTAGTTTAGTGCAATATCCCGTAGTAGTTGCACCTGTCATGTAAGGCAGTGTTTTACCTGTATGGCAGCATATTACCACCCATTAAGTCAATATTTTTACAGCAACAGAATTTTTAACCAGAGGTGATTTCCAAAATTGTTTTATGCCATTACGTAGCAATTTGGGGTAAGAAAGAACTGGCTGTCATAATTTTGCTAAAATGTTTTAAATTCTGGTGGAATCCTGCAGGCAGCCTAGATTGTAGGGTTTTGGACTCCGAGGTTTAGATACAGGGAATGAAACCACTGCATGAAAGTCACAGTAAACATCTCTAATCAGCCACAGCTTGTAATTAGGCAAACAACTAATCACATAAGTATCTTTGTGTTGTTTCTCTCCATTGACCTGTAAGCCTCAGTGGAAGCTTGTTGTATTTATTGGGTAGTAAATCAACATTAACGTGCTTCAAGCAACAACATGTTTTTTAATTCTGTATTGCAATTTCAAAGCAACTGCCTTTTCAGGTAATACAATTCCCTGCTAGTCTCCTATGGCAGTGGTGCTGGCTTGCAAACTGAATGTTAAAAAAAAATACTCTCTGACTGGCAGGAAGGTCTATCTTCCCCCCCGCTCCCCATTTTTTTTTTCCCCTTACCTTTTCCCAGTAGTAGTTAGAAATAACAGTGAAAGGATTCTGTGCTTCAAAAGTGAATGGTGAGTGTTTTATCAATAGCCAAAATATATAAACTTCCTATAAGGAATCAATGATGGTTAAGTGATGATGATAGCTGGCTTGACTTAGATGAAAATGCTTTAGAGTGTTGTGGAGCTATCAGAAAGGACACTGATAATTTTGAGGGGATTCAGAGAAGAGTTGTGTGCATGAGGAAAGTATTGGAGTATGTATCTTAAAATGAAAGACTCCAATAGGTCCATTTACTTAGTTTATCAAAGAGGACATCAAAGTGTAATTTGATCACAGTCCCTGAACAGGTAGTCATGAGAAGAACTATTTTTTGAAGTGGACTCTTCAGTCTAGCAACCAGCAAGAATCAGTGAATGGAAGCTGACAAATTCAAACTAATTATGAAACAGGTTTTTAACTCACATATTTTGATACAAAGAATGAATGGAAACCTAGCGAAATATCTCCATTTCTACAGTAAACAAATTCAGGTTAAAATAAGATAGAATTAGCTAATAATGAGTATAGTTAACTGCTGGAATGAAAACAGTGGATTCTCCATCCTGGGAAAGATGCCTTGTGTTTTTAGAATACAAACATTATTTCAAAATAAAATATTTCATGGAACGCCTTATGGTTTGAAGTACAGTGAAATTCAGATTAATTGTCTACAACATTCCTTTGTGGCCTTACAGTGAAGCTCTGAATTTAACTGTGTGATCTTGTTATCCTTCTTCTTTATTCCATAATCCTTGCTAAAAACACTGTACTTTCTGTCCTCTTGCTTCAGGTTAGTTTGTGATCATGATGGCTATAAGCATGTGAACATCCAATTTAACTAGGTTCAGCTTGTCCATGTAGGACTGAGTGTATCTTCTTTAAGACAGGAACAATGTTTTGCTAAGTTTCTGCAGCATCTGCTACACTGAAGCACATATCCTCAGTGGGCCACTTGGATGCTGCCACAGTATAAATACAAGAAGAATAATAAGTTTTTGAAAAAAATTGGAAGACTTATACTGAATGGTTTAGAACTACCTTCTGCCTTTAGAACTACCTTTAGCGTCTGTCTGAAATTCCAAATGTAGTAACAGGTTTCTGCCATACTGAAAGGAGAAAGGCTTAAAAAAACCCAAATTTCTTACACAGGTATTCAAATGTTTTGTTAAAAATATCAGAGTTATCATAAAACAATATTTTAAATTATCATTTTAATAAGCAATTAATAAACAACAATGAGGAAATGGACAAAGGTTGCACTAGTGACATTTTTATATATTTATGCTTAGTTAAAAAGGTCTGACTCAACACCCTAGAAAACTAACTAGAAAAAAGAAAAGTGTATTGAGGAAAAGATTCAACACTTGAAACCATTGGCTTGTGTTATAATTAAAATACCTTTATCAATGATCAGAAAACAAATTACACCTGTAAGTTAATTTTCCTACTTTAAAGTCACAGGCAAAAATAACCCCCATCAGTCCTTTTCAAAGCTGGGGCAGAGGAACAAAACAAACCAATCAAAGAAAAACTTTTCATTTGTTATTAGATACAAGAGTCAAAAGTAGATTGGCCAAATGAAAATAACAGCAATGGAGAAAGAGGGAACAACCCTAAAAGAAAATTAAATAAACAATAAAGGCACAAAAGATTAAGAATAAAAATAAGAAACACCTAACAATACGACAAATGATTTATGAATGTTGCAGAAGAGAAATGTTTTGATCATCAAAGAAACTGCTCTCTCCGTAAGGTATGCCTTTTCTCCAAAAGGATGTTTTTTGTACAAATGTATGCCTTAAAGGTATCCATGCAAAGCCTATTAGTTACACCATTTTTTTTTTTTCTCAGAAATACATTTCCAATAGTTATTAAACACAGTATTTGCATCAGTTTCACAAAGCTTGTACTTATAGCTTTCTTATCAGAGGTGAAAAACACGTCCCAGTTTTAAAGATCTATTATTCTCGCATATCTGTCCTAGTGTGCACAAAGTCTAGCAGATAAAGAAAAAAAAAAAAAGAGAGTGGTAGCTCGTTGCAAAATAGCTACAAGACAAAACATGAGCCCAGTTTTTGAAGGTTCCCTTCTGCTTTGTGGAGAAGACAGTCAACTAATGGCGTTTTCTTAGTGTATGCTTTCCCTAGTGCTGTGTCTTGAAGGTGTTGAAGAACCAGGAGAGTAATTTGCCAGGTGACACGATGACATTTTTTGAGGGGAGAAGTGAACCTTCTCTCTCACATGCAAAAGATAGAGTGTCTAAAAAAGCATAGGGAAACCTTATCCAGCTTAGTTTTCTCTGATCACCCCCTGCTTCAAGGATGTCTTGCCAAACAAGTACCTGCCAAGTCTGATGCAGTGAATTGGCTGGGCAGAAAAACAGGGGACTTTCTGCTTCAGATCTTGGCAGGAATAGAAAAATAGTGCTCCTAAAGATGAAAGGAGTAAAAGCAGCAGTTTGCTAATGCAGGTTTGAATTGCTAGTTCAGGAACCATCTCTGATTTCTGCTGGACTGAACAGGCACCAGAGTGGACCTGATCTAGTTTGACTGAAAACATTACTCAACCACTGTACATGTTGGAGCAGTCCCATGAGCCATCTGGCCCTTCACCCCCTCCAGGATTTGCTAGGTGAGTACATGTTTTTAGTAGCAGGGACAAAGATTGAAAATATGTGCTCCACTAAAGTGGGATATCTTGTTTTCTGTTATTCTTTTCTGAGGAGAGAATTTTCTTATTAAATATTATGCATATGCACTCTTAAATTAGTCTTGCACTTCGTCATTATGCAAGGAAGAAATCTTTTCTTTTTTGTAATGATGATGCATTTTAAAGAAAATTACTGGGACTTCCTGCTCAGTAATCATTATTTTTCTCAAGAGCAACCATATGAATAATTCAGAAAAAGAAAAAAAAAAAGACTTTGCATTTTGCTAACCCTTTACTAACTCTGTGGCAAAGAAAACCTTGATTTCTTCTAGTTGAGTGAAAGCTATATAATAAGAAGAAAGCCAAGTAATTTTGTTTTTATTCAAAGATTTTTCAGGTTATTTTTATGCTGAAATTCCAAAGAATACAGTTGAAGAGAAACAATGCTTTTTAATTTTTCTACTTACCTTGCTTTAAGCTTTTTACTCCTGTGACTGTGATCTTAGCTTACAATATAGAGATAGCTTGGAATAAAGAAATATGTTACTGGATAGGATTTGATTTCCCATGTTTCATTTTTCTTACTGCTTTAAAAGATGTACCCTAAAGACCAAGCATTTTGTACACCTTCGTATAATAAGCTGCTTTATACACATATTTTTGCACATGGAAAAATTCCACATTTCTAATACATTGGTGTAAATATATTACATATAATCCTAAACTCAATCAAGTAGACTACTATATTTAAAATGTCTCAGTAACAAAGTAATGACTCATATAACAGTAGTGTTATGTGACTATTAGGAAGATGGAGTCATCATCATATCCAAAGTATTTTACATATAGTCTCTGAAAACTAGTTGAGCTAAAGAGGCGTATCTTGGCCTGGAAAATGAAATTTTGTGGGACAGACAGGTCAAGGATTATTCATTGTTTCTTTTAACAGTCAAGTACAAGCCACCTACACTACAGCTACTCAATAAGCTACAAAACCTGCATTAGCATGTCGTGTCACCCACCAAAACTAAAAAGTGCAGTGTTAGTACCTCATTTCCTACTAATTTATTAGGCAATGCCAATGCCCCAGATACACTCTACACCCTGCCTTAAATGCTCACTGGGTCATTTAGACTATTTTCTGAAGTGTTTGGGGGACATGCAGAATAAAAAGTGCTCAAACTAATATGAACATTTGCAAGACCTTACTAGCAACTAGATTTTTTATGAGAAAATGTGGAGTTTGCACATACAGAATTTCAGTCACGTTAATTTTTAGAAAGTTAGTTTCTTAAAGTACTAGTTTATATACTTAGAACTGCTTAGTATAAAGCTTATAAGAAAGCTTTATACTGTCATGTACTCGGTACTGAAACAAAGAGAAGTAACTTAATTTTCATAAAATAAGATGTTTTCATGATAAGAACTCCTAAAACAAACATTTCACTGACATCTGCTGAACAGATGATAATATAAATGGTAGGCTTGTGCTTTCCATTAGTAGGAGTGTTATGCTTTCTTAGGCTTTCTTATGTTTTCATGAGTTCCAAGAAGAAATAAGAGGAATATGCAGGCTGAAAGAAAATTGTGTTTATTAGTGTTTGGAGTTTGGAGGCCCCTGTAGTTTAAACAAGACATAAAACTCCTGTCCTTGCTAACATGCAGCTTATAATTTTCCTTGTTCCAGCACTAGTATTAGATACCTTTAGGACAGGTTGGAGATTACCTGTGTTCGTTAAAAGAAAAGGCAAAGCTGGACTTTGTTGCTGTAGAAGAACAAGAGTGGTCTAGGGAAAAGTTGCCTAGATAAATAAGAACAACTTTTTTACACTGACGCTTTGGTTCTTCACCTGATTATGAACACAGAAGATGAAATGAAATACTTCTGTCTCTGTAGCTATGGCAATATAAGTCATTCCCTTATGGGTGTAATAATGCTGAGCAATGATAAAGTCATACAAACATGTAATGAATACAAATCAAAGGTAATAGTTAGCTAAATAATTTGTGCTATATAGATGTATGAAACACTAATTTAAAAACTCAGAGCAACCAAAGGGACTATCAGTGAGAAATAACCTAGAGCAAGAAAGAATCAGTTTGATGAATTGGGCTATATTAAAGTTCTTTTTTTTTTTTCCCTCAGCAATAAAAGAGATAGAACTTTCATGTTAAGAGAATAATATTTTTATCCTCAGAAAAATGAAAAATTAGAGCTTATTCCTTGAGGAGAAAATTTTACATTAAAAACTACTGGTTTCTTTGGAGACATTTTCAACACAAAGCCTTTCAAATGTAGCTAAAGGAGGAAAATAGAAAAGTTCAACATTGGAGAAAAGAAAAGATGAAGCATACCTAGAAATTGCCAACTCTTCACTATTAGTGAAAAAACAGTTTTGATTGTGTCTGCCCACTCTTGTCAAATGGCATATTGAGTAATTAAATATATTATAGGTCACTTAGAAATGTAATCTGTTTGCTTCTTTTAAGCTCTGTGTGGGCATCAGTCAAATTTAACATCCACAGTTGCTCCTCAGTTATGTTATAAATTGCATATATTCAATCCCAAAGAACATGAGACAACAAACTGCCTGCAATTCAAATGCAATCTTGAGCCTGTCTAATCAAAGTGAAAAGGATATTTTAGATGTACTCCAACAGCTTCAGGACTTGTCTTATTAATATTAATGACCTGCCATTAGCGTGAAACAGGGAAAAAGCAATGGAGATTGTTGTAGATAAACTTGTTCTAGCTCATGTAACCCTGCATTAAAGATAAACCTAAAATAAAACCTATTAAGAACTAGGGATGTTTCCTGTCTCATTAGTGAGCTTTCTGACATGGGATGTCTTTGAAACAGTCCCTTATAAGAATCATTTTAACATCATTGCTTGCATGGCTAAATATTTTGTTCATTAGAGTCTACGTACATATGAACGCATATTTATAGATGCATATTTTTACACACATCCATATTCAGTATTCACAAACTAAAGAAGCACAAAGCATATGTGTATATATACATACTTGCAAACACGATGAGAAAGATGAAATCTTACCTTATACTAATGCATTAATCCAATTACTCTGTACGTACATGAATGAAAAGTACTTCTCTCTATTAGGAGATTAACATAAATATTTAAATAAATGTAAGGGAACACAGAAGGATAATATTTCTTGTAAGATCAAGGACTACAGTGAACTTCTAAAGTTCTATGCAGAACTATAGTTGTGCATATTTCTTCAGTTTTACATGGCAATACATGATTGTGTGCATACGTACGATCAAAATGCATGACATATTTAAGACAACATTTGTGTGTCACCTGAATTGGAGCTGGAAAGAAAATAGATTACAATCAATGCCAATATTTTCATTGATTTCACTGTTTTTGCTGCAGCCTCCAGGCCCAATTTGAAGCAGGTGTGCAAATAAAGATTTAAATACACGGGAACTGAAAACTGAACTCATAAAAGAGCTAATTCGCAGGAAGGTGAAATTCTTTGTCAGTTCTTATTTCACATCATCTCGTTCTCGTATTTTGTAATTATGCTGCATCATGTAGTTAGGCTATTTGTTCAAATTACCCTTAAATTGCAATCAGATATTATTACTGGCACTTAGTACATTGCATGATGTGTTTAATTGCCATTGTGTCAAACATAAATGATATTGAATAATATCATGGAATGAGTAATGTATCGAATATTTGCAGAATATGACTTCTAGAATTTGATTTGCTGTTGTTTTATTTTTTTTTCTTTTCTTTTCTCTTCACTTTGGAGAAGCAATTAGTGAAGATTATATACTAGTAGCATACAAAACCTGGATTTTGAAAATGTAATACTTTTGACTTACAGAAAGAACAGTTCCTGTAAAATGAAGTTTGTTTTTCTTGTAATCAAGTAGCTCAAGATGATGAGACAATAATTTATGGATCTTACAACTATCACTCCTAAATACCTTATTTTCATGAGATTTTCACAGTATATATAGCCACCACATATAGGCATTCCACCTCAGAAAGAACTGGGGAAAATGCAGGCAAAAGACTAGATGATCTCTAGAGGTCCCTTCCAACTCTAAAAAATTCTGTGATTCCGTGATTCCAGCCTTGATTATTTTTCATTACAGTTCTATTCTAATTACAATACGTTCACAAAAGTCTTATCCTGTAAAAATATACAAGTAGCTTTCTAAAATAATTATTTTGTAATAGTTATTTAGTTATAAAACTCTATTAGTCTGAAAAATAAGTAAAAATGTCCTCTTTTTTCCCCCAATTAAGATAATCTCTAGGTATGCATGCAGGGTAAGATGGTGTGCTTCTACAGAAGTCAGCATTTCATGGATTTATATCAATTGAGGATTACTGACTCTGCTTTACCTGCCAGTAACAAATGATTTCCTAAATTACTTTTTTTTAGCCTGCACCTTTATCCTCTTGGTTTTGTTTGCTCTTTCTCTTAGTTTTTACCCAGAACATTTTTGTTACCCTATCTTCTCAATTTATTTCAAATAGTTAGAATGCCAGACTACAGTATATTTTCTCTTTAAAATAGATTTTTTATTACCCAGCTTCCCTGTATTCTTTAAGTGGAGTTTAATTGCATGCAAATTCTCCAGCTGTGTTTATTAGTTGGTAGTAGTTGGTTATGTTGTCAGTTTTCCAGCTAGCATAATGTCTGCTTACTTTCCATATAAAGATAAAATAATTGTTTGTAAAGTGTACAAATATATTTGCCAAGGGTTTTCACTATCAGTTGAGTTTTCACCAAAATTCTGGAAAAATACAATCCTTCCACACACTTTCTTCATAAAATGCTTTTAAGCAAACAAACAAAAACAATGCTTAAATAATAGAAGATTGTTCATATTTTGTAACAACGTAAATCAGGAGAGTAAAATAAAAGGAAAATAAAGGTTATAACCATGACTTACTGCTTGCTGTCAGATTAGACACATCATCAGGAATAAAAAATGGTTCAATTTTCTTCCCAGACTTACTTTGTTTTTTTATTTCATAGCTAATACTAAAGTCTTCTAGGCATAGTTCAATTTCATATTCCTACAATGAAAACCTTGTGACAACTCTTTACTTGTTTGACTTCTTGATCTTATTTTTGTAATATTTTGCTTTCCAGTCCTCTATGTTGTTCCTCTGTCTTTTTCACATTCCCGGGTAGTCTCAGTCCAAACTAGCTGCAGCCACTCTCATTACTGGCTTGCAAAGTGATTCCTCAGACTCAGTGATAAGGACAACATCACCGGCGTACCTGACATTACAGCATTTGCTTCCTTCAATTTGAATTCCTCTATTGTAACCGTCAAGATAAATGTGCATTGCCATTTCAGGATAAATCCTGATCGGATGCAGTGGCATAATGCGTCCCTAATGAACTCCTTCCCAGATGTTAAACCTCTCTGATGTTCCTTTTGTTATTGCAACTGCTGCTTCCTCCTCACATTAAAGTTAAGGTAGTGAATGACCACATTTTAAAGATGTTAATTGATTACCGATTTGTCTAGAAATTAAGTGGCAAAGTATGTAGGATGCTTCATATAACATGCTGTTGTTTCTTTGTTGCATCTATTTCCCTGTTCTTGTTACCAATTACATCTAGCATCTGATTTTTATTATTTTTATGAAAATTTATCAAATTTAACTATTTAATGGAATTAAGAAATGAAGGATGTAGATTCCACAGGACCTCCCAATTTGACCCCTTATTTATCTCTACATCTTCTTATTAACTGAATTCTCAGTTACCTCTCTAAAGATTCTAGCAACACAAAATATTTGTGCAGTCAGAAATGGTTTTTTGGAGGAGAAAGACTAACAGGGAAAAGGCAAAGACTATGTTAAGTGACGATATGGTCACAGCCGCTGAGCCAGGCTCTGTGTATACCGACCTCTTCCCTACTTGAGCAGTCCTTCATGTAAAATCCTTTGAAAGCATGATAAAGGGAAGAGATTACTTCCCAAACCATATCTCACCACCAAACTTCAGAAACAAGGTACCTTTGCAAGGCATCAGAGAAGACGTCGGTATAACCATTTTCAGTATCCTGGCTATAGATTTTTCTTTCTTCAAAGCCACTGTTGACCAGCTGAAATCAGAAAATATGTTTGTCAGAATCAGTATATTTCAGTGTAGTTTTTCCAGTTAGGTTACCTTAGAGGAAAAAGGTGAAATGTGGAAGTCCATTACCAGAATGTTCTGCCATGTTTTAGTCCCAATCTCTGCTTCTATACACAATCAACTTTTCCTTTTTTTTTTTCTTTTAAAGCTCATTCAAAATACCTCTAGAAGATATATCCAATCTCATTTTAGAAATGTCAAGTTAAATGAATTTACCATATATTTTGGGAAGTTTTTTTTGCATATGTAATGGATCTTAACTTTTAGGTATTACATTTAATTTTGAAACTTCTCTAGAGAAGATTTCTCTATCTTCTTTTCCAGTAATATAATCATGTTATTTTATGTGGTTATCAGGAAGGTCTTGAAAAGCACTGAAGTACTAAATGTGTTTTTTTAATAAGTAGGTACTTTTAAGGTGAATATTTATGATGTTTCTCTTTAATAACTCACATGGATCAAAGTTACAAAAATGCATTGTTTTTCCTAACATATAGCCTGTTCTGTGATCTTCTTTTCATTATACTTTCTGAGATTACCATAAACCTGAGGAGAAAACTCTAGACAGGACAAATATACACAGGGAAGTCTCACCATTTTCATCTAAAGAGGCAAGACAGTTGCTCCTTTGTTCAAAATAATTATTTTTATATAACGAAAACTGTGTTGCTCTTTTTTGACAGGTAATCATAGAAAGCATTATACAACATTTATCTATGCTTCATTACCTTCATGTTAAACAAATAATGCTGTTGCACAATCTACTTTAATTGTTCACAAACCTACAAATGTAAGTTGCAAAAATTATTTATTTTTAACCGATTTATAGAACTATTAAATAGATTTAGATAAAAAATTCATCTCTGGTAAATGCTACTAGAAAATGCCCAGTTCACTGACATGTCATTGTTGGTAGATTTCTAAATATAGTGGGTTGGCTCCAAATTAATTTTGTATGTTCTCTGCTACTTTCTTTTAATACAAGCTTTTAAAATTGGAATTTCACGTCAAATGCCATGAAGAAGTGCAGACATACTATAATAATAAAATTGTTTATATTTGTATAATTTATAACCCAGTCAAGAAAAAGACAAACAATCTATTTGACAGGACCTTTGTTCCCAGAAACCTTGCTTGTTGTCATTATCACACCTTTTGTGGGGTTTTTTTAGTGATAAAATTACTTCTCCATTGTTTTGTATATGATCAGTACCAGGCTGAAGGGCTTTTAGGTATTGAAACAAAATTTAAAATACACCAGTCTTTTTTGGAATATGTTATTGAAGTCATCTTGATTGTTTTATTGCATAAACCATTTATCTGGGAATTGATTATGACTGATAATTTTTGCAGTTTGTCTGACTAACTAGGCTTTCTGTGCATATACTCTCACTCTGACTCGTGCTTCACCAAAAGGAAATTTCACTGGGGTTTCTTCCCCTTTGTGCCTCACTCCTACATCACAAACATAAGAAATATTTGCATACTTGCGGGGTTTTATCATTTGGTGCAATCTTCTATTCAAACAATCAGGACTAGTAGCAGCAAGAAAGTTTTCTACTTTGCAGTTTATTTTTCATGCTCTCCTTCTGATGGCAGAGCTGTTAAAAAATGCTTCAGCAAATGTGTCTCAGAATTAGTGGTATCTCCTATTGGATAAATACAGAGAGAAGGTTTTTTTCTGCTAGGAGAGATATTTTCCGTCTCCAGAATATTTAGCTAGGCCACAGAAATCTCTTTTCAATCATACAGGCATGTTTTCAAACATATACTTAAAAATCCACCCCATCGGCTGGAGGTGCCTCAAATGTACTTTCTGTAGCAGCATAAATGAGCACAGTAGTAGCACAAATCTTTGGGATACGCTAAGCATTAGAATTTATTTGTAACTTTATTGTACCATAACAAATAGTGACAATTTATGCCCAACTGACTAATTTCTGAAGACCATCCTGCAATTTCTGGAGGTGGTATTTGCCTGATTATCACTAGAGCAGGTCTATCATTTTTGTCTGTGTTAGTTCCAAACATATGATCTCCATGAGTATCTCTGGTGAAAAGACCAACTGTTGGCACAAGGAACTGCTAATTTTATGAGAGAAAAAGCATTTTTTTCAGGTTTAGCTCAGGAATATGGCCACAGTAAGGGACATTTTTCCTTACATCATGAATAAACTCAAGAGAAGAATCAGATATTTTTATATCAGTTACACTGAAACTAAAAATATTCTTATACCTGAGGGTTAACAAACTAGAAGAGAGGTAATGTTATTACCTACTAATAGTAAGGTATGTTGGAAAAGCTTTGGGTGAAGTGAAAATAGAAGGAAAATCTCAGTGTCTGAAAGAAAGACATGGAGAAAATGCATATAAACCCAGATTCTATTTTAGTATCCCAGAAGATTAATTAGAGAGTTTAGGCACTGATGCTCGTCAAGTATGCAGTACAGAAGATAACTTGCAACTAGTTCTATTCAACTTACATAATTGTCTTCCTTTTTTTTTTTTTTTTTATTTTATAAATAATTTTAAAACAACATTTTTTTTTT
>VYXH01009154.1:64806-82742 GCA_013397275.1 Burhinus bistriatus | reverse complement strand
GAGCAGATCCTCCCGGAAACTCTGCTAAGGCACATGGAAAATAAGGAGGTAATATAGCTTCACTAAGGGCTAGTGATGCCTGACAAATTTGGTGGCCTTCTATGATGGCATTACAGTGTTGGTGGATAAGCGGAGAGCAACTGACGTCATCTAGNGCTATGAGGACAGGCTGAGAGAGTTGGGGTTGTTCAGCCTGCAGAAGAGAAGGCTCTGGGGACACCTTATAGCAGCTTTCTGATATCTGAAGGGTGCCTACAGGAAAGATGGAGAGCTCCTTCCACCAAGTGACTGTTCAGAGCCCTCTGAGTGTCTTGCTCAAATCAGTGCTTAAAATATGACTTAGTGTGCATGGGAAATGTAGACAAGTATAGTCATAAATTGCTGCAAGCATACATTGAAACTATGAGTATTTTCAGTGCAGGGAGAGCTGGCAGTGTACCATCTTGAAACAAGCAATCTTTATTTAGGTGCCTTATTTTGAGTACTTAGATTGGGGGACAGGGAAGTAATGTATGCTAAATCTAAACCTTTTGCCTTCTAGTATCTAAATCCTTGGGAACAGCAACTTTTATGTTAAAAAAACTAATATTCCCCAGATAGTTGGGTGAATTCTCTTTCTTCAATCTGCATCCCCCCCTTTTTTTTAACCTGCATTAGCTCACACATTGTGGTACTGATGAAAACTCACTACAAGGGCATGTAGTGATAGGATGAGGGGTAATGGCTTCAAACTAGAAGAGGGTAGATTTAGAAGGCATATTAGGAAGAAATTTTTCGCTCTGAGGGTGGTGAGACACTGGAACAGGTTGCCCAGGGAAGTTGTGGAGGCCCCATCCCTGGAGGTGTTCAAGGCCAGGTTGGATGGGGCTTTGAGTAACCAGGTTTAGCGGGAGGTGTCCCTGCCCATGGCAGGGGGTTTGGAAGTAGATGATCTTTAAGGTCCCTTCCAACCTAAACCATTCTGTGATTCTATGAAAAGAAAAGCTTTATCCATGTTTAAAAAGAATGACGTTGTATACTAATGAGTTTGCATTAGAACATGCAAAATAATTTTTTAAATCAATACTTTTTTTTTTTCCAAATTCTCAATCAGGGTATTAGGAAAGTGACTTGAAAACACTTTATGACTGATGTGAAATTGCATGACTTTTGAATGTTATTTTGCAGTGAATGTGAATATGGAAGTTCAAATCACTTGAGCACCTCTCTGGCTCTTATACAGAGGACTTTATTAAACATTTAGCTATCTACGTGCTATCTACCTACGGAAGGCTTAAACCCAAAAAATTTGACTGAAACATTTTAATTTTCTATAACAGGCTTTAGATCAGGCCCTATATCTTTAGGATAAAATCTGCAAATTAAAAAAAAATAAAGAAGCACATAATATAATTGTATGATTTTTGTATATTTTCTTTTTTGACTTTAAAAAAAATTGTGAATGAAAACACCCAAAACTAGTTTCTTCAATAAAAAATGAGCTGTTTATGGTTGGACTAGCAACAGCCTTCTAAAGCCAGGTAATATTGTAACAAGTAAAGCTGGAAGTCATGTGAAATAATACATATTTCATATCACACCAGTAACTGCTACTTTCTATTAGGGACTTTGCCATAAGATCAGCGACTTTCCTGTCCTCTACCAAGTTTCTAATGCCATGAGAAAGGTACTAACGTGATAAAAGTCATATAATATTAGTGATTTTCTATCATGTTGGTGAAGTGAATTTTTATTGTATTACCAAAAAACAGAATTCCAATTGCCATAGCAACCAACCAAAATGACAAAAATGCTCTTATAAAAGTCAACTGAGAACTCTACATGGATCGTTAATTCAGTATGACTCTACTCTCTGCCTGTACCTACAGGGTTTTTTGATGGTTCTTTTTTTTTTTTTTCTGAAGCACTCATTCATATCTGGTGTTGCAGAAGTCAGGAATAGTATCTGTACATTAATTTATTTGGGTTTTTTTAGTCAATAAAATACATGCCTTGAGGGAGCAGTAATCATGGCATAGTATGTTAATGAAGAAGTCACTGCCATTTTAAAAAACTCCAACAAAATATAAAGTTGTGTGAATGAATCAGCTGTAAAATATTACTGGCTGTCTTTCTAAACATTTGTTCTTCTTCAGCTCTTGAATGGATGGAAAGCTCTTGTTTGTGGCAAGCACAACTGCCTGACATGGGGTTTTGTTTAGGCTGTAAACAGCACATGGGTTATTTATGTGAGAAGTAAGGAAGAAGTTCCCTGTGTAACAAAATATAACAAATATTGAAGGAAATACACAAAGCACAAAATGTCATGTGTTCTTTGTAACATAATTAATCAGCATCTATTCGTCTGTAACTGATGTGTAACATTGCCAGTCAAACGCAGATCACATAATCCAAAAAATGCAGCTGTCCAACACAGGAAACTTTTGCTCAAGATTTTTCTTGCTCTAGCACATCAACATAGCGTGCAGTAAAAGTTTCAAACTGCCCACTCATTCTGGTCTTCTGTATACTGAACTTTATTTTGAAATGGGGAATAACTCATGAGGTGGGTATGTTCAGTGACGGTTGTCATATCACACAGCATTCTGTTTTTATTACAAAATCTTGTTTTCATTTACCTAAATTAAGTTAATATTGACTGAATGCATGTGTGTACATGGATCTTTGTATGTGCAAACATATGGGTAATACATGCTGTACCAATATACATTCCTCCAAACTTTGACTTTTTACTATTCTTCCTGTTTTGGCTAAGAATCTATTTCTATCAGCTACCAGCTGGAACCCTTCTGTTGTTCAGAAAGTTTCAAATTCCTGCTCATACTCTCTCAAAACAGTTTGGAAGTGTAAGGAAAGAACACCTCCTGGGTTGTCAGAAATGAGTTTCCAGTCAGAATAATAAGAACATTGCAAAATTTGAGAATAAGGAG
The DNA here is from genome assembly GCA_013397275.1 of Burhinus bistriatus. Taxonomy (NCBI): domain Eukaryota; kingdom Metazoa; phylum Chordata; class Aves; order Charadriiformes; family Burhinidae; genus Burhinus; species Burhinus bistriatus. Next base: position 79,812 of record VYXH01009154.1, on the reverse strand, counting down.
TAAAGTTGTCTGTTTTCTCATGCATGCTGATATCACAGCATTATTCTAATAAATCTGAAGTTTGCTGTGTTTTAAAAAAAGAAAAAGTTCCAGCTCATTGAACAGCATTTATGAACCAGATTTTATGAATGAAAAAGAAAAATCTACCATAATAATAAGCTCAGACGTCTTAATACTCTCATTTCTATGTGGCTTTCCTTGGTCAGCTCCAGTGTTGTTCGCTGAGGTGCTCTTTCTTCCACTGCAAGGGTCAGCAAGAGTCCCACTTTCAGAAGCCCTTTGCTTGCCAGTTCCTCATTCTTCCTCACGCTGAAGTTTTCCACCATGTGTCCTTTTTCCAGTTTATTACCACTCTGTCTCTCTCATACATTTTCACACATGCATATTCCTCACTCTTCCTTTCCCCAGAACTCCTTTATTAACTTTTTGCTTTGTATGCCCCTTCTTGAGCTTTCTGTCCTTGAAACATTCTGTTAGACATAGTATAAACTCTATTAAGAAACTAATCAACAGATAAGGACATTCATGCACCAATTTACTTCTTGATCCACAAAATTCTGTTTCTACTTCCAACAGAATGGAAAATGCAGAAGAAAGGTGTCTAGTCACAAAGAAGGTGGTGAACAAATAACATAGTTCTCTTCTGAATTTGTGAGTGCAGTTGCTCAACAACAAATCATCATTTGATCTGTTTGTGAGTTCTTTTGTGATATCTACATGTCTTATATCTTATTTCTTACATTTTTTTGTAAAAATAGGTAATAAACAGACAGAACTCTGAAAGAAAACAGGAAAGCATTGCAATTGATGTATCAGCCTGGAGACAAATATATAGCTATCTTACAGGAATATACCCAGGCATAGAGATAACAGCCCATTTCTTCTATCAGGTGAAGCACTTTGCAAACATGACATTTTCAGGCATGTATAAAGTCATCAGTCCTTTCTCATTGTTAATATCTGCTGGTCATAACACATAAATATACTGATAACGACAGAGAGTTCCTGCATTGGTTATGTAATTTTTCAGTGATTCGCTCAAGCTGAATCATCAGTCCTGGTAATTTCTGACTTTGCCTATAAATCCAAACATTTATTTTTGCCTGAGTTTGAGAGTAGGATAGGCCACATATGTATGAGATCTGATGTTTTTAAACTGATAACACACCTATACTTTCTTGTCACTAGCTGCATACCTTTGTTGGGAAAAAAAGCCCACCCTAAATCAAATTGATAAACTATATCATAACAAAAATGCCAAATGTTCGCATACATTTCCTGATGCATTTTTCCCTGATATAAAGTGAAGGGCCTGACTTGGTCCAGCAGTGGATTATCAAGTTTAATCTGTTTCTGTACATTAGTCTCTCTGAGGACATATCAGCTATTTTCAGTTGTCATCTAAATTAAAAAGGTAATGCGTCATTTTTTGGTTATGGGATTGGCTTCTTCACCGCAGAGCAGAGTTTTAGCATGGGCAGTACAAAAGGTCGTTTGCCCTAGAGGTCTTCATGGGAAAGATGACAAATGAAAGGCAATACTGACCTGCTGCAGCTCTGCCAGGACAGTGCTAGAGACACCGAATAGAGGAGGGTGTCGTCTGCTGTCTCTCACCTCCATTGCCTCCCGCCAAGGAGGACTGTCACAGGCAACAAATAAGCTCACTGTTGAGGGAAAGGGAAAACAATACATTTGTGGCCAGTGGCTTCAAAAAGTGACATCCTGGTTTACTGTTACAGGATCTTTTCTTTGCCACATGCCTGCACTTTTTGTGGGAGGTGGATTTCCAAAGACACAGAGGCATTTCTAAGTTCAACTGCTTACCCTAGCAGACTTATATCAGTTCCCAAACTTTGCAAAAAATCTGTATTTTTCTGGACACTGAAGGGGTAAATATCATGCACTTTCAAGTTGCAGTTCTGAGAAAAAGAAGGGGGGAAAAAAAAGAAAAAAAAAAAAGAAATAAAAAGAACTTTTGAAAGACAAATCCAGATAAAAAAATAGGATTATAAGAATATGTATTACACTTATTATAGCTTCCATGGTTTGCTGTAGTTTTAGATGTATAAGATGGGTTTGTAAGGTTTGCAATAACTCCTGGCATATATTTTTTTTGCCTTAAAACATTCTGTTTTATTATATAAATTAACACTTGGGGATATAAATGCAAATATGTTTACAAGAAATGTAGTACTTGAAGGCCACTAACAGGTCTACAGTCTGTGTCAACTGTGTAAGCTAGTGGTATAAAGCTCCCACAAATCATGCTTATAGACTATGCAAGCAAAACTGTCATGTAAACTCCTGCAATGATAGAAAAGCATGAAGAACAACTATCATAATCAAATTGCACTAACAATTGGGGAATCTTTGTCCACTTTCAGCTGCCTTCATAAAAGTACCACTGTCCCAAGCAACATAAAACGGTGACTAAGAGCAGTAGGCACCATTACTTTTAAATTGTAATTTATGCTGTAATTCATTGTTCCCAATAAGATGCAATTTACCATTTTATTTAGGAAGAGCGTTAGGTACCATTCTAGTACTAAGCTCTCAACCCTCTATCCTTCAAGTTATTTTGAACTTAAGGAGTTTAAATCTATGCTGCACACAATCATTTAAATACAGGCAAATGTCTTGCTTTTGTGGTAAGTTGGGGTGTTTCTACATTAGCTTCTGTCATTTTCTCCACTGATTTTGCCCAACCAGTACATCAGTGTAGTAAGCAGAGAACGTCTGAAAATATACAGAGAGCTAAGTTGCACATTGAGTCAGAAAGTGCAATTTTCATGGGCCATATTCATGGCGTAATTGTATACACTTTTTACAGAACAGTTGCAATTTAATAACCTAAAGTTAACATTAAATTTAGAGGCAAACTTTATCATTAAGTTACTATTAAGTTGTTGTTATTTTATTAATAAAAATCGGCTTGTTTGTGGGAACTGTTGCTTTTTAAGAGTGTTGAAGATGAGCTTGTAGTTTGCCGTCTTGATTCTCCTTAAGAAATGTAGGAATTCAGCCATGCTGTTATTGTTAAATAATTTTGCTCAGGTTGGATACCTGAAAAAAAGGTTTTTGTTCAGGATGAATACCTACTAACTACTGTCTGCAAACAACAAAGAGAAAATAGAAGATACCCTCTTTAGATTGTATTATATTTAAGCAATCTGATTTCATTGCACTAAAGGATGGCCTAGCCAAGTATCAGTAGTCTTCACCCAGGGTTCTGTCAGTGATAAATAGATCAGCTAGGAGGTCAAGTTTAATTGGATTTTGATTTTCATTTATGCAAAAACGGTTAAATCATCTGGCTGCAAAATCAATAACTGTCAATTGTTGATGTCACTTTCCTTGAAAAAGCCTCAAACTAAAATTCTACATGTAATAGACAACATGTTAAGTAAACAGTGTTAACCACTTCACAGAACCATTATGTTAATATATTGCTCTTTCTGCCTTATCAGACAGAATGAAGTGAACTGAGAAGTTTTTCATATATTAACTGTAAATTACACTTAGCTCAGCTAATAAAATTTTATTGTCACAGAACTGTTTTCCACTTCACATGCATTTGGGAGATTGAAATGTAAATTATTGTAAGCTACCTCTCTCTCGTTATAGATGTCTGAGCAAATGAAATTTACGTGATTAAAAAAAATTGAAGTATTCTCTGGGGATACCAAGAGCTATCACTTTTCCCACCATAATCATGGAATTTCAGAAGTAGAAAAATATAGAGAAAAGCATCCCTTAATCTTCTTTCGGGGCTGTGGAATTCCACTTCTATATATTAAGGTTTCTTAGAAATTAATATTCCTCTGATTTGTTTCCATGTTTCTTGTGGAAGCTAATCAATAAGCTGCACTTCTTTAAAGTCTTAATAACAATATTGAAAGGGTAATTAAAAAGATGGTACTGCTGGTCTATATAACAGATAATGGTTTAAAATAAATCTGCATCTGTTCTTCCTCCATGTTAGTCTAAGCATGGTGCAGGTGAAGTCAGTATAAGCCTGTATCAGTGTGAGTCTTGCTTTTGAAAAGGAGTGGAGATTGTTTTGCAGAATACACTTTAGAAATAATGCCACACACATTAGTACATGTGTAGTAACTGCGTAGTAATTATGGCAGTGAACTTAAGTAAGACCTCTTGGGAAACGGAAGTCTTTAAGGCCGTCACAAGGAATAGAAAATATATTTTATAAACAATAAAGAAATACCCCCACTGCAATGAACAGATCTTTCTTGATTATAAAGATCTTATGCTATTTATACATGCAAGCTATCTTGCTCCCATCTCTATTGACACTGTTTCTTAATGCCATGTATTCCATACTGCTCTTTTCAAATATAATGTGATAGGTGCAGTTTTTCCAAATATACAGCTGTAATGATGACACTGCACAACCTCAATCTATTTCTCACCCATAAACTAGCGGGCTTTTCTAATAATGTGAACACTCAGCCAGTTGGCAACTAATCATGTAAGCTTCCTGTTACAGTAAAGCAAAATACCTAGGCTCTGCAACTCTGTGTGTCACACCTTCTAGTATTTAGGCTCTGAGACCTCAGGGTACAACCCCAAATCCTGGGAGGGGCACATAGGCAATGCAGAACACTTGGACAACTAGGCAGCTTTGAGTAACACCAAGAAGAAACAATTCACTGAGTGAAGAATTATCAGAAACTAACTTGTTCAGGATAAAGCTAGCTGCAGCAAACCAAAGAGGAAATGTTGAGGATGAAAAAGTGCCTTAAATCCTCTTCTAATGCAGGCTAGAATCCATCTGTAAGACACCACTACATTTTCTTTCAAAAATAGATAGGAAATTACGTCTCCTAAAAGAAAGCACCCCATGGTCTGGGTTCGGTTTATTTATCCAGCTGTAAAGCTAAGAGTCTGATTCAGTGACAGAATGATCCAAACAAACAGCCAGCACAGAGCAGGCCTATATTTGGGATTTGTTTATTCCTTTTATCCAAAGGAAAATTTATACAGCACACAGAAACAGTATAGTAGAAAGTTATCTTCCAGCACTGATATACTGGAATAACTCAGAGTTTCAGTGGAAAACTATCCGTGGGAGAAACAGGAATCCCTAAAGGCTGTGCTTCTCAAATCTTTCAGGTAAATATTGTTTAGTAAATGTAAATAAGAAATAAATGACTTACAGAGTTCTCCCAGCCCAAAGGTTTGGTACGCACAATTTTCATCTACCAATGGAAGTCCTCTCTGAAAAAATACTACAGGATCATTTCTAGCCTACTTGTTACTACTACTGAACAAGGGGAAGGGCTATATGACCTTCATGATTTCCCTTAGATGTCTTCAGTACTCAAATGAATTAAAAAAAATTTTATTACTACATTTTTGATTTACCGATGTCATGCAGACACTTTAAGGCAAGTGTTTGAACTTTATGTTTTTTCCTAATTATATTCACTACCTGGCATTCTTTCTGTCTCCTTTTTTGTCTGAAGGAGCCAGGAACGACTTCATCAACTCAGGCTGAACAAAAAATTGAAAAATGTTGTATTTCCAATGAAATGTAAAAATGACATTTCCCTTTCTGATATAGTCACAAATGAATTTCTCTTATGAATGTATAGCTTTGCCAGCTGCAAGTATATTAATGAGGAGTAAGTACCTGAATGTAGAGTAGGTTACAGTATTTTCAGGGCTGAAGGTTAACTGTGGGCCGTATTGCAAACACACCTTAAAACCATACTAAAATGAATTTATTTAAGAGTAAACAGTTCAGATCATTAATTAATAATCTGCTGCATACATAATTTTTTGAAGTAAATTTCATCACATTCTGAAATTTTATTATGGTCCTCCAGTTTTCACGGCAATGTTATGACTTTTCCAGTACACTGAGGGTTTTTTTATGAGTCCCCATGAAACTTCAGCTTTCAATGCATGTCTATAGAGAAATCTGATAATCTGTTTTTTTCTTTATGTTCTGTGCCAGAGGAAAAATAAAAAAAAAGCCCCGACTCACTTTTTATTTTTAAATAGATATCATAATTATAAATACATCATGACTCTCTGAATCTTGTCAAAGGTACTTTGAAAGGTACTATGTTAATTCAGAAAATTATGTGTCATGACAATGCTCAGAAGATCCTTGAAGGTTATGGTACAGATTTTATAATTTTATTAACTTTTTATGGTAAAATTCATTTGGGACTTCAAAAAGTATTTTGCCTTCTTCCTTTTTCCCTTCTTTTTCCTTTTCTCCAGTTTAGCACTTAATATTCTATTTGAGATTATCCCCTGCACTGTACAATTTTACCCTCTAAAATCTGCCCAAATTCCCTTTACGTTGTTTGAAAAATTTACAGTCAAAAAATAAAACTATTTCTACAAATAATTATATTTAGATCCTAGAGCAGCTGATGTTTTCATCACTGTCTTTGCTCAGCTGCTCTTGGTCTTTCTTTGAAAGAAGTTGTGATTTTGCCTCTACACCCATCTAAAATTGCCTTGTCTAGCCAGGTTCATGTTGACAGCATTCAGAGCAAAACAAAGTTTATCCCTTTAGAGACATTTGAAGATCCTTCCTAACCATGGTGAAATATAGACACGATCTATCTTTACTCAAGTATTAGACATTGGGTTTTGCGTTAAAACATTAATAGCTGCTAAATGCTGAGAGCAAGTAAGGATTACGTATGTTGCTTAATATTTTCATGTCAGGTTGCTGGAAAAGACAGTATTTGGCAGAGAAGTCTGGAAAACACAGGCGTGGTGCAAATGTGGCCCATACTTCCCCTTCATCCTTCCATTATCAGAACTGTAGCTGTCTGTGCTTGTGATGAAACACAAGGAACTAGAGAAGAAAGAAGTACAAGTAAGATGAGTCTTTTGCTTTTTGTGTGAGAAACAAAACATGAGCCCAAGCCTGTAGCAGATTTTGTGGTATCACTACATGCAAGATAAGAGGTTTTACTTAGGCGATGCTTCCTTCACATGCCTTTACCTGAACACTTTGACAAAAATAAACATCATTTGAGTGTGAGGGGGGAAAAAAAAAAAGGAAAAAAAAATGAGAGAACCTCTACTGCCTTGTTGGCATTAGGCTGTTTTTAGTAGGCTGGAAAAGAAGATTGAGAACATAAGATAGAGTGTAGAGGCCCTTGAAAAGTAAGGAAGTGAGATTTTCACATATTGGCACCACGCAGAACCTAGTCGCAGACCTGGACCTTTCTGGGACAGGTCACTAACAAACAGTGTAAGAAGATGTCCCTTACTGGGAAGATCTTAAAATCTTTGCGTGGTCAATGGTGGAGGTTTGACATTGAAACTGTAGGAGACTCCCAGAACACCCTCTTTTTTCCCAGATTTTCATCATTACCATTCTTTCTCAATGTAACTCAATCCTTTGTATAAGTTCCAAGTGGCCTCTGACAGGCATAAGTGGAACATCAGTAGCAGAGACCTTGCTGTTGGCTCACTGCCAAAGTCTACATCTGATTTTGTAAGACACTGAGCTTGTAAGCTTGAGTTTCCACCATATCATACTTTGTAAAATCACCTGCCCTTTGCAAAGTGAACTCAACAGATATTAAATGCTTGTAAAGCAGATTGATAACATATTTTGTACACAATTAATTTGTTTCATACCACTTTAATTGGTATAAATATGAGGCCAAAAATAACAAGCCATCAGTCTTTATGCTTTCACAATGGGCAGCTCTCACATAAATGTCTATAGGGTGGGACGAATACTTGTTCTGTGTGAGTTAGAAGGTTATGAAAGCCTTGAGCCTACTCACCATCAGAACCTTTTCAAATACTATTTAATCCTAAAGGTGAACAACATTGCATGGGAGTATAACAAGAGAATTTCTGCCTCCCCCCAACAAATCCTGTGACGATAATCACAGAAATCAATTGTATAGTACGAATAAAGTAGAAATTGGGCATCTTTGGCACACATCAAAAAAAACCCACTCAACAATTCACTTCAGAAAATGTTTAACTCAAAAATTATTCTAAGCTCTGGCTCAGAGCAACTAGAGGCAACTTGAAGAGATGCAGTAAGAAAAAATACCTATGATTCTTTTAGGATAGTTTAAACTTTTAACTTCTGAGAGCTTTTTTAAGCTATACTTAAAGAATTATATCTTTCTTTCAGAGGCTGATGACTGTGGACATTGAAGGCATAGTGTCTTATTATTTGCATGAATATTTTTCTGAAAGTAGAAATTTTACTCATGTGATGCTCCATAATCATTTAGGCATCTCAAATTTCTAAGTGAATTAGGATCTTTGTTGCACATTTTAAAAGTATTTTATTAGATTTATTACATAAACATACCTTTGTTATCACTGTAGAGATTTCAGTACTTGCTTTTAAAGCATTTATTCTGTTTGATTTTCACTAAATCCTCTTTAGGACAGGTCCCATACAGTTCATTTTAGCAGTCTTGTGGGCAATGAATCCAGTCCTGCAAACCTTGTTGAAGAAATGATACTGGTGACCACTGTAACTTTACAGAAACCTCAGGATCAAGCCCGTGTAACAAAATAAATCTCCTATTTCCAACAGCAGGTTTTTTTCACATTCTAAAAGAGAAGAAATTGTTACTCAGAATCAAAATGATATGTAAGTAATATATAAATTCTTCCCTTGATTCTTTTTTGTTTGATCTAAGGTAATGTTTTCTTGTTCTCTATCACTGACAATTAAGTATAAGACTTCTAGACATGTACCTTGAAGGTCATTATTGCTTTTTATCTAAAAGTTTTTAACCATCCATCCACAAACCAAAACTTTCTTAAAAGGAGGTTTTATAAAAAGAAGGCATTAAAAGTTCTGTACATGTATAATTAGACTGGCTTTGGGACTGACTTGCTAGCTACCTGTTGAGGACTTTATGCAGTCTAACACTGAAACTCTTACAGCTATGGGAGAGAGCTCGCGATTTAGGGCTTCAATTTGCAGAATTAGCTGTATGTTTTTTTGACTTTTAATACTCAAGGAATAATACCAGTGCAATACTTTTGCAACACAGGTGGTATTTTGGTACAAAAAGTTCTTGATAACTAAATAATCCATGTTTTATAAGACACAGTGTGTAGTTCCTAAGAGGATAACAGATAGACAATTTTATGATTTATTTTCATGCACTTTGACCTCATGTTTATACCTTGTCTGCTTCTGGATTTCTCATCTTATTGTTCAGTGTCATGAGAGAGATGTTAATAATGTTAACAGACCTCAGCTACACATTTCTGCAGGGTGTAACAGCTGTTGCAGAGTTTGCAGCACATGGTGTACAACTACTGAAGAACATTTCAGTATCCCTTTGGTCTTTCCTCCCACAGGCAAGCATCATCACCCAGAGAAGTGAATAAAGTACTTGTCTGATCTAAGAGCTCTGCAATCACATGCAGAACAATATGCTACTTAGGACATGAACACAAGGCAAAAGTTGTAGCTGGGGGCTGGCAAGACATCTGAAACTGGCTTTTTACAACTTCATTGGATGAGAAAATTCTGGAGAAGAGGACAATCTCTCTTTTTCTCCTCTCTTCTTCCCAAGCTTTTAGCCTTTCCTCTGAAGTTAATAGCCTGTGTCAGCAGTGCCCCTTGGGAAGTTTCCTTCGCTGTCAGATTAAAAACAAGTAAAACACCTTGTAACTCTCCATTCTAGGTTATTTACCAATTTATCTAGTGGCATTACTTCTTACAGAGGCCTAGGTCACTATGAGATAATCTGTTTCAAGGGAAGTGCAAAAGAAGACTTCGCCACTCCATTTGCCAAGAGAGTATCAAGGCATTAGTGGTGATAAGGGGTTTGGCTAGGGACAAGAAACAACTCCACAAATCCTCCCTGTCTCCTCCTATTGTGAAGTGTCCTACTGGTGCTGCAAGACAGACTACTTTGAGTAGGCAGTAGAATTGATGCAGGATATGATTTTTCTAAATGAACAGACCCTCTGGTGTATCAGGCTTACTGGTGCCTGTGTGTGGTGTCTGCATGACACAGGATCCGGTCTTGCTGAGGATATGATTGAGCTTGCTCCTTGGTTTGTTCATAGACCCCAGCTGAACTGTACATGAACCAACAATGTTATATGTGAGGCATTTGAAAGATGAATATATATTTTCTAGGAAAGTTTTCACAGTTCCTGGCAATATTTTGTACAGGCGTGACATACATAGCTACAAGAGATAAAAATCCAGGTGCATGAAAATTAAATCAAAGCTATGGAAAGAAACTTAAAGTGAAACATTTTTTTGTTGTTGTTTGGGGTGGCTTAAAATAATAAGTTGAAAGAAATATTTTGTTTTTTCTTTTGAGGAGTTGTAAGGTTCCTCTGAGTCCATTTTATTGAAACCCCATCCAAAAACAAGTCCTATAAAAACTCTAATTCAGTTTTGCAGGTTCATTATTTTCCCAGGGCTTAGAAGACCATTAATGTATTTGGAAGTTCACATAGCCTAAAGTAAAAGACTAGGTTACTATTTTTGCTCTAATGGTTCATTAAGGCTATGTTCAAAAAGTGGGACCTGCTTGCTGGCTCCCACGAATAAACTGATGTCTTGGACACATGGTGACTCCTTATGCCAAGAGCACATCTGACAGTGAGTAGCACCAGGGCAGGCACCAGGTAAAGGCAGTCTGCCATACCAGGCAAGGTGGTTATGCTGGGGAGCAGGGATAATGACTCACACTCCCCAGAGTGAGGTCCTACCCTCACATATTGACTAGTTGAACTATACGGGGGGATGGCAATTAAATAAATTAAATTCTTTTATCTGTAGCTCTATCATGTGTATAGCAGAGGAAGGGTTAGCATAGAATGAATATTCCTGTTTAACAAGATAAATCCGGTCATTTTAATGAACTCTTCTACAGAGACAAACTAAGATATGAGATAACTCTTGTTTGTTCATTATGCTAATTAAAAAAAACCACCTCTGGCCTTGTAAAAACAGACCTGATTAAAGCAAATGCAGTAAGTCAACTTTGACTTGTGAAGTACAAATCGTACAGAGAACACAATGGACATTAAGTCAAAATTGAAGAGTGTTTTTAGCGAAAAGTGAATTTGGCTTTGGGCTTGCCTGTGACTTTTCCTGACTCTCATGTATTAAATACATATGGGATATGAAAATTCAAGAAGTGGGAATTCACTGAACAAGCACAAAAAAATCTCTGTTTAATTAAAGTTAGCAGAGTAGAAAAACCTTGCTCCACTGGTTTATTCTCTTTGCAGGTATTTAATCCAGTTCAAATATTATGAACATTATTTCACTTTGGATGTGAATGGAGAAAATGTTAAGTTTCACTCAAATCATCTGAGTATGACAAGCTTTTAGAAAAACAATTTTTAATTTCTCAGAGCTTTGTCCATTCCATGGTATTCTTGGGAATTTCTTGGAATTTCTTTTTCTTTTATTCAACTTTTATGTTACTTCTGAAGATGCATGTTTATATATGAAAGAAAATGAAAGAAGAGTCTAATGGACTTCTGGTAAGAAATTTCAAATATGTTCAAGAAAGAAGTAGTGGATACCGAACATCTTTTATTTTTGAAGGTTAATAGGTTTGAAGGTTGTCTGCAATTGGAATTGCTTCACAACACCTGTGAGTTTTATATTCTACACTGATATACACTTCTGAAATACTGGATTTTTATTAGATGAACTGTAGTGTATCTGCTCTAAAATATACACGTACTGGTGTGTGTATTAGTGTTGTTAAGATAAATTAAAGAACCACTTTGTTATTTTATGACCTACGATAAAAACACAGAAAGACAGGATGCACCACAAAGTTGCAGACCTCTCCTACTAAAGCTGGAAATATAGACCCATGCATTGAACAATCAAACTGGGACTGCAATTATAGCTATATCAATATTAGCTGTCCATTATTGTTCCCTAACTTTGAGGTTTTATAGACAGTTTTTTCTTTTTTCAGGAAACAAAAAAATACAGTTTCACATAAGCAGTAACTGAATATCTAATTACCTTTGCTGATGATCACATTTACAATTCCAGTGTAGTAAAATAATTGAAAAAGGTTTCATTTTGACTTTGTACATAGAAATCCCCAGGAAGAAAAACAAGTTGTTCCATCTATACATCAGGTTGGCATGGAGGGAGACCCTCAAAAGTTCTTTTCTTCGAGATAATACATAAGGATTGATAGACTGATTAATTAACACAGAAGTAATGAGAAGGAAGTCACATTTCTAAGACCTTATTCTTTGTATGACACCTAGTACTTCTATTTATTTTTTACATTTCCTTAAAATCATTTAAAAATAATGATAAAGATTCAGTCACGGGACACCGAAGATATATCTTCAGCTTCCCTTTTTTAAACAACCGATAAGCTAGAGGGAGCTATTTAAAGGATGATTAAGCTAAGTAAAATTTAATTATTTTTATGACTCTTGGTAAAATTATTTCCATATTTTGTTTGCTCCAGCAAAGCTGTTTTGACTTTTGGATGTTTGTCGGTTTCAAAAATGTATAGCTAGCAACTCCTGATACACAGAATTGGTACCAGGTCAAAACATTCATGAATATTTCTGACGCCATATTAAAAACAGGAGCTCAATATGTTTAGCCCTGTTGGAAAGGGAAGGTTGATTAGGTATGTACGTAAATCCCATAAACAGTCTGAGAACAATGTTTTTGTGATTCTTTGACCTTCCTGATGTAAGCAATGTTTGGAAAGAGCAGAGAGTTGACAAACACAGAAAAATCCTCCCAGTACTGCTCAAGATAAACAAGTGTCATACACTTTATCAGCTTTTCCTGTGTAGGATACTGAAAACGCCTTAGAGGCCAATGAGATAGCTTTGCTTGTTTGTTTTGATTTGGTTTTATTCTCCTCCCCCTTAAAAAAAAAAATAAAAATATTACAAACAATTACAAAATACATTCAAAATACAGCATTTCCCATAAAAATTTAATGTCAGGTCCAGAGAGCAGTCCAGCATTTTCTTCCAGAAATTCTGTATTTTAAAATACCATGTACTGCTCCTCTTTCAAAAACGTGGGTTTATGATTAATTCCACATTGGAAAAAGAGGATATAAAAAAAGACACAACATATTATATATAGTATTTACCAAAAATACCAATAGGAGGGCAGGCATTAATGTATGAAGTCATACAATTACTTCTGGAACAACCTTTGGTTACCTTGTCACAGGTACACAGGGACCTATACAGACAGCGATGCTCTATTTGGAGGTAGAAAACGGTTTTAATGCTTTTCATTTCTCAAATTTCTGAAACAAAGGCGATCTGTTCTTCTGGGGAAAAGACATGTATCTTTTTAGTCAATAAGATATAGAACATTTCCTTGCAACTACCAATAAAATTCTCAGTAACAACCATTATTTTGGTACTTTATTTTTTCTTTAGGGTATTTTGTTGGTAATGTAATGGATCTTGGATGGTATATGTATTTATAGAAAAAAATGTCATACTAAGTGCTCATGTAAAACGAAGGACTAGCATCACTTTGAATAAGAGATTTTAAATGACCAAACCCTGTAAAACTTTGTTGCATCCTAGAATGTCAATATACAACATTTTGATTTAAAAATAAAAAATATTTCTAGGTCTATAATAAACAAAATTTTTTAACAGCATATGTTTTGTGATAGATAACTATCATTGCTATTTTTCTCTATTGTTCTCCAGTAGATCTGTGAAAAATTTAATGAACAGTGAATTTGGTGTAAAAAAGTAGTTCCTTGGGGAGTTAAAACAATACAGATTTGCACATAATTTGGGCAAAATAAAACTCAGACCTTTTTAAACACTGAGATATAAAATTTGAATGTTTTTAAAAAAAAAGTTTCCATTTTGAAAATGTTGAAATATTTTCTTTTGAAATTTTAAAGTGAAGCTGTTAGGTTTATACCTCTTCATTACATTTCATTACATATAAAACCAACATAAGTTAAAGCAAACAGTGCTAAAAACTTGGAATGCTATGTGGATTAAAAGAAACGCATTAAGATAATTGGAAACAATATATATTTCTTTTTAATTTAAACCCAGACATTGGACAGATTCAGTTTTCATTCATGCTGAGTCCATTTCTCCCCTGTTCCTTATATTTGAGTAAGAAAATTTTGTCTACTTTGGAGTCCTAATTATAGAGAAACTTGTCATGCTTTGGATTGCAGAAAGAAAAAAATAAAAAGCAATGCCACTGACCATGCAAAAGGCAAAAAGCAAAGGGAGCAATCAGAGTAAAGAACTGAATCCATGATTAGAGATTTATTTTATTAGAATATGAATAAAGTTTAAGTTGTAATTCATAAGAAGCTGTCATGAAAAGAACTGGAAAAACTTTGTGCAATAATATCTTAAGGGGATCCAGAAACATCTATAGTAGAAGGTGAAAGTTGACCTGTTATGTCTCTTTTTATAGTCTGTTACTAATCAAAAGTTTCAGTTATTATCAGATTGAAAAAAAAAAAAAAAAGATTTGTATCATTTTGTATAGCAGGAAGCCAAATGTCAGTGCCATGCAGAAAGAGCTGCAGCTGGAACCTTCATCAGAAAGTGTTTTGAGCAGGTAGCAACACACCGCTGGTTGGAGGAGTCCATGAAGACCCTGAGGAACTCATACACATGTTGTGGACAGACCAGAGCTGGTTACAAATGACCAGTGCAGAGGACAAGCAAACACTGCCAGCAAAAGAAGAAAAATAACTGTCATGAAACAAAGGGCTGAGAATGGAGCAGAGAGGCAAAGCCTTAGACTGGTCCATCACGTTATTTGTTGCACATCAACAAATAGCAAAACAGCAGCCTGAACTCACAGAAAGACTATCTGGGAAAGAAGCATACAGCAAGTACTGAAGAAAAATAACAAGCCAGAAAAAAGTAAAGTAATTTTTCCTTTACCCCTTTGAAACTGTGGGAGCGCAGTATTTCCTTCATATGATGGTCATGAAACCAGTGACAGAGAAGTGCAAAAAAATCCGGGGGGGGGGGGGGGGGGGAAAA
>VYXH01009154.1:46579-64762 GCA_013397275.1 Burhinus bistriatus | reverse complement strand
GGGGGAAGAAAAAAAAAGGAAATTTCCCCTGACAATGAATATTTTTAATAAAAAGTAATGTTTCTGCTTGGAGTTTCTTTGGGTCCAATTTGGAAAAATATTGAGTCACCACATGAAAATATCCAGCAGTGTGTGGAATTTGCACTCAACTCCCTATTAGTGGTACAGCATCCAGCTGAGAGCCAGTGACTCCTTGCCACAGTTATTTGGCTTGTTTAGTTCAAGGGCATAGACAAATATGCACAGATGGAAGATCTGAGTTTTTTTTCATTTTGTTCTGGGGTTTGGGGTTTTTTTGGGGAAGCAGGGTTGGTTTGGGTTGGTTTTGGCTGAAGTTTTCAAAGAAGCACAAGGAAGGACGAATCCAATCTCATTGAGTTTCTCTATACATATATTGAAAGCCTTTATACTTTAAAAAGTTACAAATAGAGATTCCATCAGGTTATTAAATTGAAGTTTAACAAGGTTTGCTACTGATGGATCTAGGTGCATAGGTTGGGCCTGGGTACATGGTTTTGCTGTTCACTATATATTCAGATTACTCAGGATTTCACCTTTAACTTTTTTTTGTAAAACAAGTATATGTTAAACACTCATCATTGTGAAATGAAACATTGTGAAATAAAATGAAACATTGTAAAATGAAATGAATGTGAACTGAATGTAAACTCAGGAAGAAATTTGCAGACGGATTTATTCATTAAGGTGTGAACTGCTTCACTGTGCTTTGGAGTGTCAGTCACGAAGCTGGATGATGATTTTTTGAATGTCCCATTCCACTCCCTGGAGACACTGAAGGGATAAAAATTCAGACGAAAGAACAGAACAGCACACAGAAAAACAATAGAAGTCAGAAAAAACAGTACAAAAAAGAGAAAGAAACAGAAACCGAATTGTACCCTGGCCTAAGAAAGAAACTTTCCCATGTTGCATGTAAGGAGAACGGATTGTTTATTATGTAAGGCATTTCTTTTCTTTCCAGTATAGGTTGGTATCACCTGGTGAGGTCAGTGTGAACTCTGCTCAGGAGAAAGCTATGCAATCGTTAAAAAAAAAAAAAACAAAACCCAAATTTATATATATATATATACACAAGCTAATAGGCCGTAACTCAGGGTAGGATTCAGCCCTTTCCACAAAATATGTTTGATGCCCCTGGGGCACAATTAAGTTGAAAGAAACTTAGAAAACTCCAGAAGGCACCCGCGGTTGCCCTGATTTCGGTGGATTTATTCTGGCCTCTTTAGCAGCATGCCAAGAGCCCAGGGCCTTGGTCAGTTGACTGAAAATGGTAAAAGTGTTTTCATCTTTACTTGTAGCTTTCCTAGATGCAGGGCTGAAGTTCCTCTCCTGCTACATTCTTTGAAAGCTGCCCTGTCGGAGAAGCCAGCCAAGCCCAGCTGCTGCCCACTGTGGCTGTGAATTTCTTTCCTTTCTGATGCCAGCACAGCAGAGGTGAATGATCATTCTCCATCACTCTGATCTGTTTTAGTAGACAGACCCAAGGTTTTCTTTTGAAAAAGCAAATCAGACAGAGCATATAGTGGATTCCAGCAGAAATTTACTCTGGGTGCTGGGTCCGTGCTCTGTGTTAGTATTTGTAGTGACAATAGTAACTGGTATTTTAACTGTGCTTTCCTGAAAACGAACACAACTATTTTAATCTACAATAGTATATGTGTTATCTCACTACAGATAAAAGACACTAGAGTAGGGCCTTAGTCTCTTTCTCCATCATCTGCCTATGATGATCAGGAATGGAGAGTCTATCATAAACAGAGAATGAAAATTAGCGAATATTATGTTAGCAACAGACATATAAAGAAGTATGAAACATCTCATTACCCAGAATGCTCTAACCCGTTACTTCTGCTGCTACATCATAGCACTCCTAATTTCATTACTTCAGTGTGCTTTATAGTTAGGGACCACTATATATAGGATTTACTGAAATGCGAATGTATTTGAGGTTTTCAGCTAGGTTTTTCCCTATACTGAAATAATGTCTATTATCTGTACATCAGAAAAGAAGATGGAAGGGAGAAAGAAAGGAAGCAAAAAGCACTACAGTAGTGACACAACTGCTGAAAAGGAAAAGAAGGAAGAGAAAGTAACATTAGTTAGAAAGTAGGTAGCAAAAAGCATCAAAAAATCATGAAAATTATTAGTTTAAAAATTGTCTTCCTTGTCACTAGACAATGTCATTGATGTGAAAACCATGAAAAATTTCATTGTTTTTTCAACATCCTTATATTGCACTATCCAAAAAGACTGTGTCTTTTAGAGTTCATAAAAATAACAATAACAATTTTGAAAGGGAATTAAAATTACACCTATTTTTACTGCAACTCAAAGTCGAATTTTCAAGCAGAAATTTAGTTGTAGAAAGTGGTGCTACTCTAATCCCTCTTGCAAAAAGATTTTGGTTGTGTATATGGGAAAAATGGTAAAAGCAGCCCTGCAGAAAGGGATCTGGGAGTGCTTGTTGGTAGTAGGTTCAATATGAGTTAGCAGTGTGCCCTGGCAGCCAAGAGGGCAAACAACAACCTGGGGTGCATCAAACACAACATAGCCAGCTGGTCAAAAGACCTGATTATCCCACTGTATTTAATGATGGTGTGGCCTCACTTTGAGTACTGTGTGCAGTTCTGGGCCCCAAAATTTAAAAAGGATGTGAAGGCACTTGAATGCATCCAAAGGAGGGCAATCTAGCTGGTGGAAGGGCTGTAAGGCATGTCCTGTGAGGAGCAGCTAAGGACTCTGGGTTTGTCTAGTGTGGAGAAAAGGAGGCTGAGGGGCGATCTCATTGCTCTCTACAGCTTCTTGAGGAGAGGAAGGACAGAAGGAGGTGCTGATCTCTTCTCCCCAGGATCCAGTGACAGGACATCTGGGAATGGCTCAAAACTGCATCAGAGGAGGTTCAGACTTGACATTAGGAAACATTTCTTTACCAAGAGAGTGGTCAAACACTGCAACAAGCTTCCTAGAGAGGTGGCTGGATGCCCCGNTTTATGTTTGTTTAAAGAATAAATGTATTAAGATCAATGTATTTTTGGGGGTATGAAATATTATTTATTTTAGTATCCACTTTAAAATATATGCATTGAGAGATATGAATTCTCATGCAGCTATTTTAGATCCAGATCCTGCACTGTAAAAGAAACTTTTGTGGAATAAGGATTTTTCACTCTTTCATTGGAGAGATTTAGATAGTCAGGGTGCAGAAATAACATTTTCAAAATACCTGTTTAAAGCTCTGTTCCTGATGCTGAAACTAGCTGTTAATAATATTTTAAATTAATATTAAAAATCTTTTGCTTAAGCTGCTTATTTAGACAAGCTCCTAGGCTCCACACATATGGCAAGCAGTATGTTTCCCAATCTTGATTCAGAAATGAAAGAACTTGGCCGGTCTGTGAGTAATACCTGTTTGTAATGAAGCTTGATATGAAATGGTGGTGTGTGTACACCCACATATACAGGAATAAAAGCTGTTAAAACTGCACAGACTTACAAACCTCTTGCTAATCTTTCATTGTTTGATTTGCTATGGTGCGTATATGAATGTCCAAAGTGCCAAATACTGCTAATTCAGTCTGATCATAGCGTGAGGTATTTTGCTTTGCTCACGTGACAAGATATTACTACAGTACAGTGAGATGACCAGCCTTGTACTAGGAAAGATAAGGAGGTATCTGAGCAACTTCAACAAAAGTAGAAACAACTCAACCTCATTTTCACTGAAAGACTTTGAATTTATTGTCTCTACTTGAAGTTGGTGGTTCATATTGGATTCACGATTCATTCAGATTATGGTCATTATGACCATACCCTAATGTCATTGAGTTCCTGCAAAATTCACATGGAGCTAAAATATATCTTAGAGTTCTTTGTCAATTTAAAAAGGATTGTCTTAAAATAAAACTTAATTAAGGATTGAAACTATATTTTGTTAGTCTTCTGCGAAGATATGCCCTATATTTTGAGTGATATACCTGAAGACAAAAGGACGGCCTCAGGACATATGCTTTTTTTCTCATTTGTCTAATTATCTGTTAAGAAAATAATGTACATATATGCTTGTATTTGTTGACTGACTATTGTCAAAACTGTAATTGAAATAATAAAACACACTGGAATACAAAAAAGTAGTTAGCAAAATAATTTAAATCAGGTTCTATCTCCTGTTATTTTTAAAAGACATACACTAAAACAAAGATTTCTGAAATATACCTGCCTACTAACATCAACAGTACTGCTTTGATGAACCAATAGAAAAACCCAATTATTTGAGTAATTTACATTTTCCTAAGAAATCCAGTTGTGTTTTCTTCCCCAATTGCTTTCACAAACAGAACAAGAGAAAGATACAACTGATGTAGGAGATTCTCCTTTAAAACCCCATTGCAGACCACAAGATATCTAGAATGAACTGCAATCAGGCTGAAATTTTTAATGTTCTTAAACAATTTACTTCCTTTCTCTGCAAGAATCACACTGCAGGAGAGATGAATTGCTGAGAACCTTGTATTACTGTCTATTGAAAGAGCCACAAAATGGTGGCTACTTCTGACAATTAGCTTGATTTACTTACAAATCAAAGGTCTGTTAAACTGGTGTATGACCACTGTGAAGCTGAAAGTCTTTGTAGTACCTCTGTTCCTTGCATTTATTTAAAGTGGCATAGGTTAAGAGAAGTTTTCACCTTTTGAGAACTAATTGAAGAGTACAGAATTTACAAATGTAAATAAATAAATCCAATATATGAAGGAGGAGTGCAGATTTTGAGGTATTTAAGGTGTTTGCTTCCAAATCATTTGGCTTAGAACTAGTTTGAACAACTGTATCAGCAGTTCCAATAAGTTATACTTAATTGTTTTATTGCAACTGTCTTTAATAATGATGAATACCTGCAAAATTGTCTCAAATAAGAAAGTACAGTGTAAAGGATGCAGAAACTCTCCAGAGCACAAACAAGACTCTACTCTTCCGGGTCTTGAACGAGGCACTCATATGTGCTGGTATGATACCTGGCACAGCCAAACAGTGGTCCTTGAGATAATGTAAGTGCACTCAAAATAGAAAGCTGTATCGAGTTACAATAGCACTAGACAGTTCCACTGTTTTTAATTATATTTGTTGTAAAAAAAAAAAAAAAGGGTTAACAGTCACAAAAACTGGTTTTGCAACCAGATGGGCTTATATCATTAATGAATGGGGGACAGGTGGGGATGGCTCAGGGGTGGGACCTTGTCCCCAGGTCATCAGATCTTGATGATACCAAACTCCTCTCAAAGACAATAGGAGTCTCGAGATAAGAGAATGGTAAATTCCTGCTTTCATATTGTCCTGGTTTGAGGACACCACACATATGTAAAATTAGGAGTAATGAATGCCTGACTCATCATTTACTGTAGTTTCTTCTTTATTATTATTTGACATATAAGAACTGGCTTATTTCTCAAAGGGGTGTTAGCTTTGTGGAGTTACCAGCATGATATGCGATAAATGAGTGTCTTGATTCTGTGTGTGGATTGGCTTATTGCACACCGGGTGAAGAACCCAGATTTGGGACAATATATTGATCTCATTAGTATTATCCAATATACATTAAATCCATGTTATCAGTTTCACAGTTAGACCAGAAAGAAGATACATTATCGTTCTTTCTAGATTTAATTCTGAATTAAAACTCCTCTGCAATGTGTACTTTAAAATTTCTTAAAATGCTTTACACTTCATTTAAAGGAAATAATTCACATCATTTAATTTATATGTTTTATATTAACTTATCTATTTGTACAAATCATGAAACAGTCAATACAAAAGCCTCCCACCATTGATTACAATATATTGGGTGGGTATTTTTATAACTATGTTTTCCCAAAGAGGGGTCGTTTACCTGGTGTGCAAGACACTGATGTACACAAGTAAAGAAGGTCCCAAGGGAATATTCATTGCAAGTAATATTCTCAGAAAACTGAAGAATTCACCTCTCATTGAGTTATTTTTCCCAATATTTTCTCTAACAAGTGTGATCCGTAAGGTAATATTCAAAGTGAATTCTGAAGCCAGGTGCCTGTGTACCCCTATACAAATCTCAAACACATTTAGTATGAAAAGTAAAATTCTTCAGATATATCTAGCAGATTGTAATATCTTTCCTTTGGAATTTCAATATATATATACACACATAATATTTTAGATTGCATTATATTAAAAATCCCTCTCTTGTGAACACATGCCAATCCACTACACCTTCATTGAAAGCACTGGCTTGTTAAGGTAACTGCAAGATTACATGAATTTGAAAGATAATAAAGCAGAAGTGAATGTGGAACCAATCACAGCTGCTCTGATTGTGCATATGTAGCCAATCAGAGATGTAATTAAAAAACACAGAAAATGAGGAACACTTTTTATAAGACAAAATTACAGTAAGTGTTTCTTTCTTTTTTTTTTTTTTGTAACAAAAAATTATTGGCACCAAATAAATGAATCAGAAAGTAGTTGTGCAAATACAGTACTGACTAATTTCTACATTATCTGTTTCATTAAAAACAAAAGACAAAAGCAATTCACCATTCTATTTAACAATATTGTGCATTGATAAATTAACCCAAGAAAGTAAAGAAACTGGGGAAATAATACCAGAAATTTGTGAATGCTCTGTGAATACAATTTGGTTTTGCTTTTACTGAACTCTAACTTGTGTACCAGTACTCAAAGGATTGCATGTGCGTTAGACATTGGCTCCCATTGATGCTTGATTAAAATATACAGTGTCTGCCTCTGTTGATGTAAATAAATGTTTTAATCACTCCCGAGGACAGGGAATTTACAGAAAATTATAACTCCTTCCAGATTTTTCCTTTACTTCAATGCAGCTAATAAGGTAGAGTCAACTCTTTGCTCTTCCTTTCCTTTATGTTTCCTTCATAAAAACTCTTTCTTNGCACTGGAACAGGCTGCCCAGGGAGGTTGTGGAGTCCCCTTCTCTGGAGATTTTCAAGACCCGCCTGGATGCAGTCCTGAGTAATGTGCTCTAGGCATTCCTGTGTCAGCAGGGGAGTTCGACTAGATGATCTCTAGAGGTCTTTTCCAACTCTAAAAATTCTGTGATTCCATGATTCTGTGAAAATCCTTTGAGGCACTGCATGGCAATGGGAAAAAGGGAGGAGAGAAGGTAAGGATAAACTAAGTGCATAAACCAATAGTGTGCACAGATTGATGGTCTGAATCTAATTAATTCTTGAACTGTAGCTCTTATTCAGCCTGGTCATTATCACCTGAACAATTTCTTTTGGGCTCTCTGGAGCAATGATTTCATGGAACAATTAATAGTAGCCTTGCAGATCATCTAGTAGAAGGAATACTGTGGGTAAATCACACAGAGAAAAACAGAGAAATGTTTGTAGTATAAACTGGCAAACTGGGTTAGAGGTTGATGTTAATGGAAGAGCATAGATGACAAGGATAATATTCTTAGTGCTACAAGAGCATAATAACAATGTGAAAAAAACTGAAATACAAGACCATGACATTTTAATTTGCTGCTCTTGACAAGATGGTGGAGGAAACCAGATATATTATCCAATTCAGCCAGTGGAATGGGCAAGGTACACGATCTTGACAACTGTTAATTAAATAGGTGTGTCATTAAAAAAGAAAGGATCTGATGCTAGTTTTACTGGGTTGGTTGGTGAGCTTAAACACATTTTCCTCAGTGAAAGCTGGAAAGAAAATGCAAGCAATTTTGAATCTATAATTTTAGAATGCACATCAATTCCATTATCATACATAAAATGTCATACACTAAATTGTGGATATTTCAAACTGGTTTTATGCATTACAATTTATGTATTTAGTATCATATGACTCACATAGTTATTTCAGAACATATGTTCCTTTATTACAAATCAGTACTCTTCCCTCTCAAAGGCTCAAATGCAAATAATCTCTATACCGCCAGGACTATTTAATATACAGAATAAGCATAGTTTAAATATTTGTGCAATTGAAATTTACATATTTGAACGATTATGGAGATATTAATTTATATTTGGTTTGCTTTTTTTGGTCTTCTGTAAGTTTATCTTCTTCTTGCTGTCATATGTCAGGGAGTTACATTCTCTGAAGTCAATGGACCTGATCTTAAGCTAATGGTGTAATTCTCATTTAACCAGTGGAATCTGGTTAGAGTCAAATGGGAGCATAATGCAAATTTCTGACAGCAGAATGTGGGCTTTAATTATCTCAAGAATGTTAAGTTTTAGCCCCCCGCCCCAATCCCTGGGGTGTGTTTTAGTGCACTTCGAAGCATTATGTCATCTTCTCCTAATTCAGGAGCAGTTCTGCTAATTCAGGAGTAAAGTTTTTAGGAACTGTTCAGATTGTTCCTTGAAAAAGAGACGTTAACTCTTGCAGGCTGATGTAGTTTTTGACCTCAGTGCTAACAGAAACAGTAAGCTGGATTTAGAGAAAAAAAAATGGAGCAACAGAACTCGGAGGGAGGTCCTTATAATAACTGACCAGCTGGCCATCTCCAGGCAGAGATTTTTCACTAGAGAGTCACCATTTGTGGCCATTTTTCCATGTCCAGGCATCCTCCCAGTAGCTTCTGGATTCTGGGAAAAGAGAGATTTGGCTTCCCACTGGTAACTAGGAGTTAACAGGAGTTAATACCTGTCTTGCAGAAGATAGGTCCTATGTAAGGACTTGCGTACAAGATGAGGCAACTAAAAGTTGTATGACTGGGACAAGCCTCTAGTTTAATGTCAGGAGAGAAGGTGCCTACTGATCCATAGAAGCATCTGGGAATTTTCTTTTTTTCTGTGGAAGGGTAGAGCCTTGGGTCAGGACCTACTCTTATTTTTTTCTCACATTCTTCCTGTGCAGTTGAGAGCTTGCTGGAGGCACACCTGTTACTAGCTGATAAGGACATTTCAGCTTGGGGTAGCTGCCGACAGAATGTGTAAATCTTATCTTGAATAATGAAGCTGAACGTAAGAGTTCCCACCAAAGGATTACTGGGTGTGCATTTTTCACTGTTCTTTTCTCACACAGTTTAACACAAGTCTCACATATGATGCTGATGCTTCCAGCCTTTGGAGGGACTCATTTTACAACTAACATTAATGGGGGCCCTGGTGGTGACGTTAGTCAGCCACTCAGTGGCTGAACGTTGTGATTGAGTACGGCCTCGAACTGGTGAGCAGGTCACTGCATAAATTTGTAGTCTCTGCCAGACATCTGTGAATGTGCTGAAGAAGTCCTCAGGGTAGAAATGCTGGCGTTAGTCCACTTGGAACGACTCTTTACATAAAAGCAGCGCACAGGAGAAACAGGAGGCTATTCTGTTTGCCTTGTAATTGGTATGGGCTCAGGTTGGAATACTTGCAGTGCACAAAGTAATTGAAAAGCTGTTTGTCTTCAAGGGAAGATAACCACAGTCCATAATGCAGCATTGTTAAATAGTTATGAAACACATTTTAGCCTTAACCATAGGAATAATCTCTTCTGTTTATAGTAAGACCTTCTGCAAAGTAGCCCTCTTGCATGCCTCCAATTTGTCTGTTGTACCCCCCACATACCCTTATAAGTGTATAATAATTTCTTCATTTGCCTGTCATTTTAAGATCATTAAAACTACTGTAAAAACAATTTGACAATAATGGTCACTTCAGTTACACAGTGCAAGATTTAAAAAAATAATCAGCTGAAGGAGAGGAACAAGTATTTTAAAAACAAAGAGAAACACTGTAAAGAATGTATGTATCACTTAAGAATTATACTGCCGGGTTATGGAAAAAAAAGTATGAATTACATGTATATTTACATGTTGTATACATGCATTTTATTGGAGTGTTTTGAGTTAAGTTACACAAAGTTAGATGAAATTATCAGTTAGGGAAAAAATTAGCCTAACAAAAGCACTCTCACCAGCAAAAGTTGCTGCAGTATTTTACGTGTTCCAGGTAAGGAAGGAATGCTTGTGTAATTGAATCCCCTGGGGAAACATATAGGAAAGAAGTTTTCCAAAAGAAAGTCCATTAGATAAAGGTATAAGACCCAACAGGCAGGCTTGTGAGTCCTGGAGGAAAAATGATCAAATGTAGACAGTGAAGCACCTATCAGTATAAAAGACAGAGGAGCCAATCCAAGTTAACTGTACCAGAGAGAGGTTTCAAATTGGTTTTACTTCTGGTGGAGATAGAAAGACATAAAAAAGTCCTATAGAATATCCAGATTACTCTAGTTCCCACCATGATTCGAAAGAACAAGTTTCAAGGCCCTTTACCAACTCAGACACTTGAACATTCCCCTAGTCTCACAGCAAATAGTTTTACTATCTGACTCATCCAGAACTTCACTGTCTTCTGTGTCTGGAAATTCTGTCAGCAAGGTTTTCATCAAAACCAGAATATATGTTCATGGAAAAGTCATCTGACAGTTGTTTATACTTCTTACTTCTGCAATACTGAAAAGAGTTTCCTGAATACTCACATATATTTCTGCAGTGTTGATGTTAAATTTTGAAAAGCATTCTTGTGTTTAGACTCTTCTGCTTGTCTTACAGGCTTTTTAAAGGGGGAAAAAAGAAAGGTTGTCATGTTCATTTATTTGAAGGAAACACACAAGTAAAAAAATGTTAGAAATTCACATTAATGTGTGCTAATATATTTATATGTTAATATGATTTCCCCATGGAAATAACAGTCTCACAATAATGGAGGATTTTATTTATAGGACCTCGAATCCAGGAGGCAGATCTTGATAAGAAAGCAGTTTATAAAGACCTTTCAGTATCAGTTCTGCTGAGATGGTAAATGCTGATACAACATATATACAGTAGGTATGTCAAGCATCATCACCCACAGAACTCACTTAAAAAGATTATGAAGGATAAAATACTAATTAGTTAAATAAGTTTTTCATTCTTCCTCTGGGTTTTTTTTGTTGGTTTTTTATTATTATTTTTCTACAAATCTATTGTTGAGAGATAGCAGTAAATGGAGTAAATAATATTTTTTTTCTTCTTTGTGGGCCCAACTCAGTGTTGAGAAAAATATAAAGTACACTAAACTCAGAATAATCATTCTCAGTTGTGTCGAAGTAGCTTTTATGATTACTAGAGAGCATAGGATCTCCGACAGCAAGAAGAATAGATCCTGCACAAAAAGCTAATAGTGACAAAATACTTTATTTTGGTGTGACTAAGCAGGTATCTCCATAGCTGTAGCACTGGAAGGAGATAGAGAAGAAGATGTAAAGCACTATATAAACTTCTCTTTCCTGTAGTTTTGCCCGATTTCTTGTAAAACTTTGAAACTCTACTCTAAATGTAGGTTCTGTGCCATCAAAAATTAGAGATCCTTCTGTCTTTTGAGCAGCTGAATTGCAGTTTCAATGCTAATGAACAGAAAAAATAAAATTTCCTCACCTACAACTCAATTTAAAGAAGTTTAAGTATAGGACAAAAAGTATGCGAGAAATGTATGAAACGAGGTCAGACTTTCACCACCTGCTTACTAATATTATAAAAAACATTCACAGTTCAGAAAATTTCTAACAGTTTTACAATGCATTGTCATATTTTCTTCCAGTAAAAGCAGAAATGCTGTTAAAGACAAGGAAAAGTAGACATATTTTCAAGGAATTGTTCTGATTTTATAGAATGTTGTAGTAGAGTTTGGTGGCATTTTTCAAAAACATTAATTGATGTTTTCCTGACTCTGAAATGTGATACCTATTGCTATATATCTTACATTCTTCATAGTGATGGAGACAGCTATGCAATTGTCCTGGTTCTGGCAGGGATAGGGTTAATTTTCTGGCCCGGGACACAGGTATTCCATACCATGTGAGCCATGCCCAGTCCATAGGGGGGAGCTGGCCGGGGAAGGAGGAGTCAGTCGCCGCTTGGGAGCGGGCTGGGGCGGCCCGGGGTCCGGTCGGTGAGCGCCGGTACAGTAACCGGGTGTGTACGTTCTTCCATCAGTGTTATTGTTGTTGTTGTTCTCCTTTTCTCGTTGTTGTTGTGTTAAACTGCCTTTATCTCAACCCATGAGTTTTGCCTTTTTCTTTTGATTTTCCCGCACTGCCGTGGGGGGTTGAGCGAGCGGCCGCGTGGTTCTTTGTTGCCGGCTGAGGCCAAACCACGACAGCAATTTAAAAACAAAACTCAAGAAATCAGTCTAGAGGTAACCGGAAACATAAATAAAGGAGTCAAAATATAGATTAAGCACAGTATTTATTTGGTAAGAAATAGAATTAAAATACTGTCCTACATGACATCCTGGTGTCTAAGTTGGAGAGGCATGGATTTGACCAGTGAACCGCTCAGTGGATAAGGAACTGGCTGGATGGCTGCACTCAAAGTGTTGTGGTCAATCGGTTGATGTCCAAGTGGCGTACGGTGACAACTGGTGTTCCTCAGGGGTCGGTACTGGGACTGTTGTTATTTNCTCTCATGAGATCCCACCTGGAATACTGTGTCCAGCTCTAGAACCCCGAACATAAGAAGGACATGGACCTGTTGGATTGAGTCCAGAGGAGGTTCACGAAGATGATCAGAAGATTAGAGCACCTCTGCTATGAGGACAGGCTGAGAGAATTGGGGTTGTTCAGCCTGCAGAAAAGAAGGCTCTGGGGACACCTTATATCTGAAGGGGGCCTACAAGAAAGCTGGAGAGGGACTTTTTACAAGGGCATGTAGTGATAGGATGAGAGGTAATAGCTTCGATCTGGAAAAAGGTAGATTTAGATTAGATCTCAGAAAGAAATTTTTCACTATGAGGGTGGTGAGGCACTGGAACAGGTTACTTAGGGAAGTTGTGGATGCCCCATCCCCGGAAGCGTTCAAGGCCAGATTGGATGAGGCTTTGAGCAATCTGATCTAGTGGGAGGTGTCCTTGCCCATGGCAAGAGGATTGGAACTAGATGATCTTTAAGGTCCCTTCCAACCTAAACCATTCTATAATTCTATGATTCTATTGTTAAAAGAACTTGTTAGTTTGCATTCAGCAAGCAGGCTATGTATCATATCTCTTGTCAAAAAAAACATATAGCTTACCCTGAGGTGAGAATCCCAATTCTACAAGCCCTTAGTTCTCAATTTTATTACTTGTGTTCTTCTCTCTAATGGGTTAAAAAAATTTAGCATTGGAGAAACTGAGAACAGCTGGATGCAAAGTGAATAAATGGGCTATTGAAACCTTTGAGGAAAGAAGCACAGTTTATGCCTAATCATTATAAAAGTTTGACTGACAAACTAGGGGTTAGTAGGTAATAACTTTCTGGTTTTGCACATTATCCTCCTTCCCAGAACTGGCCTTTGCACTGAGTCCAGTTTGTTCCCTTCTGACTATTCTGGCTTCTTGAAGCTGACGTAATACTTGTGAGAAAAAGATGAGTATCTCGTTGCTGCACAGATCTCTGATTATGGCACTGGTGGATGGTGGCTGATAAATACTGCATGATGTACTACCCTGATTTATAAAAGGACCAAAGAAAATGCAATCATCAGGGGTACCAAGCCTTAAGAGAATCATACAGACATCTTGCTACTACTGCAACATAATGAAGTTCCCAATCTCAGGAAAAAGAACGAAAAAAAAAAAGATTGCAAAGTCAACAGGGAAGTAGACATCAATTTTACAGGCCTATGTGGAACCAATTACTTGAAATTAATTCCTGACAAACATTGTGTCCTATAGAATTTATAAATTTGTTTCCATAGCTTAACTACAATTTCAAACCTTTACATATATACATTCACCATGTGTGGGTTTTTTGCTATTCATCAGCCATTAGATATCTTTCAATTTTCATGTGTCAAGGATCTGAGAAATTAATTGAAAGTGTAGGTGAATCTAAGTTTTTCTATTATATTTAAAATCATGATGTTAAATTAAATAGAAACAACTTTACACAAAAAACTGTACAGCTAGTCCAAGTCTGAATGAAATATCATTTCACATCTAAACAGCAAAATGGATTTGGAGCAGCATTGATATCTAGAATTTTTGTACTGTACATGAATTAAAATTAAATGAAGAGGTTTCAAGTAAAGTTTAGAGGAAAAAAGAAAATATGCACAATGCAGGTTAGATAGTTTGAATATTGCTTTATAAACAAATACGATTGTTCCTACTTGTCCTAGATATTCTTAGATATTCTTCCTTCTCCTATTCTGCCTTACCTCATCATTATTGACTTTTTTAATGTATTCAACTTCAAAGAACTTTTAGGAGACTAAATCAATGTTCATGTACAATTTCTACTGTTCTTTCTTTTCCTGTGGAAAAATATTTCAGAAATTGGTGTAAATTCCCTTATTTGGAGAACATGGTCAACATTTGTTACTCTCCGAAATATTGCTTAGATTAACATCAGAAAATTCTGTCCAAGTCAGGCCCAAAGAATACTTCATTCTGGACATTCTTCCATAACATTGGATTTACACCTCATACTTTTGAGTCAGCTGTTGTATTTCAGCACCGGTGTCTTTCAGAGAGTTTCTGAAAGGATGTGACACTGTTATGTTTACATTTTGGAAGGATGTGGAAAACACATCTGAATTTTTCAGGTTAATTGTGGTACTATTAGAATTCACAACACTTCTATGTAAGAATATGAATATTATCTTTCATTCTCTATTAGATTTCATTTTGGTAGCATACGTTATACTTTGCTAAACTTGAGAAGTGCTTCTGTTTTCTGTATGTTCTGATTTACAGGTGGATCCATTTCAGTCAGTGCTAAGAATGAACTGTACAGTATAATATAGCATTAAGAAAATAATCTGTGGTCTCATGGTTCTTTAATAAGCACCATATAAGGGCAATAATATGATGAATAAAATTAATAATGTGAAGACCAGCTAACACAGAGTGCCTACACCTCATATATTAAACATTGTATTACTTCTCTTGGACAATATGAGAATGGAAAATATAAACCTATTGAAGAAAACGTCTGGTATCCTTATATGAACGTGAGGAATAATTTGCATAATGGAAAAGTATAGTCAAGAATCAAGTTGATTACCTGATAGCCAAATGTCCCTAAGAAACATTGCAAGTACTTACTTGTCCACAGCGAGATATGATGGAGTGGACGTGGGTTTGGATCTACTTCATTTAACTTTAGACATGTAATTGAGGTGTATAAATTAGCAGGATAATTACCATAGCTCCTTTCTAATATTACTTGAAAGGATTAGACTCCTCTACAAAGCAAGAAGAATTTCAGGTAGCCTGTATCCTGCAAGGGAAAATGAAGCGACAGTCTCCTTAATACATCCACATGCCTAAGCATAGATGGGAGGAAATCTGGATGTTCAACTGTGGAAAAATCTGTAAAATCTTCCCCATAACTATTATTCTGTATTCCTGTGTCAGCAGATTGTCAACCTCAATACCTCTTGGTGAAAATAGGCAATTTAAAAATTTAAACACAGAAGTCTACTGAGGTCAGGAAAGTTTAAGTCCATGAAAATGAAAATGCCATATTGACCACATGCCACTGAGGAGTGGAATAGAAGCTTTCACTTCCATAGGCAAATAAAAACAGATGCTAGGAAATCTTCAAATTGTAAAAGAAATTAGGGTACAGGGGTTGTTTCTAAAATGGAAAGAAGAAAAATGAAAAGCAATATAGTAATGAAAAAAATACAATAAATATTACACATGTATCACATTTATTGTAGCAGCATCATATTTAGTTACCTGTGCCAGCTCTTTTTTAGGAATATTTCAGCCCTAATTAAGAAAAATGGTTTTTTCTTATCCTGAAAGAACACGTTGTTGTTTTACTGGTTTAATCATCTTTGAAATTGTAAGAATTTAAATTACAGGAAATGAAACTTTAAGAGCTCATGCTAGATCAAATCACCAAATTGTCTGAGATTTGAAAAACCTTGCTCTTCCATCCATGCAGTTCACCGATCTTGATAACCTTATGTAAGAAGCGGTAGTAAAGTAATTTTGATTTGCAGAAAAGGAACTGTTATTTCTAGATCACTGTCTATAAATGAAATGTGGTAGCTATTAATGGGAGACTTACAGGTTTGGCAATACCAGTGTATTTTGCTGTAGAAGAGAGGTAAACATTTTCGAATGTAAGCTGAAATGTCTGTCTTTTTTCCTGATTTTAGAAAAGTTAAAAAATACTCTGCAAATTTAAGAATAACATGTATTTTTATCTGTTAAACTAACTTTTACTTATAATGAGTAAATATATTTAAAAAGGCACAAGAAGTGAATATATAGAGATTAGCTTGACTAATGGGTAATCGGTATTTGCAAGAATTTATACTAAGTCTGATAAACAAATCTATTTCTAGAACACTCATAGCATAATATTTGAAAGCATCCAAATGCACAACCCGCTGCTCTGTGTTTGGACTGAATGAGCATAAATGTGGGAAACATAGTGCCTTAAATATAGACCTAAAGGAAAAATCTGCTGTGGTCTGAACCACAACTTTTTGTCTCATTTGTCAAATAAATGACACATACGTTACAAGAGGTTATTCTGAACTATTATATCATAGATATTAATTATGCAGTCATTTTCTCTGTTTTTAACTGATGCTGGCTTGTCCATATCTTATTTAATCTAAAATTGTCGTTTTATTTTTCTCAGTTGTCTTTGTAAATGACAACAGGTAGCACTGAATTATAGAAAATGATTAATTCATGGAAAGCATATACCAGTGAAATAATAAGACTTTTTTTTTTTTTTTTTTTTCAGAGCAAAATATTACTTTTTTTTTTATATGAAAACCCTTCTGCTTCAAAACAATTACCAGAGGACCCCAGAAAGCTAGGCATACCAGAAATATATGGCAAGAGAGTCAGCTGGGAATTTTTTCAAATAAATAATCACAATATAGCA
Source organism: Burhinus bistriatus (assembly GCA_013397275.1). Taxonomy (NCBI): domain Eukaryota; kingdom Metazoa; phylum Chordata; class Aves; order Charadriiformes; family Burhinidae; genus Burhinus; species Burhinus bistriatus. Next base: position 47,860 of record VYXH01009154.1, on the reverse strand, counting down.
CCTTTGAAAGTTTTTTCAAAGGAGAGGTTTTGGTAGAATCCAAATGATAGAACGCTACCCCAAAATAGCCAGTAGCCAGCACAACAGATGTGAGATAAATGAAAGAGCAGAGACTTGGCCGTATGCAGCTCAGTTTCCTTGCCAGTAGATGCAGAATCATCTCTCTTTCTCTGTCAGAATGACATTTTAATCAGATAATACCTGTTTAATCAGCCATTAAGAGTAATAGTTCCAAAATTAAAAAAAAAAAAAAAGAAAAAGAAAAAAGAATAAAAAAGGTGAAATCCTGTCATGCTTACGGGGACAGGGTAGCTACTAGAGAAGGTATATTCACAAAATGAAGTCTCTGAACTAAAACCAAGAAGTAAATGTGTTACTCCTAGAGTATTAGCAATCCTGTGATATCATATATGAAACTTCTAAAACCTTTCTGGTCTGTTCACGCAAAGGCTTTTGAATCTTTTGTAACTTCTATAGGGCTGTCTGTTTTCTGCCCAAGTCTTGATAAAAATATGATACTTTATACATTCCCATGGAACAACCATGAAATCTAATAAAGTCACTTTTCAATGCATTAAAGCTCCCTGGGTAAGGTTCTCAGTCAGAACATGCTCATGTGGTGTCTGGGCTGATAAATACAGCAAAACACATTCAATTTATTGGCTACTATTCCTGGTTTAAAATTTTGCTTCAAGTAGCTACAACATGTGGAAAATGGAAACAAGAGAAAGAAGTACCTGAGAAGAATGTGGGTTCCTGAGCAGGGTGCAGGCAACCAGACGTGTGTGTGCAGAGCTCTGATGGAGCAGCACACAGGTGATCTATCAATAGAAGATAGTTAGCACATGTGCAAAGAGTTAGTGTGGATTTGCAGGCTTGTAATACAGGACAAATAAAACAGCACTGTTGTGCTCTGCATATGTCTTCTGATGCGCAGGTTTTTACATTTCTGCATTTCCATGTGCTTCACTGGGTGCTATCACTTACCTGGACCTAAATGAAAAATTCTCTATTGCTGCCCCACTATGAATAGAAATAGATAGCCTCAAAATTACAGAATTTTTCAGTGNGTATATATATTAATATATTTACATGAATCATTCAGACTCTGCTGCCCAAATACTTTTCTTCTATTGCTCTTGCCTGGAGGAGATGGGGGCTGCCCAAGAAACAATCCTTCATGGCTAACAAACTGTGTGTGCTTAGGTTTAAACACAAAATAGTAGGCCTCTAGTACTCATGTAAGTATCTTGCTGCATAAAGACTCAAAAAAAGCAGAGT
>VYXH01009154.1:6840-41917 GCA_013397275.1 Burhinus bistriatus | reverse complement strand
AGAGGAGAGGAGAGGAGAGGAGAGGAGAGGAGAGGAGAGGAAGGGGGGAAGCAATAACAGTAGGAGTGAAATTACAGACTTGTGAAAAGAAAAAAATGACTACAATTTTATGCATGTCTACCAGGAAAACACTTAAACAGTTAGCAGAAATTATTTTTAACATATTTGATGCAAAGTAAGGAATAAAAAAAAGCAGACCTGTAATTTTGCTGTTACTATTTTTTTATAAATTTCTCTCTCAACACATGGGGTATTAATTTTATGTTACTATCACAGTGACAGCTGAATTGACAAAACACATCACATGTCTGCATACTACAAAATAAAGCTTTTGGAGAACTACACTAACATATACTCTATTTTTTTGTTTCCATTGTACTGAACCCATCACCGAACTATTAAATGAATCAGTCATATCATGTATTCACCCAGTGTACTTACACTGCTTCAGCTATTTTTTCTTCTTTCTCCTTCCTTTGTTGTATATTATTGAGGTTTTTTGACTTCTTACTTACATTTTTAGAAGCACCTCATCTACAGCAGACTGCGTCAAGAGAGACTTTGTTGGCAAACGAAATGAAAGTCAAGATCACAAAAAAAAAGAAAATTTTTTCAAAATTTTTAACAAATATACTCTAGACACAAAGGCAATTGCCATCTTGTGCTAGAGAGTGTAGCTGGTGGTACGGATATTTAAGAAAAATGGCCACAAATTGAGCATTGCAGACCATGCTTTTCTAAGCTCTGCAAAACAACTCAAATTTAGCGTTAAAATAAGTTGTTCTGTTCCTTCAAGGTATAAAAAAAATTCAAAAGCTGTAAATATTTTGCTTAATTATATGACTGTTCTGCAGGTTTTATACTTAGTAGGCCATAGTAGTTTCGCCACTGCCAGGGACTATTTTGAGTCCACCATCAGTCATTGCCAGCTCCTGAAAGATAACTCCCTGTTACAGATCATACATTAAACTTTTGAGAAGTGGATCATTCTGATCTTTCTCGGAAAAAGAAAAATGGTGTCCTCTCCAAACCTGTTCAGATTGGCTCAGGCCACAAATAAACCAGCTGTGCTTCTATTGATTTGCTTCATGGCCATGCTGAAGCTTCAGTGCTATACCCATCTGCAAAGAATCTTAGTTTCCTCTCAAAATTACTGAAAGTTCTACAGGGTTTCTTTCAAGCATCAAATTCCTTTCCTATTTTGGTTTTGGTTTAACAGTAGGTAAACATCACAATCTGCTGTAGATAGAGGAAGTAAAAGATTATTTTAATGTCTGGTGGGAATCACTGGACATTGACATTCAACTTTGACTTCAATAGCGTGCCAACTTGAGAAATTAAGTAACATTTTAGAATCTTTTCAGGCACACAAAGGAAAATTTCTAAATTATTTGCAGGTAGTGTCATTCTGGCTCAATAGCTGATGGTGTTCTGATATTCCTCTTCTCAGTTCCAAAAAGTCAAAAGTTTATCAGTTTCCTTACACTCATCAAAAAGAAATACAACAAGCAATACAAACTGTTGTCCAAAAAATCAGTCACAGGAAGAAGATTGCTCTCAGGATGACGTTATTTAAGTATTAGGAGTATTTAGAAATCAAGTTTACCAAGAAAAAGGAAAAAAGAAAGTCTTGATGTTTTCAGATTTCTTTTCCAACTTGTCTCTACCTTAAAGGACCGCAGAATGGCTACATCCAGCCAGAGCAAAGTTCACAAGGATTCTCTGAAGAAATGGTGTAATAAAATTCTGTCTCATCCTGTATGTCTGAACAACTGAGAAGTTTTATAAAAGGCACTTGCAGGTTTTAGGAACTGGAGCAGAAAGAGTGGTCTGGTTAACATTTGACCCAATATGTTCCCTTTACACCATCACTCTGGACTTCGCAATGTATCCCTATGTCAGCGCACAGGATCTGAAGAGTATATATGCTTTAAAGATATTAAAGTTTCAGTGGTTTTCATTTGCAGCATCCAGTGATTCTTAGGTTTGTTTCCTTGTTTATTTGATTGGTTTTTGTTTTTTTTTTTTTTTTTTTTTTTTTTTTTTTTGTTTTGTTTTTTTTCATCTGAGCTCAGTCAGACTATGGTATTTACCTCTAGATTCCTGAGAATTCCAGACATAATGCTTTCCACATATGCTAGGTGTACTACATGTATACTATAAGAGTTCTAAATCTAGGAAAGTTTGTGAAGGATATTCAATTTTCTTTTTATTCTTGATATCTTTTCTTTAGTGAAAAAAAACTTTGAAAACGATGTTTTGCTATTACAATTGTACCAACAATTTTGATTAATTACTGTATGGTTTCTCTTTGTTCTAACTTATAAAATTTTTCTACTTTCAAACTTTTAAAATTCATTTTTCTTTATAATTATATTTTGCCTATTAAAACAACCTTGAGATTAATTTGTTTTATTATCTTTCCTTTATTTAATTTCAGCTGTTTTATTCTCAGTGATCTTTCCTTCAGATCAAAGTTGGCTGACCCATAAGTATGACACATATTCTTGAAAGTGTCAAGAGCAGGCAGGATGCAAGCATGCTGTCTCTTTGTAATCTCTGCTGGAGAAAGACTGGAGTTGCAGCTGGCACCACTCTGTAAAAATAAGACAAGATTGGATAACTAAAGATAACAAGGTAGAAAATAGAAATGAGAATATAACTGGAAAACACATCAGGAAATGTCATACAAGCAAAATTCAAATAAAAGAATTCAGTCTCAAAATCATATTTAACTGGTGGTACTAACTGCTCTGCACCAGGGAGGTCAGAGAGAACAAAGTGGTTTTGAGTTTTGCTAAAGGAATGTACTGGTAAAAGCTAGCAGGAAAACTGTGTGGTCCCAAAACACACAGAGATGTATCACCTTAATTACACATTTCAAGCTTTTCCAAGAGCAAGGTAAGAAGTAGTCAGAAGTTCCTCCAATATTTTTTCTATTATCTCTTATAGATTTGTGTATCCTTCACAGCTGACATTGTTTTGTGAGTGAAAGGAACAATAATAAACCTTTGATGAAAATTTCTGAGCAAAAATTCCTCATTTGTTTATGAACAGAACCTCTACATCTTATGCTTAAAACTTATACTGGGGTTACGAAGTCTCAGAACATGCAAAGTCTTAACCACCTTCTTCACAATACTAGCTGCTCTTATTAGTAACCCTGGCATCTGAATATATTAAATATTTTAAGAATGGCCATTCATGAGCTGAAATACTTTGAACCAGGTGGGCAGACAAATGAAGAACAGTGACATGGGAAAAACTGTACGCGATAGTTTGAACTGTTACTGGTTTCAACACAGAAAAGGGACAGGAAGTTCTTTACTTCACATTCTTGTGCCGTGTTTTTAATTGATTCCAACAGGGTCAAATAACGATATCACCACATTTGCTGGGAATAGGCCCTAACTGAGATATCCCTGGCCTCTTCACACTTTGTATAAAGGGTGCGTGGTGATATGTCTCCCCCCGTGGAAGGGATCTTTATATTTCCGTAAAAGTCTACGCACCTCCCCATCCATTTTCCCCATAAGCATAACTCCACCAGTGAATTCCTGGATATTACACGTGTCTGGGGAATAATTGTTTCCAGTCTTTTATCTCCAAGGTCATAGCAGCCCACCATCTTTTATTTCTTACTGATAAACTTTGATGTTCTACTGCTGTCAGCCGAATTCTGCCTCCTTGGGCAATTAGTCAAACAAACAACAAAATGCACCAACTGCTGTCACTTTGTAGGGAAAAAAAATTTTCCTGAACATGATCAGGTGACTGGTCACAACCACGCAGTGCCAGAAGGAAAAGTTTCTTATTAATCAAGCTTTCATATTGCTAAGGGATGCTTAAGAAAATGAGAAGGGGAAGTGGTTGTCTGGCCCAGTTAATTTCCCTTTCCTGACTATACCCAACAGGCAGTGAATACAGATAGTGCTGCAGCGCCTTATGTATGTCCACCTCCTCTTTCCCAATTGCCTTCAGCTGTAAGACTTGTCAGTACATGTTCAAAATTCTTGTTAAGATTCTCCTGATGTTTAATGAGAAATACTTATTTCCTTTTTAAAAATTAAATACCTGTCTGAAACATTTATATTGCCAGTGACCCTTACTTAGACTTAGCAATTAAATAACCAAGAGCCTTTTCAGTACGCAGAATATCTTGCACCTATTTCAGCTATGCAAAGCAGTCCAAAACTTTGTGAAAAAGACTTCATAGTCAAACTCATGAAAGCATTTCCTTATTGCTGAAACTATGGGCTTTTTATTAAAAAGAACACTCAGAGATAAGTATTACTGACATTTTTTCTAGTGTGGAGGACTGTTTGCATAAATGCAAGGAAATTGCATTGTTTCACAACTTCTTGAGTTGTGTTCCATCACTGTTTTTCAGCCAAGAACTGTATGTATGAGGAAGGTTCACATATGATGATGATAACAAAATAATAACATAAAACATAGTTTACATTGAATTAATCTCCCTGAAGTTGTATTTTCCACAGTTAAAGAACAGTTTGCTGCTATGATAACTGATAAATCAGATAGTATGCTCTGTTTTCAGAGGATTACTGCTTAAATGGATTTCAGAGACGCAGCACTATATCTCCTTCATTGTTGTTTATTCCCCTTTTTTCCTTGGTAGAATTAATACGATTCTCTGTGAAAGCTCCTATTTGATGCAGCATGGCTTAAAGTCGTTCTGTTCAGCGTGCACAAAGTACCTGCTCTATTAGCGCAAAACCAGAGCATTTCTACCAGTGCTTTGGGGTAAAGAATGAGAAAAATAAAGAATGTTTGAATTAGGAACTCATTTGGATTAACATAATGACTGTACCCTTTGTGTTACATGTGAACAGTGTAATTCAACTAAGTAAGTAACATTAAAGGAAATCATGTGAACAACTCCTAATTTCCAAGCCACCTGCATTCACAGCCTCAGCTTTACGGTTAGGAAATTGCTTTGCTTGGTGCTATATGACCACAATCACACAAAGAGGCTGTCCTCAGGAAATAGACAACCTGAAAACTATTCCATAATTTTCTTAATTTATCAGCTCATTTTTCCATCAACTATTTTTATTTGCTGAGATAATTTGAACTGGTTCAACAATAACTGGTAAACTCCAATTAAGTGCGTATCCCATGGTTTTTTGTTTCTTTTGAATAAATCAAAGGGATTTTTCTACAGTTTTATATAATTGTTTAAATTATGTAACTTGGGGCATTCTTTTAAAATTCAAACACATTGCCAAACTTTAGATAGAATAATACCTACCTGGGTTCAGGGTATGAATACTTTGCTTCTATGCACTAGTACATCTTTTCAATAATTAAGACCTGCCTGAATCCACTGGTATTTTGGAACAGACACAACAGCCTAAATAAATTTAATGTCTTTCTCAAATAACCAGCTGGGGAATTCACAGATATGATGGATTTTTTTTCTTGCAATTTGCTAGTGAATTGGGCCTTTTGAACTTGGAGGCACAAAAAAGAAGGGAGAGTTTGTGTTCTTCTGCACAGTGCTAGATGTTTTACTCTGCTTATCAAAGGAAACAGAAAAGTGACTTTAAACTACTTTAGTTTCCTTTAAGTTAGAACTGGTAAAGATTACACTAAAGGAGCAAAATAAAATAATTAAATGGATTTGAAACAGATATCTACAGGCATTCATGTTTCCATGCTGGATATAGAAATTTTAGATTTTTATTACTGTCACCTTAACTGTCACCTCTCTTTGAAAGAAATACTTTTGTTAATGATAGGAAAAAGACAGCTGTACATATGCAGTTTTTACATCTATCCGGGTCTATGTTGCTTTGGTCTTGGGCTATTTTGTTTGTTTTTTAGCCAGTGCTGTGGTTTCATTAAAGCAGATATCTTGAAAATAACAATTTGTGTGGAAAACCTTAAGGTTCAGCTCTTTCTTTCGCCTATTGGCTCTTTCCTTCATATTAACATATGACTTGAAACTGTGAAAAATACAGATTTTTATTGTTCCCTGTCTCATTTTTTTTAGGACAAATACATTTATTTTTCACTATGTTTTTATAAAAGTCTACTTACTTTTTCATTGATTTCAGTTTGTCCCATACTGTTTTTAGCATGCATGGATCTAACCCGTTCTGAAAGCACAGCACTATATTAATCTTGCTCAAATGTAAAGCCAGGTAAGTGCACTGTGCTGAAACAAAATGTTCCCTGTAATAATGGACACACCCCACCCAAAAGCAAAATGATAAAAGCATTAAGTTCTGAGCAAGTGGTCATTATTATTCTCACAAAGGTAACAGCTCTCAGATGAATAAAGAATAAAAAGCAAAACTCTCAACTGATGGTCTGATTTCTCTGGTCTATCAATTGTCCTTTTGCAGCTTTGATGAGTTTTAAACTATGACTTGTCAGTACAGTCAGAATTCCAGCCCAATAACAACTTAATGCTGGTGGGCAAGGAACTCCAAAGCAAGTGCCTTGGAGACTCTGACATGATATTAATCTCACAGCACAGCTCTACACTTCTGTGTTGAGGTATAGATTTCTGTCAGCACAGCTTTTAGACTGATTGCCTTCAGACAGCTCAAAAGATTGAGTTCCAATAAAAGGTTCCTAAAGCTTCTTCATTTTTCCTTATCCTTTTACTTTCAGGGTCAAGAACTACATCATTTGCATGTATAGATTGTCTAATTATTACTGCCTAATAGTAATATTATTAGATTAGTATATTAATATATTAATTATATATTAATATTAGTAATATTATTAGTATTTGTTTTTGCTCTTATGACAAACTCTCTTAAGTTAAAAGAGGAATAACAACAACAAAAGCTAGAAAACAGGTGTTTCTGAAGCTTTACAACTATTAACTTGAAACGAAAAAAGCATGAAGGTAACATTGTGATGACAAATTACTCTTTTATTTTAACTAGTATTTTGCAAAAAGTGGCTGTATAGTGATGAATAAAGGACAGAGGCTGGGCTGAATCCTGAATCAAATAAGCTTTAAATGTGACCCAAAGAAATGAAAGAACCCTGTAAAGCAAGTAATGGAAGTTTAAACAGAAAACTACTATAACGTTTTGGTTTTGCTTCTAAGATCCTCTCTGAACCCTCATTTCTCACTTACTGCAACTCCAGCTATGAATTTCAGTCCTGTTGAGATACACAATGGACTCTCTATACTGGCTGCTATCTGCTGAGGTTAGTAAAAGGCAGAAAGATTATTTCACACACATACAGAGCTCTGCACTGATTTACCCTTTGGCTTTGAACTTTTTCCTATTTAATGCAAAGAGGTCTTAAACAAGTAATCTAAAAATCCCTGATCTTCCACCCTGACTTTGAGCCTTGATTGTGTTTCTCTGTCTCTCTCAGAATAAACTCCAATACTCTACAACATCCCTTGTGATCATACACACATGTATGTGCAGAAGCACACATGCATAGGCTGGTTTCTGCTTGAAAATAAATTTCCTTTGTGTTGAAACAGTGACTCCCACTTTGTGTGGCTGAGCCTAAAGTAGATATTCACCCCATGTGTTTTTAAGTTCCTATGCATACTGCTGAGCTGATTTGTCTTCAGAGATAGTCCTATAACCATGGGAAACGGCTTGCATGCATATACTGACATTTGTAGTAATTTTCCAAACTGGAAGCAGCTATATCATTGCGTACACAATATACCCAGTGAATGATTTTTTCACAGCTTGCTCATTTCACTAAAAATAAAACAATCACACTTGTCCTAAAGCAATACAATTTTTCAGTTTATATAGCTTGTATGCATCTGAAACAAAACCTGACAGAATCCTTTATTTAAAGCTCATTCAGAAACTGATCTCAACCATAAAATTTTTACTTAAACATTGAAAAAAATCTAAGCAGTTTTGCTGCCTGCATTTGATACTGGCTGGGGCTAAAAGCATTACTACTGACTTACGATGTACACACACACGCATATATACACAAGGATGGTTTGTAAATATAAATTTTCTTGCCAAAGTGGAACAAAATTGATTGATAAATCATGGAAGAATCTGATTTCATGCTATTTTTTGTATAATTTTGCAGTCTGTATTGGTTACGTTATATATGTTGATTCAGGAAACAGTAAATTAAGTTTCCGTGTGCCACCTAAGTCCTTTGAACTCAAGAAGGCTTCTAGTAAAACAGAAAGATAAGTTTCTACCTAGTGCTGCAAGAAATCTGTGAAGGCAAGCACTACTTACTTGATGTGTGTATACCTCCTTGCCTGTTAGCTATCTTGAGGAGTGTTTTTCACTTCGGACCTACAGTGGGGCTCTTGTTGGAGCAGTGCATGCAACTTCTTTATACTGTTTTAATATTTTATCCACATGGATATGTTTGTGCTTCACAGAATGTAAAGTCAAGTCATACTGGGCTGGACAATCTTATATCTGAAATAGGTATATTTGAGATTAAGACTTAAACAATCTGATATCTCTTATCCGACCTACTTTTTATCTCCCTATTTGATCATAATATTTAGATATTATCAAAGAGTTGTTCTATTTGTGAAATCAACACAACTGTCTTAACTTTTACAAGAAAAATTTCCAAAAAACAAAAACTTACAAAAGCAGCCCAGTCCAACTCTGAATACTTTGTTCTTCCACCCTCAGCATATTTATTTTTAAGTGGTTTCTAAATTAAATTAGTGAACTACTTAATTAAAAGCATTTTAGACTAGTAAGGAATCTATAGTAGAATTTGATCAGTATTTTTCTTTTGTGAATCTTATATATATGAAAGTAACATACACCTACCATAATATAAATGGGAATCAAGCTCTATACAGATTGGTGGACACAATATCACAATGGATGACTAGTTTTTCAATACAAAATGGAAAAAAAAAAAAATTCTTACATGTGCTACCTAAAAAAATCACAACAGCATTATTAATATATATAGCTCTTGTAACCCATAGTATTTGAAACAGCAGGGAAATAGAGAAACATTTGTCAAATGTGGGAAAGATCATATTAAGACATACACAATCATTGTTCTTCTATTCATAGGACCATAGGAGCTTTAAAATTATGTACAGAGATATGAAAACAAGCACCTTGATAGCAGTCTTTAACCATATCTAGGATTGCCACTGAAAACATTACTCAATATAAAATGAGTAATTGTACTCACAACAGGACTGCATAAAAACTCCAAAAAATCTTCCATTGCACTGGGTCAGTTTGACATCTGCAATATGTAAATTTTGGATGGCAGCCTGCATGAATGACATTTTGGTATCAAGCCATAGTCATGGTCTTAGAATTTGAATAAACTCCTAGTCTTTCTAACAATAACATAGAGTCTTTGGCCTTTGGCAGTAGATTCTTAACCAGCAGTTACTCTTTCTAGTTGTCGAGGGTATACGTATCAAATACTCTGTTCATAACTTCTACAGTGATTAATAAGTTGATTATGTTATGTGACAACATTGTCAGAAGTCTCCCCATCCATTGGTTTGACCATCCGCTGACACATAGATTTTGAGTCATAAGGTATTATTATTATATTTATGGCTATTCTTTGTTTCTTTCTGCTTCTAACAAAATTGCAGGGCATACATATAAAGTTGTGTGAAAAGCTTTTATCAAGCATATTATTCTATTTATAGAAATATTCATATTTATTTGACAAATGATATACCTATAATAATTTCTGATTCAAAAAACACATTACTGTTAACTCCTGATTTAAAGTATCTATGTTGAGCAAACTGTTGACTCAAAATCCAATAAGCATAAGTCACCCCAGAAAACAAGAATGGCATGAAAAAGGCATACAACTAGACGTTGTTTTGAGAAAATAACAGTTTCTTTTTGATCTAGAGATCAGTAATTAAACTTAGCATTTACATGTGTCTGTGGAAAGCTACCCTCAATGTTTGTATTTTTAAACTGAAAAGAAATATATAATTCTAAATCCTAGTCTGGTTAATATACCATTTGCAAGAATTTATTTAAATATACTCTTAGTTGGCAATTAGTCGGACTAAAATCCAGGTGTGGAATATCGAACTTGTTCAGCTAGCCTGTATTGATTGCAAAGTGTGATTTCAAAATGAAGTCGGATTCCCTTTTCCTACAGTTTAGAAAATAAAACAAGACTACTTTAATCAGCTAGTGTAAACGAACAGGGAAATGTGTGCAATCTTTTTCAAGGCAGCTGCTTAAAAATACAATATATTTTTATAAATTAAGTAGAATGGGAATAAAATAAACATTTGTTCTTTTTACATCTTTATTTTCAGAGTATAATGCTTATCTGAATTTAATTTTCTTTATGAATTTAAGGAAATTACTTTTCTTTTTTTTTTTTTTAGCATTTTGAGCATTTTGAAAGTTCCTGGAAATTTTATTTGCATTGAGACCTGGAGTTTTAAAAGATCTTTGTTGCTCATAAATATTTCTATTTATTCTTAAAGTAGTGTGAACACACATGCACACACAGAGAAATGTATGTAAATCAAAACCAACATAAAAAATAAAATTGCATGGCAAAAAAGATGTGTTCATTCTCAGGGCATCTCTGCATATTTTATGCTTATCTGATCTACTCATGCTTTTTTACAGAGAAAGCTCTGTTAATTCATCAAATTAAAAAAGAAAAAAATAGTCAGTCTGCCATTATGATGGAACCAATGTTAGCAAGACTGAGAAATAAATGAAAGGCATCAGTGCAGTAATTAAAACCTCATTCTTTCTAATTAGTTTTGGATTTGATCAGCCTGTCAGATGTGGAAGTAGACTACTAAGGAAGGGTTAAAATATCCTGGAAGTATTTAGTAATTATAGATATTGATTACTTTTAGACACCGTTGAGCTGACAGGGTAAGAAAAGCACGCTTGCCTCGCTGTTTGGTCCTTTTATTTCTCACAAGATTGATGAGTTAATAAACAAGGAGCAAGCATTCACATAAATTCAGCATCTGTAATATTTGTCACCTTCTGAATTACTTGGATGAGAGGAACATCCTTTATGTGAATTCACCAGAGAGGAGCCAGCAGATCCGATCTGCAACCTGTACTCTTTCCTGTGATTAATACAGCGTCGATGTTTAAAGAGGCAGCACCATTAGGTGAAAACTCAGTGAAAAGGAACTGTTTTCCTTCACTGAGGCCTCCTGCCATTCTCTGATATCTTTCACTGAAAACGAGGGCATACAATTGGAAATATAAAATACAATGCATTGGTTTAGTATTAAAGTAATTGAGAAGCTGAAATTCTGCCATAACTGACAAAGTATCCCTGCATATCAAATTTTTTACAACAACAAGAGCTTACAGGCAAACTGTGCCCTAAAGTGGAGCAAAAGTAAGTATGCAAGATAATTTAGGATGGATTTCAGTTATAGGAATGTTGGGATTAAGTTAGCATAGAAGTAAACTATAAAAGACAGAAATTCTCATTTAAGGAAGCCAGCACTTTTTATGCTATTCAGACAAAGCCAAAGCTATTAAAATATGGAATATGAGTGAAGTCACATAAGCACTCTTAACTTTTCTGTGCAACTATGTTATGCAGTAAAGATGCATTGCTAAGAGCATTTTGTGGCCCCAAGTTAGATTACACTGCAGAGCTTCTGGATTCTTTCAGTTTTCTTTCTGTGCCATTGCTGAATTGTGAGCCCCTGATCCTCTACCAAATTTAATTGTGTGAACCCCTGAAGAAGTATACTGTGTGCCTTCCTTCCTTCCTACATTCCCTCTAATCCATGCAAGCACATCATATTTTCCCTTCTCTCCCTTTCAGGAAGCAGATAAATTGCAACATAAAATTTTCCAAAACAAATGACTTTTTTTTTGCACTCTTTTCAATTTTTTTGTTCGTTGGTAGAGATTAATGTTTCAAATTTTCTCTACCAGAGGCACTGACTAAAAAACTGTCTTTTCTCGGAATTGCTATTGTTCACAATGTAAGGTCAGATTTGCCCTTTGTTAAAATGCCATTTTTACAATGGCCGTTGCCTTTTAAATGTCACAATGACAATGAAGTGAAACTGCACTGGAAGAAAAATGTTGGCCCCTTATTTTGTGAGGAAGCTGAAAGCACATAGAGAAAAGGCAGCTGGAGACCTCAGTCCAATTGAGAAGAATAGCAAAAATACAACTTTCTCCAGTTGCCATTTTTCATAATGATAGTCCATAACCTGAATCCCATTGACCTTTATAGGATATACAGATGTATTGAAAGATGGCAGTTCTTTGCTAAATTGTATTTGATTGTCATTGATGGACACATTTTCACATGAGAAAACTAGTGCAAAATATGATATTTATATGTAATTAGAGCTGATTAAAATATTTAAGTACTTCTTTCTTGCATGTTAAAAAATGATCAATAAACTTGAAATTTGAAAATATTTTATATAAAGTTTTAAATGTTCAATACATTCCATTAAAATATTTTCAAAATGGGAACACAAATAACCAAAACAGAAACAAAAGAGAATATCTTCCTGTTTTGAAATGTACATTTTAGATCATAATTGAATAGGAAAAAAAAAAAGAAAAAAATCAACCAAAGAGTTGAACTCTAGGGAACTCATAGGAGTACAACAGAAAGTTTTACAAGAAATGGCATTTTTCTGGAAATTCCAGACAATCGTTAAGCTTCTTATAGAACAAAAAATTTTCTGCCCATCATTATCTGAGGGCACATGTGAGTCTTTCTTGAAATTTAGAATAACATGGAAGTGTTTATACCGTTCTGCTCCACAAATATTAGTGGCCAGATATACGTTAATATACATATCAAGCACAAGAAACTTAATTTCAAGACTACCTCATTTTTAAATTTAAATTTAACTCCACAAAAAATTAGTCAATTAATATGACTTTCTGAAGTTTAATTCTGTATTTAGAGGGATGTCTTATAACTTTTAGGACACACAAAGTGTTATTTTATACATGATGAAGATAAGAAAAGGCACTGATAATGTTTCTTGTTACAATTTGTCTTCTGTTTTTAATAATGATCTGGAAATTCCTAGATTTGTGTCATTAAATAATCTGCCAGATCATGGCACTTTTTCTTACGTCACAGAATACTAATATAATATTCTTACAAATAAGTCTATATTAGTCACCCATTAAAAAAACTTGCTCATACTGTGTTTGAAGTATCAGAATACCAAGCTTTCCAACTACTAAATTACTCAACAGACGGTACCTTTTCTACATATTAGATCTTGAGTCAGATGTTCAGTCCAACCCTGAAAATCCTAGACAGAGCAAATCTGTGAAACGGTACTTAAATACTGGCCTCTGACAGGATTAACTCTTAAAATGAGTTTCCTACACAGAGAAACAGCATGACTTAGACTGCATCAACTCCATATCTCTATCTTTTTTTTCCGTTTCATTTGCAGACCCTGCACCAGATTTCTGGACCAGCCAGTTCTTTGACAAATTCCATCTAGATTATCATTCCCACAAAGAACTATCTATCTAGAAATTTTTCACTGAGGTGGCAGACAGGCCTTGAACTAACATTCATCCCTGGTCACCTGTAAGCTATTTATATTCTCCTTTGGTTAACATCCCTGATCCTTAGCCTGAAGGTTGACACTAAATTTTATGTTATCCCTTGTGTCATGACATAAAAACTTGTCATAAAAATGAAAAAACATAAAGGGTATTCTTTATAGAAAAAGAAACCATACACAAGGAAACATCAATTCTGATTAATCCTCAATTCCACCAACAGTATTCAAGGACTAAAGGGAGGACAGAAATCCTCATGTCTTGACATCATTTAAGTAAAATGCCAGCGCAACATGAAGAGCCTAAACCAGTAAGTTTATTACCATACTGTTATAATAATTCCTGTACGGCTTGTATCAGCAGGAACTAAATCTTTTCTGAGCTTCTATGAACACTTTTGTGATGGAATATAGTGAAGGTCTGGGTATTTGTTTTATGACCCCAGGTACACTTATTAGGCAACATATCTGCATTATATTCTAGTGAAGAAAAAATAATAGATTTGTTTATCAGGAAAATATAAACAAAAGGGGGGAACAAAAATCAGTTTATGTTTCATGATTTCAGCCCCACAGAGATACATCACTGGATTTTCTTTGCTCTCCATTTATGCCTCTGACTAGTCTTATGAAATGTTGAAATGTCTGGTGTTCTGTTGACTCAGTGGATTTTCTGGACACAGGGTTGTGAAAAGGGGATACAGCTGTCAACAGGAACCTGACAAAGCCATCATTCATCAGTGTGTGTTGTCAGCAAATTTCCAGGTGGGAAGTCAAATCTTTCAAAATGTTTGTTTACAGCTGTATATGAAAAATGCTCAGCTCTAGAATTCCAGGCCTTTTCACTCTACTGAGTATGCCATATATGATGTATGTCTAGGTGTTTTTTTATACTTTGGAGTCCCTACTTGGATACTTTATCAAGAAGGATTCATCCAACTGTGTTTCAAGAAACAGTATTCTAGTTCTAGTAACAAGTATTGAGCTCAACCTGTTTAACTTGTCCTGGTGAGGATGAAGAGATGACCTACAGTAGGTAAGTCATCTTACTGACTAGATGGAGCTTCTTTAATCCAGCAGACAAAAGCGTCCTATTTTCCAAAGGAAGGAAGTTAGACCAGAAAAGAAGCATTCATTTTTAACAATAAGAGCAACTAATCAATGTAATAACTTATCTGGGGGTCTGGGACATTTTAGACACCTCTAAACCAAGGTTGTCTATCATTATAAATTTCATTCAATCACAAGGTAAAGACTGATGTAGAGCTACTTGTTAAATTGTATGATCACTATTGCAGAGCTCATAAGACTGAGAAAGATTTGTGGATATGTTATTCTATTGTAAGCCAATAAAGAACAGGAAAGACTACTAGATTGGGGAGAAAGTATTCTGTAACCTTTTTAAGTATGCTCAAATTTAATAAAGTAGTAGCCTGTCTTTTTCTATCAATTCCATGTCCTGAGCTTGTTTCCTATGAAACTGGATAAAAAGCATTGTTGTTAAATGATTTGCTGGATACTTCTTTAAAGTGCAGTTTAGCTTAAAAATGTCTTCTTAGCTACAACTGCAGCCAAAATACAGTATCTCTTACTACTTCTATCAACTGCTTTTTCAGTAACATGCTTACACTGCTCAGTTTCTGTGAAAAGAACTTTTAAATGTGGCCAAAGACTGTATAAAGCACAAAAAGAATGATACCAACTTTTATGCACCTGTGGTAGAAATCTGTCTGTCACCTGGGTAATATACTTGGTTTTTTGAAGCTGTCACCAATAAACTTAAAAAGAAACACAGTTTATTTAAGATCCAATTAAAGTGGTAACCGCAGAAAAGCAACAATCATGCTGAAAAGGGGAAAAGGAAGAGCTGTAGTTAAAATATTCATATATTCGTTTTTCCCAAGGTTAATCATTATTTGGAATTCTTTAACCCAAGAAGAATTAGCTGACTCAGACTCACAGTGATGAATCTGCCCATCTATATTCAAGGAACCATTTTGTGACACAGCAGTATCAGCTAAGGTCATGCAGAAAGAGAATAATCTGAAGTATGAAAGTTCACCTGACAAGAACAAGTTATTGTAACAACCAGTTCACAAACCTTTCAATGATTTTCAAGAATTCAGAGTTTTCAGAAGTGATTGTCAGTAGAGGATTGGGCCCTATGCTAAGAGTGTAACATAACATAAAAATATAACATCATGATACAATGTAATTCCATTTCTCTTTAATAATTCAATTTCTTTTAAAATTAAGGTTGGTTATTGGTTAGGTTGTGGGGTGGGATGGGAGGGGCAGAAGTATGAAGAGAATGGGACTGCGGGAAGTACTGCTCTCAGGACCTGCCCTTGTTTTTCCTGTTCTGTGGGCATAAGTAACTAGAGTAATAGAAACTATAATCAGACCAATCCTTTTCAACATCAGTTTATAGTGCTGCCCTTCTGGTTACCCTTGTTGCCACAGCTGCCATAGGAGCACAACTGCAGAGTGGTTCTCCTCAATTATCTCCATGAGAATGATCCCCCAACAAATGATCTCTGATGTACTTCTGGACCTGTGTCCTGGCTTTTCCTGAGGAAAACAAACAAACAAACAAACAAAACAACAAAACATTTTCTTGCTTCTGAAATATTTGGACTTCTTGACCTCTTTGAAGGTGTTCTAGCAGCTCACATACAAAATCATCCATAGTTTCAGAATAGTGCTCTAATCCAACTTTCTTGGATTTCACATCAGACACATTCAACTTTAAAGCATGGGTATTATTTATTTTCTTGCTGATGGATAATGAAAATGATGCTGATGTTATTACTGGGACACTTGCTCAAGAACTGGTAATATTTTTCAGAATATTTACTTGCTTGAAAGGGTGCGTAATTTTCCCCTTAGATTATTAGTTTTTAAGGAGATTATTGATTCAAAGATGATAGTTTGTTTTTATTAAACTACACATAAAGATAAACACGTTTGGAAGCTATCTTTTAGAAAGGATTAAAAATATGTGTGTCATTTTCTGAATCCAAAGCAAATTGTAATTCAATCTGGGAAGAAGAAAGCTAGTAATAAAGGGTGAAAAAACCAGAAATATCAGCCTCTAAATGCTGACTTGGTCAGAGTTCCTGTCATAATCAAGGATCTTAAATCAAGAACGATGTTATTTCTTCAAATTTTTTAAAAATTCTATTAGATGTTGATGCTGATGACAATGACGCTACTGTTGCTGCTGCTGTTGCTGATTATTATTATTATTATTGGCTGGACAAGTAGTCCATACTATACTACTTAATTAAATGGTCCGGGGACCATTCATTGGTCAGCTGGCATGGCTGATCAGCATAAGAAAGCATATGTCCCTACTACATTTCTTCAGCCTTCAAAACCAGGGTAGCTGCACACAAACTGCCTGCTGGGAATAATGCCTGGTCATTCACAAATAATGTCTTTAAATTTTTCAGGAAAGTGTAGTTTGTTTGATACCAAACCCCACAAAAAATTTTTGTACTGATTGAACATGGTTGACAATGCAGTTCCAGCACCTATGGACATCCTTTTCATTTCCAGGTGCCAACGTAGCCTTAGGGAATTTCAAAACGAAAAATGAAGTACCTTTAGGAAAGCTGGGAATTTAGGTGTCAGTATGGCAAACAGAGTGACATGTAAATATCTTCCCTTAGCAATAAGCAAAGCACAGTCTTGCTGCCTCACGCTCCTCTGAAGCATCAGCACGAGGTGCCCTGCGATCTCCCCACAGTGCCATGAAGGTCACTGCCTGGTGGTGACCAGACTGGTCAGTGAACTTTTTGGTCAATGTAACCTCGATTTCTGAGATCAGAACTGGAGACAAGGAACTGGTAGTGATTGATTAATGGAGTCACTTTCTTGGGGGGAGTCACATGTTTCTTCAAAATTCCTCCTCAGGAATATAACGGTACAGCTAGAAATACAGGCAGAGTGAACAAAGCAGATCAGAAGAGTGTGTTCTCAGGGATGATTTTCTGTCAGTGTCTGGCTGTATCACATCTCTGGATATCTGTTTTTTGCCAGGAGTGGGATTTCATGGTTTCATTTGGAGTAGAGTTAACTTTGTTACTAGCAGCTGGTGTAGTGCTATGTTTTGGATTTGGGTTGAGAGTGATGTTCATAGCACACTGATGTTTTTGGTTGTTGCTAAGCAGTCAAGACCTTTTCTGCTCCTCATACTGCCGAACAGTGAGTAGGCTGGGAGTGCACAAGATGTTAGGAAGAGACACAACCAGGACAGCTGACCCCAGCTGACCAAAGGGATATTCCATACCATCTGACGTCATGCTCAGTATATAAAGCTGGGGAAGAAAGACAGAAGAGTCATTTGGAGTTATGGCAATTTTTCTTCCCAAGTAACCATTGTGCATGATGGAGCCCTGTTTTCCTGGAGATGGCTGAACACCTGCCTGCCGATGGGAAGTAGTGAATGAATTCCTTGTTTTAATTTGCTTGCGTGCACAGCTTTTGCTTAACTTATTAAACTGTCTTTATCTCAACCCACGAGTTTTCTCACTGTTACTCTTCTGATTCTCTTCCCCATCCGCTGTGGGGGAGTGAGTGAATCACTGAGTAGTCCTATTTGCCTGCTGGGATTAAACCACAATATGGGAGAAAACAATTCACCATAAGATTAAAATATTCCCTATCAGAAAATCCGTGGCAATGTGGATTTAGTGGATGACTCAGAGGGGTCTTTGGCAGGGTGTATTCATACCAATGTCTTATATTCCTTTTAGTTTTTGTCTTTTTTCATTAAAAAAATGTAGAGAAATCTGTGAGAGTCTGATCTTACACAAAGTTGCTGCAGAAACGAAATGCAAATACTCTAACTGCCACAGAAATGTATTTAGTTCTAAAAAGATCAAATCTCCTTCTCCTGCAAAGCAAATGGTAAATGAGTTCAAAGGTTGATAGATTAGGTCTTTTCTTTCACCACCTAAGAAGACTGTGTATTAACAACATATAACTCTTGAGTTAAATTAAAAGACATGTTAATCCTTGAAATAATTCTTATATACATTAGATGAACACTTGAAAAGTAAGATATTAAAATGAGAAGAATTAAATATTAACAGGTTTTCAGATGAGAAGGCACTCACTCAAGGGTTTTGAGTTTTCTGCCAGACAATGAGGATGGGAGCTAATTAAGCAGAAAATTAGTTTAAAATTAGTGAAGTAGAAAGCTATAATCATCAAAAAAATCCCACCAAAATTGTCATGGATCATGTCATTAAAGAGGGTAGTGGGTTATAAGACCTTATTCTCTCTTAAACATGGTACTAAAACGCTCTTGTAGGACACATGCTCCGAGTATAGGTCTGCTAATTTTCATACAAGTTACCTGGATGTTCATAGCAGACATTAGCCTTGTCCCCTCCCTGGGATTTCCTGGGATGAGATCAATCCATTAAAATCAGCAGTACTTAGGGCCTTATGTATTATTACTTGTTGTAACCTGCTGGAATACAGTTGAATGTTCTAATTTCTAAAGAAAGAAACCAGTACTTCTTTTGTGCACTGATTACCCACGCCCTGTTTATACATGTTCTGTTATTCTTGTTTCTGGGTACATCTAATCGAAATCACAGCTCCTGACAAAATCTGTGAAACTTTCTTCTGCCACTTGCAGAAATGGAAATGCAAAAACACACATAAAATTTTTTTCAAATGAAATGTTTTCATGTCTTCTACAAGGTTTTGATTAGTAAGGTAGTAAGGTAGTATACAAAAAAATTACTTTCAGTTTATACTATGAGTTGATACAGGAGAGTGTCTTACTGCATTTTTGCATATATGTAGGTGAAAGGACTAAGCAAATGCAATGATATTATGATGTCTAATTTGAAATTTAACTTCTGAAGTAAATGTTCACAGATTTCGGGCATTGCATTTTCTTCTTTGTATTTGAGGAAAGCATTTTTAAAATATTTTGAAGAGTTTGAAACATCCATTTAAGCTTAATGGAATCATCTCAAATGTATGTTTTTCATCACCAACACAGGAATCACCTGATTTTTCTTGTATTACTTTCTGTTCCTTGAAATACAAAAGTATTCTGTTAAGATCCAGAAAAAGAAACCATACTTAAGTTTGTATTAGACGTTGTAACACATGGCTAACTGCAGAATTTGACTTCATGTATTTTTACTTCATGTAATTTGAAATATAACTTCTTGTGTGTCTTTGCTGTCCCTTTTTTTTATTCTTTTTTTCTTTGTCTCACATAATCTAGAGCAGCCCTGTCAGGTATTATGGGATATATAAAATTAATACTTAATTATAATTTCTTTGCACGTGTTCCTATTTTATTTATCACCAGAGCATCTGAGGGCCTCAGTGACATTAGTTACTTTTCTTCCATACTTTTTCTGAGATGTAAATGATTTATAATCATACTGAAGGTATATTTATTGGAATACAGGTCTACTGCCTAATACTAAGAGCAGCTAAATAGGTGCTAGTATCACATTTCACAGATGCTTATCTTCAAACATGACCTGATGTCAGTGTCTTGATTAAGCATTGGCCTTGCTATACTGACACAGTTGTGTGTGATGGCTGCTCAGTACGACAATTTTATATATTCGAACATTGACAATGTTATATGTCTCTCCATGAAATGTAGGGAAATCTCAGGCCAGAGTGGTCTCAAGGTTCTGAATTTTAGTCTGTATGACAAATACCTCAAATTAGTCTTTTTTCCAAACAAGTATCCTAAATCACAAAGATTTCCAACTCTTGAGTTATGGTTGAAGGCCAACATGGAACGCTGATACTATTTGGACTTCTTTATAGTTGCACTTATTTACTGCAAAAATTAATTGTAGCTAGTAACTCCAGATGACTTTCCAAAATCAAGCCCCACAGATTTCAGAACTGAGATCCAGAAGAACACAACTAGTGGCTATAACAGTTATTTTTAATTTGTACAATTTTATTTGATACAGAACCTGATTCTTTCCCTGATTACTATCGATCCTGTGTTCTTAATGAGTCAAAGTTTCCTGTGGAAATTCAGTATGCAACTATTTTGAGAATTTATGATAACTCAGTGTCTTCCACTATTTTTGTAGTACAGTCTCCTTTCAGAAAATGTGATGTTTCTTGTGTCACCAGTGAAGGAAAGAGAACTTTAGTTTTGTCTGATCTTTGTGCACATTCACTGCTTTCACCCAAACTATTAGCAAATGTAGGGAGTAGAATAAATGATAAAATCTTTCCTATCTTAGAATAAGTGGTAAAATCTTTCCAATCTTCCCCTCCTGAAGAGGCTTTCTTACACTTAGCACCCTAACTGTCAGACATTAGCAGGAGCATGAACATATGTACTTCATAACATATACACAAAGCAAGTACTTCTGATTATAAAATACAACATATGAGGGAAATGAATTGCTAAATGTGAACCATCATCAGTCCAACTCTATATGCTGTATATATCTGATTTGTTTAAGCACAGAAAATCTGATGCCTTTAGGTTGCACTGTTGTTACTGAGCACGCCCACCTCAATTGTGCAGTGCATGAAGCATCTGGTTAGACTCTATTCAGGAAAAGCAACTATACTACTGTGCTTCAACACTTGCTGTTTTCCGTAGTTCAGGTCTTGCATTCAGTCTTCCTCTTCATGCATGTTTTTTTTTGCCCCTGTTTCAGGGATGTATAGTTTACATCTAAGCTGCCTGCCAAGGCAAGAGAGATGGGCCAGTTCTTGTTCCAGGCTGTACTCCAGAGGCTGCTGTTGAAGTTGATATTTCTATTTCTGGAAAATGGCATTTGCTGTTTGAGGTATGTAGAGGAGAGCACATGATTTCTTTCTGGAACACAAGGTCTTCAGGAAAAATCAAAAACATCATCTAAAATGCTCATTGTATAGCATTGATAATACATAGATTCCGAGGGTGTACTAGGACAACAGAGGAAGGAATAATCCAGAAAGTGGCCAGGCTTGTGAGCTCTACCTAAACAGCACCTCTTACTAGTATCATTGTAACAGATCAGTTGGCTAGATGCAACGTTAACGAGATTTTTCAATAGTTACAAAATTTTATTGCTCTAGGACAAAAGGAATTCCACAACTTCATGGTTTTGGGCAAAACCCACAGTCCAGTTTTAAACAAGACAGGTAAAGAGCTTCTTGGGCCACGGCTGCCTGCCAGGATACTTCCTAATAGACAGCGGATGTCCTCCAAATTTTTATAATACATTTACTTGAAAAATCAAACATGAAATTGTCCTGAAAACATATGATCAAATTATTACAGCATACACATAAACATTCAACAAAGGCAGAATCCTGCTTAGAATCCTGATACTTCAAAAAATTTTCATGAGAAACCTTAGAACTCACAGAATTTAAACAGGTCAGTAAATCTATTGTCTCTATCACCTTGTAATTACATACAGAGGAAAAGCTGTTTCAATTTGAAATGGATGACATATTTTCATTTTCGTAAGACAAGGAAATAGTGCATAAAGTATATGTAATACTTCCAGTGATATTTTAAAAGTACTCAAATATGTGGCAAAATTTAAGCATATAACTAATTTAAGAAACCTTAGTATTGCACTGGAAAGCAGCATAAGGTTAAACATTTTCTGATTTCTCTTAAGAGTACTTTGAAATGTCACAAGAACAAAGACTAATAGAAATTTTGGCAAGTGTGGCTATTTAGTAACAGTAGAAGTACTGGCAAAATATATTAAATATATACATATATACATTTAGAAGTCTATAGTTATTTAACAAGTGCAACAGGGATATTTGAAATTAAAGTAAAAACTATAATTTAATTCCCTCCACCCCATAAAACAGCTGAATGTGAAGGGCTTGAACCTTTCATGAAAACTGATCAAGACCCTTGATACTGAGAAGACGTTCTCCCCCATTAAGTTACACTTAGATTACAGATTTATACCTGATTATTAAATGTCTGCAAAGTTTGTGTAATTGCAGTTTAAAAACAAGGTTACTGCCCTAATCTTGGACCATATCACTCACTATTGAGCTTTGTGAAATACGTTCTGTTAAATGTAAAAAACCTAATTTACCCAGAGCTGTTTACAAGCACTCTGTGCAATGCTTTCTGTGACATTTCTGGTTTTTTTATTTTTTTACATCAGAGAAATGTTTGTGTATGTTTGACATAGATTTTTACACAGTCTGGACATCTGAGGTATTACTTCAGCAGGTTTTCATGTCTGAGGCTGAATCTGTTAAACAGACATATACAGAACTGGTATATTTCTGATTGCATAAGCCTACTTCATGTCACTTGAAGAGTGATCAGATGTCTTACAGAGAATACTTCTGTACCCTCACTGGGCAAAAAATGTACAAGGATCACCACTTTCTAGCAACAACAAAAGCCTTGTTGCTAGAAACACTAATATTTTTTAAATTTTAGGGATCTTAATTCAAGGATGCCAGCTGCAATGCTTCAGAGAACCGTATACCGATAGATCATTGCTGAAAAATGCCAAAAGTCAGCTTTTTGTTTTACATGGCCAGCTGTGGGATAAACTTGTTTGCTGGGTGGACTGATAGCTACACAAGGTCCAGAATAATATTCTTCGATGTTTGTCTGCTGTTAACAGCTAGTGACTGAAATACTAAAACTTCAGTCCCACAACACATTGCTTTCGACACTGAGATGTCAAAAATAAGACTGTACTTATTAAACAGTCCAATCATTGTGTGCATTTTTAGACTATTCATAGAATCATAGAAAGGTTTGTGTTGGAAGGGACTTTAAAGATTCCAAACCCCCTGCCACGGACAGGTACATCTTTTGCTATATCAGGTTACTCAAAGGTCCATCCAACTTGGGCTTGAACACTTCCAGGGATGGGGCATCCACAACTTCTCCAGGCAACCTCTTCCAGTGCCTCACCACCCTCACAGTAAAGAATTTCTTCCTAATATCTATCTAAATCTACCCTCTTCCAGTTTAAAACTGCTATCCCTCGTCCTCTCGCTACAGTCCCTCATAAAGAGTCCCTCCCCATNCATCATCAGCCTTGTTGAGGGTACACTTAATTCCACTGCACATGTCCCTGACAAAGATGTTAAATAATACTGGTTCCAGTATGGAGTCCTGAGGGACACCACTTGTCACTAGTCTCCATCCAGACATCGAGCCATTGACATCAATTCTTTGAGTGTGACCATCCAGCCAATTCCTTATCCACTGAGTGATCCATCCATCAAATCCATATGTGTCTATTTTAGAGACAAAGATGTTGTGTGGGATGATGTCAAATATTTTGCACACATCCAGATAGATGACATCAGTTGCTCTTCCCTTATCCACCAGCGCTGTAACCCTATCATAGAAGACCGCCAGATTTTTTAGGCATGATTTGCCCTTAATGAAGCCATGTTTGTTGTCAGCTTCTGTGCACAGATGCTTCTCACCATTTGTTATTTGAGTCATAAATAGTATGTTCATGACACAGTCTTGTATGGCTTATTACATTTAAATTACAAATCATTGTTTTATGTCTAATTTTGAAACTACTGAAAACAATAATAATTTTGAAAAGAGGATTATGTAATGTAAATTCCACTACACAAAAATGTTACCTACAGGAGAACAAGTTCTTCTTTTTCTCTATGCTGTTCTTTAAATAATTTTTTTTTCAAATTATTTGCTATTTTATTATGGTACTTGTTAGATTTTAGAGTTATTTCCTTTTCTATTCTGCATTGCTGTTGAAGACTCATTCAGTGAATTTTTGGTTTTTCTCACAGCTTTCCTTAAAAATGTTAGATTTCAAAAATTAAATGAAGATTAAATGTCAACCAAACCGACAATCCAGAAGCTCAGTGACCCAATTACAAAAAAATACAACTGGCGATCTCCAGAATGGACGTCATACATATGACCTGAATGCCCTTGACAGATGAAAGTTATATTTTGCCTCTTATTGGATCATCTGTCATTAGCTCATCTCTAACCTCTAACTGCTGTTTCTTATGCTTACTTTGCCCTGCAGTGATGTGTTCGGAGAGTAAGGTGGGTAAACATCAGAAGAGGTGTTCATCCTCTGCCTTCCAGGAGCTAAGGGGGGAAATTACTATGAAAGAGATTCCAAGTTTTGCACGTAATTATCTAGATGGGTAATCTCTGTAGAAAGAAGTTTTCCCTTTTGAGAAGAAACCATGACAGCATGGCGACAGGAAAACCAGACTCTTAGCAAACAGGAAAAAGGAAGAGGTGAGAGATGAACACATCTTGCTTACTACTTTTCTTCTCTGTCTTCTCTGTCTTCTCTGTCTTCTCTGTCTTCTCCTTCTCCTTCTCCTTCTCCTTCTCCTTCTCCTTCTCCTTCTCCTTCTCCTTTTTCCTTCTCCTGGCAAGCTGTCCCTTTATAGTAAGACAAAGATAGAATGTTAATAATATTATTTATTTGCAGCATCAAAAACAGAGAACAATGAAATATTACTTTAAGGTTAAATGAAGTAATGGAACTACATTACACCACTAATACTCTTTTTAAATTAGAAAGGTCATTTTATCCCTTATCCAGATGATCTTTTGCTTTTTTCTGGCCAGGTAGTATTCTGAGTTTCAATCACGTGTATATTTTATATCACAGGTTATTACTGTTTGTGAGACAATAACTCAAACAACTCACCCATTAGCAAGAGTTTCTGTCAGACAAGACTTTCAGGAAGATCTTGTCAGATGAGTGCATTTTCCAACTTCTTTACTTTCATAGCTAATAACTCCCTTGTGGTCTTCAGGAGGTCTAGATGGACTTAATTTTTCACCCTAAATCATTCTATTCGCTATACACTTCCTTGCCATTAATTGAAATATGGATATTTGCCTTTGTCTTTTGGTTTTGGGGAGTTTTGTTTGTTTGGGTTTTTTTGGGTTTTTGTCATTGTTGTTTTGTTGTTTGTTTTATTTTGCTTTAGTTTTGTTTTAGTTTGTTTTGGTTGATTTTGTTTTGTTTTGTTTTGTTTTGATTTGGTTTGGTTTGGTTTGGTTTGGTTTGGTTTGGTTTAGTTTAGTGGAGGTATTGTCTCTTGAACCTGACTTTCAGTTATGGCCATTTGAACCAACAAGGAATCAAATTTTCTCCTTTCTTGTTGTTACTATATTTTTCTTGTTTTAAGTGTCTTTTGAATGGACCCTACTTTCTCTATCAGCCTCTACACTAAAAAAAACCACACACAAAAGTAAAAAAAAAACAAGAAAAAAAACACACGCACCCACTGAAACAAACATAAAGAGCATAAGTTTAAGTGGTTCATTATAGGCCCATGTTTAGCTCAGACACAATGGCCACTAACCACCACTGATGAGAAAATGGACGTGAGATAACTGATATCCAAATGTATACACAACACAGTATAGATAACATTAACAGTATCACTATTAACAGAGCGAATGAAAAGTTGTTCTACAAGAAGTTGGACCATCAACAGAATTTGATCAGTTTCTGTAAAAGCAAATACTTCTGTTTTATTTTTTCTGCTGTTTTAATAGATGAAGTAGTCTAGGTAGGGGCTAATGTCAATTCTTATTGTTGTACGATGTAATAAAATTTTTCTTCCTCTAAATGTGGTGTCTTTATGCTAGAAGATATTTTACCTGTCAAGGAAATGGCTAACTAGATGACAAAAATTGTATACTTCTTTGCTTAGTAAATGATTAAGAGAGGGCAGGTAAATGAAAATGGTCCTTGGTGGAATTTATTTAGCAGATTTATCCTTCAATTAAAACTAATGATCAGAAAAGTGATCCTTTTAGCTATGGACACCTTTGTCTGTTACAAAGCAAAAGTCATTATTCCATATTATTCTTATTACATCTATCCATCCTGTTTTAATGCAAAAGTCACACAGGCAAGATTGTCAAGTGCAGTTCAGATTTTTTTTTTTATTGGTTTTGATAGCCTTTAAAAGACAGTTCTAATTTTGGAACTCAAAGCTAACAGTGACCTTTCATTGCAAGGATTTTTGAATGCAATGAACACATTTATTAATATTAATTCCAGGTTAGCTCATATGTGAATTCCTCCTACTGACATTTATAGCAACCCAACAACTATGACCTTATTTTAAGGTTTAAAAAACTGACCTCAGCTGCTTTATTAATGATAAGAATTAAAACAAAATGAAAAAAAGAATATTTGTTTAGTATTTATTTTATTTCTTAAAGATTCAGTGAGGTACAAGACAAAAACTGTTGTACTTTCTCAAACACAAATGCTGTGATGTTCTTTTATAAATGTCATCCTCAACTACAGGGTCAAACAATGCAAAAAATTGATTCATGAATATTTTCATGAATAACATTGACAAGATCATCTGATTTATTTATTGAGGTTGCGTTATTTACAGTTTATAAGTGACTTGGTTGGTAACTTGGAATTAGTTAACATGCTCACAATTCACAAGTCTCACTTTGCTACAATTATGACTTTCATGGGAATGCATGTGTTCTTTGTTTATTCGTATTTATTACTTTTCCGCTGAGAATTGTTATGTTTGATCTGTAAAGAAGAAGTAGAAATTTTAATTCGTAGTCTTTCTGCTGAGAATGCAAACTAGATATAACATACGGGAAATTAGATAACTAGCTGCTTGCCTGAGTTTTCTGTCAAGAACTTGGCTGTAGGAGACCTGTGCAAGTATAAGAGCAAGCTTAGCATGACTTTAAGTTATATTTCTGACAGTGCCTGGTACTCCTGTCATTTTTCTTAAAAGCGCCTTTTCTGTCATGAAGGACACTACTGTGACTATACGGCAAGATAAGGAAAAGCAGTGACAACATTAAGTTACAGAAATAATATTAGAATAAAATAATTGTTTCATCTCTTTTAGCATGGGTAACATTTAAAATGGAAGCAGAAGGTGGAGGTCCTCAGACTTTGAAATGAGCAAAAGCACACCTGATGCTTGTTTTTCACTTGCTTTCAATGTATTTTTGCAATGTTTTGGTAAACTGAGTGTTTTGTAACATGGAATTTAACAAAATAAGATTCATCTTCATGTATCTCAGGAATGAACATAACTGATTTGATGAACTTGGAAGGCTGCATGATTGTAGTCAATACTGAATTACTAAGATCAAAAAAGAATCAAAGATCATGAGGACATGTTTGTTACTATAGACTTCAGTGTACAAAACCCAAAGTAATACGATTAATGATTATGCTAGGTCCACATTTTTCACAAAGCTAGGAGTTAAAAACACAACCTAGCAGGAAGAATCTCCTCAGTAGCCATTTGGTTTCATGATTGCTATCTGCGCTTCCTAATGATGAAGCTTTAAATTCTGTTAAAAGCAATATTATTTATTTTGTGGGTACAGCTAGGCAGGGACATTGTGTCTCATAAGAAATTAAACACTTATTAATGGCTAAGCAACTGCAAAAGAGTCAGCAACTGACTCCTGTGGTAGATGAGGACCACTGATGGCTTGCTGTTGGGATAAGAGAAGATATATTCTTTGTATCTCGGATTCACAGGAAATAGATGAAGGAATCTTCAAGTATAAGGAGAGAGGAAGGAGTTAAATTTAAATGAACTCCAAAGTTACGTCTGGGTTTAAATTTAGTGTCATGAAATAAAACCTTCCATGAGAACTAGAGACTGGAGCTTTGAACACTTCAATCAAGTTGTTTATAGAATTTTATGGAGGAAGAGAAACCTTGTGTCTCTCATTTAATGTTAGCTTAAATGAATATTCAGGATATTTTCCTTTTGTTTCTATATATTCATTATGACAAACTCTTCAAATGCATGTTGTGCTTTTTATTTAGTACGTAAAAATCTTTATTTTCTGTTAGACTAATTTTGAGAGTGGTATTAGTGTGGGGAAATCTGAAAGAATTTAGCCCTTTTTAGGATGGCTATTCTGAAACCAAAAGCTTCTGGATGCCTTTGACATGACCACCAATCCATCACATATTCCCCTAGGTGTCCAAGTAGTGAAAAGGATTGCATCTTGCTGCCTTGGCTGTTTTGCATCTTGCTGAGTGGGCTTTTCTGAGAACTGGAAACAGGAGCATCTGTGAGGGAGATGTATCTTCTAGTCTCCATTAGACAGAAAATCTCTCCATTGTGTGGCAAAATAGTGGGCAACATACCTGAAGCTTGAGGGTCCCAAGGGACATGTAACAACTTAAGGTAATAACTTTATTAACTAATTTAGGGGAATATTATGTGATTTAGGTAACTAATCACATATTATCAAATAATGCAGCAAACGACTAAAGTAGCACACAAATTATTTCAAACATATCCATATAAAGTATAGAGTTCATACTGAATGCATTATTACAAATCAGTCTGGGGAAAGTTTACCAAGAGAAAAAATAGAAACATTGTTCCTTATGAATAGTTTGCCTTTGTGTTTATGGAACAATCAACATAATTTATAGAAAGATTTGTCTTTCTGGAGCAATTTTTTTCTATCATTTCTCTCCAGCTACAAAGTATTTGTAATTTGCTATATATTATTCACATTTATACACATATCATCTACATGGTGGTGACAAACAGAAATGTGATAAATTGAACTAATTCTGTGGGGGTTTTGATTTAAATTCTCAACTCCAATAAACAATATCATTTTAATATGATGAATAAAGCAAGCAAATAAATATTTCTTTTGTCCCAAATGTGGAATGAATTATTTCCTTTCCTCACACTAATATGGACTTTCCTTCTACAAATTGCACTGGAATAGAATAATATTTAATTTACAATCTAGTGGTAATAGGAAGGGTGAGGTTATGTATGTTTTAACCAAGTCAGTCTGCAAATAAACTGCAATCCTTGCCGGAAAGGATTCCCCTCCCCCCGCCCCTAATTTTCAAAGATTCTGTTCTAAGTGTGGATACAGTATAGACAAGTTATTTTTAGGCAATTTAAAAAACAGAAGGGAAAACAATAAAGCTTTTCACTTTTCCATACTTCCTCATGTAGAAATTTTGTATTGTTGACAAAAGAGACACTTGGTATTAAAGGTGGAAACAAGGTATTTTGTCTTAAAGTGATTTTAAAAAACCTCTTTGAAACTGTACAATGTTTGATACATTCCAGTATAACAGACAAACTTCAGTGCCAGACATTATAATTTTTGTATTGTTATTTCTCCTTAGAGTCCCAGCCAATGAACAACACAAAAAGATGAAATGCAGAGCAAAAAGAAGCCCAAACCAATAGCTGCATTACTGCATACTGTGGGAAGCAAACAATGAGTTATGTGACATCCCAAAGTAATGTTGATACTTCATACTAAAATGTTACATTTCCAAGTACATATATACTTCAGCATGATGTGCAGGCACTGATGCTTCAAACTCTTTTGCAAGTATACGTTTCACTTTTTAATTAATGAGCAATTTTAATAAATTCAAGAGAAGAACATGTATATCTGAAATGAAGAATGTCTTTTTGAGCTTTCCTGTACAGGAAAGACTGCCCAGAACATGGCAGGATCAAGCCCACAGAGCAAATTTAATGTAGTGTTGTTGCATTAATCTCTTATAAGTTATTGTGTTAAAGCTGCACACACTGTTTCATCGGTGAGATAAACTGAGTGGTATGTAAATAGTGGGTTTGTAGTGATCTTTTTAGCGGTATTCAACTTTTATCAAGTGAGACATGTTTGTTTGAATATCCTGCTCTTTGCAGGACAGCTTAGTAGTACACATTTTCTCTAAGTTGTTCCTCAGCTTTAAAGCCAGTGCAATAGAGAAGGGGAATAGGGGACATTTTCTAACCAGTTAAAAACCAATTCCTTATTTTTTATTTTTCTTAGATTCTACATACGTAAGATTAAATTCTTATCATTGTAGTTACGTGCTAACCATGAGATTCCAAATGCCAGATTTCCAAAGATTTTTTTTTTTTTAATTTTAAGCCAGTAAGAATTAATTTTCACCAGCCTGCTTAAATCACAGCGTTCAGTGTAGTTGTCACATTGTTTGCTGCTGCCAGAGCTGCAGGAGGTAAAGTATCTCTCAGAAGAGTTAAAACAGCTCTGGCCCACAGAGAAGATATCACAGCCTCTGGTTAGGGTAGTTCAAACTATTCACATTAATGAAAAGTTTTATCTTCTTTGCTTGCCTATTGCTACCAAAGCCTATGAATCATTTTGTACTCCACCAAAAATTCACCCACTCTCAGTAAGAAATGTAGCCTTTTTTAAAAACTACAGAATATGGTAAGAACCAAAGAAAAGCAGGGTATGCAACTGAAAGCATGAGAAAGGCTTTGTTGTCCAATTAGAATTTCTACAACTGGCTGATGATTCAAGGAATATTTACATTCTTTACAAAAAAAAGTCAGTGAATCTGAAACAAATTGTTCCAAACTCCATTTTGTCTGCCATCTGCATCCTCTTTTAATGTTCTTTCAGATTTCAATTCCTGCATGCATTGCTGGAAGTTGATTGGGGGAAAAAAAAAAAAAAATTGAGGTGTAACTAGTTGCAGCAATAGGGTTGCTTATTTTGGAAAATATTTTGAACTACATTCATTTGAATAGTGAGCTGATATTGTTCCAGACTTCACATGTACTGACAACAAAAAAGTTAGGTATTCTTCAGATATTTAAGAATATGGTCTGTATTTCTATACGCTCATACTTCATTAGACTAAAATATCTTCTAATAAGAAGAAATTGTCATCCATGTGAAAACTAACTGTAGAGTTAGTTCAGGAAATCCAGCTTAGGACCCTGAAAAGCTTTAAATAATTCCCCAGGGTTTTCCAGTTGGCTGTTTTGAAATCCCAAAAGAAATGTTTAATGGGTGGAAGTAATTTGATAATTGGCTTCTGACTTCCACTTGCATTCCATGCCATATCACAACAGGATATCTTCAGAAAGCCTTTCACAATTTAAAAAAAGCAAACAAACCCACACTAGAAATCACCCATAGTCTATTGAACAAGTTGTGGGTGGCAAAACCTACTTCTATCAGAGTGTTTAAAAGCCTTTGATAAAATAGTGAAATGTTCTGAATGAGTAAATATGTGAACAAAACCACTTTTAGTGTCCAGAAATCTTGTTGTCTAGAACTCACAGGAGCAATTAATTAAACATTAAATGAATACAAGATAGCAGAGTCCATTTACCTCAGTGTTTTTCTTGACCAGGACTCTAAGCATATCGTACATTCTTTGAGGAGGATTTGAAACAGTTAAAAAGCATTCTCTTTCATCAGGGTTACAGTAAGTTTGTGCTGGCTGCCAGTCAGTAAGACTTCATGATTCGTATTTGCTGTCACTTGGTACGAATTCCAGCTTTCTCCCCGATGCAGAACATCAGAACACTTAATAAAGTACAGACAAATGGGTATGAAGAAGGTAATGTGTCAAGTTTTCAAAAACAAGGAGAATATCAAGAGATCCATTTCCAGAAGAAAAACAGCATGAGGAAGATGATCAATATTGACCAGATGCTATTCCCTACTCTGCAAACTTGGTCAGACATCTTGGGGTTTTTAGGGTTGTTATGATTTAAACATAAATATCTTAAACTCTTTGTTTAAAAAGTTATAAATTAAGAATAGCTTTTTAAATACCATTTTCTTCTTAGACACTAAAGCTTTGCTTTAAGATTTTTTTTCTTTGCTTTTCTTCTAATAAGATTTCAAACAGAACTGGATGGATGGAAAGGCCAGCAGCTAATGTGCTGGTTAAAAGTAAACTTAATAGATTAATCAGAATTTTAAATTGAACCAAGAAACTGCAAAGTGAAATAGTAAAGTCATTAGTTTTGGCAAAAGGAATATGAAATAAATGTTAACTGTTTTAATAAAAATATAACTATTCCGTATCATTATTGCAATTTATCATTCATGATGGTTTCTTTATCTGAAAAATATCTAAATATTTCTACATTTGGATTAACGATGTTAGTGGTCAAACTGTACTCTTATGGTTCACTTTATATTTCACACAACATTGACAAATTGTTCCTTACACCACCTATAATTCAGTCAGGTTTGCTTTAATACTACAGTCATTTATCTCTGTCTTGAGGACTTGACATCTAAGTATGCAATTCAGTAAAGCCCTTAACGCACATTTACTTTACAGTATGTTACTGAAGAGGTACTTATACTGTTCTGGTTTTGAGATTTCAGACCAGCTGAAATCCTAATACAGCATTGTCTTTCAAAAAGTCAAAATCTGCAGGTATAGGGAGTATTTGCTAAAAATGTTGAATATAACTTCAAGTTTCTCACCTGTAAGAGTTCTAGTGAGAAGAGTGTCAGTGAGGTCACATAAGAGATTTTTTACATATTTTGCATCACTTCCTAGTGTTTCCTGTGCAACCTACAGCTCTAACAATGAAAACTGGATTAAGAAATTTTCCTTGACAGTTTTTACCCAGCCATGTAAACTTATGACATGATTCTATGCCTTTCATTGCTCCTAGCTGTCTATCTTCTGGATATCCTGCTTTAGTGTCTCATTCTTTTGCATAGTGTAATGAATCTCATCTTGTCAGCTATTTGCTAAAAGTATTAAATGTACTAAAGCTGTTTTTATGAAACAGAGCACAGTAAATTCACTCCAAATTGGAGTGATGCATTCCGTCTGTGGTAGTAGGCTGAACACCTGGGGGACACTTGCCTACGCAACATACACTTATGCAGAACCTTCTCACTAAAGAGTGTTCAATCTTTTGTTTAATGGTTTTTTTCCCCACTGAGTGGTCTACAAAGATGATTGTATGTTGCAACTGGTAATTAAAGAATTTAATTTAAATAATGTTTCTTTTCTATATAATTATAACGTTGATCAGTGTGTCACTTTTTAAAGTTTACTAAAATATTTATTTCATTTTCAAATGAGATGTAACTGAAATAAAAGTTTCTAATTAGAAGTACTGTAATTTTGGAATAATATGGATTTCTTCAGAAAATGCTGATTAATGAAACTGGCATTTACCTTACTCAAGGTAATTCTGATAGACCTCCTAATTTAACTAAAAGGATCAAAATTTTTTCTGTTTTGACATATTCAACATACAAAATTTACCTTTAAGATAGAAACAGTCTTTTTTTTTTACATTCTTTAATTTTTATTGCTTTATTTTGAAAGTTAAAATTTAAATGAAATAACTCTGTTGAGCAGATCTGATTCTTTGAAATTTTCCATGTTCAAAAAAAAAGCAAAAATATGTTCTTTCAAATCGTAATTATAGTTCAGTCCATATTCTGAAGATCTAGACTGAAGAAAGTAACTTAAACACTGTCTATGCATACTGCATGACAATAGTTATGTATACCTTAGTGTAACAGTCAATGTTGCTTATCTAACAACAGATTCCATGCCTTTACACCTAGATACAGTTACAAATGTGTCTTAAATCTTTCTGAAGAAGTAAAAAAGATTCCACTATACTGAATTATACTGTTTGAAGTTGTTGAATTTGTTTAATATTTGCAAATTAGAATAAAAATATACAATAATATAAAATATTTAAAATTTGTTTAATTAACAGTCCATATGTGATTCATATTATTAAAATTTTCTTGAAGGGTTTATACAAATAAAGAAAAACCTTGAAAGTTTTAATATGAAACAATACATCTGGGTTTTATTCAGGAGAACTTTTTATTCACTTCAACAAAAAGTGAACTTGACCACTGAACGCCTTGCTCTAATTGCTTGTTGTTATAAGAATTTGGATATCAACCCATGATCTGGTCCTTCCTTTATCCCATCAATATTTATCTATTAATCAATGTCATCTCAAATTTAGCAGATCCAGCTCCTTTACTTAGGGCAATTCACATAAACAATTTATCTGGAAAACAATAAAGGAAGGAAGAACAATTCTTTACCAATCTCTGGCTTTTCCTTCAATGAAGGTTTTAATTTCTATTTGAAGATCCAGAGTAGTATAAAAATACCAATACTGTCATTAGCACATACATTTTTCATAAAGAGACTTCCTCTTCTGTGGGTGAAAAGACACTGTACTGAATTAGTAACATATTTAAAGCACAGTTCCTTGTATGATTGGAAAAAAAAACAACCCAACTTTAAGGGTAATGCATAGACTAAAAGGAAAAAAACTGTGATTAATTAAATATATTACCACTTTTTTGTCCTCAAAGTCTTGCAGTTGTAAAAATAGAGATATGACTATCGTTCTTAATGTCAGAATTTTTAATGTATAAACAGTTTATGTAACAAATAGGTCAGCTCTACATGTGAAATGAGAACCTAGAACAATGGTTGTTAATGAAAGATGCCTAATTTTCATGAACAGTTTGTTTGTAACAGACAGTGGTAGTCTAGCCAGACAAGATATACTTCAAGAACAGAATTTTCATGAAAAGTATAGCTGTACTTGAGTTTGCAACAGTTGTCTGCCCTTCTCAAATGAAATTTTTATAATTCCCTTACAAACAGTCATCTTAGTTACAATCACATAGTTGAAGGACATAAGATTACTTTTGGCCTTGGTGAAATAGAGACCTCAAAAAAATCTACAAGAAAGCTTAAGTATCTGATTTTTAAAAAAATTATTTTATTTTATTTTATTTTATTTTATTTT
>VYXH01009150.1:67076-126889 GCA_013397275.1 Burhinus bistriatus | reverse complement strand
GGTAGTTTGAATCACACTTGGTAAATCACAACACCGTTTGCCGGGGTGAGGGAAGGTGGATTTTTTCGTTTGTATGTTTGTTTGTTTTAAGATTCTGAAGCAAAAAAGCTTCTCTGGCAGTAGGTAGTGTCTGTCTGTCCAAGCAACTAAAGAATATGAGAGCTGCTGGTGGTAAAGTTTTTTATTATTAAGCAATAGTTAGTCTTTCTTACGAGTGAATGGATCTGACAGCTAAATTTGATTTTTTTTTTTAATGTTGTAGTTATGGAATAACAAGCCTATTATTAACTTTCTGCTATAAAGTCATGTAAAATGTACTGTAGGTTCAATATTGCATCTAGTTGTGAAGTTGATGAATTGTTGTCTGTCAGTAAACCTGATCTTCTGTGAGATTTTTATCTTTAGAACTCATATATATGACAGAATAACTTTTCCAGTGATGGCTTGATCTGGTTATTACATTTTTTTAATACAAGCCTTTCTTTACAAGTGAAAGTGTTAAATGTGTATTTGAAAAATAAACAAATATTTTCTGCATTTTTTAATGCTTGCATTTTTTAGTGTTCTAAAAAGGTCACCCTTACCAGTTGAAGTCGGTGAAATTTTCACGTTGATTTCAATGAATGCAAAAAAGGAAAAAAAACTGTTAAAATAATAGTCTGCTCAAGAAGCAGGTATTTAGTTTCGTGAATAAATATACATAGAATATTAACATTGTTCAAATATACAACTAAATTTTCACTATCTTGAATTATGTTATCTGATAAGCAATGATGTAAAGATTAAGTTTTAAAAAAATTGAGGTAGCTATTTCAAACAGTAGTGAAGAGTTTGTATCTAATTCACCTTCTTTCCAATATGGCTTAAAGAATGGAAGATACGTAGATCAGCCATACTGTATATGCACTGAGTAGCGAATAAGACTACATACATTGTTTTCACTTGGAGTTAGTTATTCTATCTAAGCACAGAATTTGTATATTATTTCAAACTACAGGCATATGATACAGCTTCTAAATAATCTTCAAAGTGAGTTGGGTTGTAATCCTGTTTAGTGACAGTTTGAAATGTTTACCTAAGTAACAGGTCTTATATATTGGTTAAATAATTGCAGAATGTTAGAGGCTGTTAAAGATACAAAATCAACCTGAAATCTGGATAATTCTGAAAGATGGAACCAATTATGGATATAATCCTCCCTGTGAATTTCTATGAAATTTTATTTTTCCTTTTTCTCTTTCTCTTTCTTTTTTTTTAAGAGAAAATCTGCCGCACTGGGGAAACAGTGACTGTGGGAAAATATATAGTGTTGTCATTAAAAAAATTAAAGTATCTAAGAAATTTAAAAAAATGTCTTTCAGTCATCACACTCTTTGCAAAAATATGTAACACTTAGCTGTGTTAGCCACTTAGCCAACATTTTTTTAATTACATCTCTGTAATGAAATCAAGTGTTTTCATCATTAGATAGAAATAGTTATGAAAATTATTTAATTCCTTGTGTATCCCTTATGTCTACTCCTGATACTTTTCTGTACCCTTGCTAAAATAAAATAATAGCTCATGTATACAAAATAACAAGGCAAATATCAGACATCTGAAATTGAAAATTAAAACATTTGTAGATACACCTTCTTTAAACAGCTAACAGCTATGGAAATATGTACAGATTTCCGTTCCCTTCCTTGAAAATATAATTTTAAAGCCTTGTAAGAAGTCATGCAGGAAGAACTAAGGGAGCTATCATTTATCATGTGGACATTGTAAGAAAATCCTGCCAACATTTACTGATTGTCATTTATTCATTAAGGGACCTTTTGCAGATATACCCACTTGGCCATTTTGTTGTTATTTCATTTTTGTTCTGTTTTGAAAACGGGCATGATTCTCCCTTTTTCTTCTTCTTTTGATTATTCTTCTCTTTGTTTATGAAGCCCTAAGGGCACACAGGGGAGATCCCTCGTGCACAATGAAGAAAACATTTAGGACGTGGAATGAGTAAGCACACAAAGGTAAAATGCAGCACATTGCACCAGTAATTAATTGCTTGTTTAGTGTGGAGGTGTATAGCCTGATCCCGTTTGGGGTGCTGCAAATTTACCTTTATGTGTTTCAGGATCAGAGTGTGCTTAAAAATTTATTCAAAATGAGCACAAATTACACTTTGTGGTTTAAAAAAAAAGAAAAAAGTAAACCACTGTTTGTTTCCAAAGGGGAAAAATATTTGGTCACTGGGAATTACTAATTCTTAGTGCCACAGTTACGTGTTTAAAATCCCAAAAGCACATATTCTATTCTGCTCAAATGAGTAATCTTTAAGTCAAAACTGTAAATTCTACCGCATGTTACCTTGTTCTGGAGTCAAGCTTGTTTGCATTTTATTTGCAGCCTAAAGACGGTATTTAACTGCAGGATCATTCATAAAGTTTCTTTCTTTACAAACTACACTTGCAGAGTATGACAGATCTGTGCTAGCCAGCAGTTGGCTAAGATTTGTTCCTAGTTTCTATCTCAAGTTCCAGGCACCTTGTCTAAAATTAAATTCTTAGTTTACTGAAGTATTAAGATGCCGGACTCTTTCCATTGTATAGCAGAAGCTCCCCGATTCACACAGCTCTGGATCATCTATAGCAACTCTGTTCTATATAAAACCTAATTGCACCCCAGAGTTAATCTTTTCCTAAAATTCTTGAAAAAACAGGCAGATCTTGTGTCCTTTGTCAAAAAATACAGACTCTTAGAAGCTGGAAAGAGAAACTAGAGTCCTAGAATCTCTTTTTTTGTATCAGGATGGCGAGCTTAGCCTGAATGCCATAGATATTCTCAACATTGGTGGAAGCTCCGTTTGAGTGAGTCATAGGTTACTGGGACCTCACGTTGCTTAAGTTTATTAATGGAATGGTCAAACCTCAGTGTTTTATCATGGATTGAATAGGGAGGAGAAGTATATGTAAAAGCATGGTTTTTTTCCTGATACCCATCCCTAAAAACAGTACACCATGATCTTCATTACCTATGCCTTTTTAAAAAGTGTAGTAAATGTGACATAACTGTAACGTGTTAATATGGTCCTTCTTGGCTTTGCAGCACTCTCAACAATAACAACATCACTCGACTGTCCGTGGCAAGTTTCAACCATATGCCCAAACTCAGAACGTTGTAAGTAGTCCCGCTGAAACTGGCTGCCATTTTATCAGTCCCGTGTATCATTTTTACCTCTATCAAGTTTTGTCGGTGGTCTGTAAATATGTATACAGGCAAAGAAAGCATAAGTTCAATTAAAAAAATACTGAGGTGGCATGAGGTTGACAAGCGTGAAGTCTGTGTGTGTGTGTGTATGGCAGCTAATGCTGAAGGGTAAAGCTAACAAGTGACCCCAAAGCTGATACTTGGAGCTCAGGAGATAAAGAAGCAGTTGCATCCTTTTCCATAAGCTTTTTTAGGATGTGGGATGGGATGAATAAATCTATGAAAATGGTTTCATGGCCTTTTCCCAACCGGGTTTTTCGTAGTGCTGTATTCAGTCACAGAAAAGCTTCACCTTCTAACAAAAAAGACGGGGGCAGGGGGGATTCTCTTTTATGTGTTACAGCTGTATAGAGAAAGAAATAGATGTTTTTTGAAAGTCAAAAATTTGTTTTACTTTGAGCTATTGAATGGGTCACATTTCATTTAGGAACATGGAAGGATCTTTGATTGGCTGTCAGATGTGATAAATGGGAAATCTTTATGCTTTTATTACTGTACTGCTAGCAGACCTAATTAAACTAAACTGGCTCTCCAACATTCTTTGTAACATAAAATTATAGCATCATCCGGTAGTGCTATTATAATTAAAGTTGTGTCAGCATTTACAATAAGGTCCCCATTTTTAGAGGTTATGACTTTCACAGAAGAGCACTTCAGGCTTCTAAAACAAAACACAGTGAAGAGAGTGTGCATCCAAGTGATACAGTTTGGCGTTATTTCTTTTGTATGTTTATACTGAACTAAGAATAAATGTATCTTGTGCTGAGTGGCAAAACCAGAATATATCAAGCTTTAGTCCTGAGGCTCTCTTTCAAGTTTTCCAGTGAAGTGGGAATCAAAAATGAACGGGATGTTTCTATCGGAGTTCGAGTAGCTCTTACTGTTAAAAAACTACTTTTACAAAGAGCCTGTCCATTTTCTTTTGCGCATGTTGGGCTGCACAACTGTTTTGAAATCAGTAGTGCTATTCACTTGAGTTAACATAGTTTTCATAACTGAACAGACTTCACGCAGGTGAGTAGTTCTGGTGATTTCATAACAGAATTGTAACTATTCTTGCTTGGACAAATACAAGAGTACTTGAATTATGGTGACCATGGGCTTTTTGTGGTCTCAGTTATATTTTGAGAATAGAATTTCATTCCATTCTTTCGGGTCTGAGACTTGAAAAGATGAATGTCTGCCTCTTTCAAACCTTCAAATCCAGTTTATATTCTGAACCACAAATTACAGTGAATCAAATTAGCAACATTTACCCTTTTTTGGTGGGATGTTTCATCTTTTGAAAATTTATTTTAGAAACAAAAGAAAATGGACACACAGAGTCCTAGATTGTAGCTGTAACATCCCATTTGCAGTCAGAATATGCTTGTATAACTGTATTGATTTCAACAGCATTAGTTCTGATTTGCAATGCTGTTCTTGCCTACAGCTGGCCACAGATTGCGCTGAATGAGTGTCCTGTATTGTGAGCTATATTTGCAAAGCACCCACCCAAGAATTAGCACAGGAATACATTACCTGTCATTTCTAGTCATTTATGGGGGAAAAAAAACTGTGAGTGGGTTAAAATCTTTTGTTTGTGTTGGTTACACATTTTATGTTGCTTTACAGTTGTTTTTTTAATGGATTAATTAGACCCCTTGTCTAAATTTTGATTTTCTTGCACTTCCTTTCCAATTACTTAGTTAGGATTGAGCACATTAGCTAAAAGGGACCAAAATGACATTACTCTGTTATGGATGATTGCGAATAAGGATTTGATTTATAGCTGTGGACATCCTTTTCTGTAGTTTGAGAAAATATAAGAGCCAGAGAAAAGTAAGAGCCAGAGAAAAGTAATTTACCTAATTTAGTGAATACATTTGTCTGATATTTTATCAATGGCAAAGTGCTTTTTGCCACTTGGCAAGGAGCCACGGTCTTATGTTGGACTGTGCCAACAGAGAGGCAACTTACTTAATTCCATCACTTGCTGCCATTTGGTCTTTTAATTTCGGGCATTGCTTAGAATGTAGGTTCCTAGGAGCCAAAAGCAGCTAATCCCCCTTTCTGTGATTAAACAAAAAGAGAGGAAATCAGAAGAGGGATGTGAAAGAAGGTGTTTTATATTGAGTTATTACTCTATCTTGTTCAGCAGAAAATGAATATGACCTGTTAAAGGGATTTTGCAGGCTGTTTCTATAGAGACTAATAATGGCCAGACTTACAGATATATCTAATTGGAAACCGAATCTTTTATTAACTTTTTTCTGACAGTATATTATCACTATAGGGCAATTTACTTAAGACATTTTTTTTCTTATTCACCATTTGTACAGATCTGGACTAAGGAGTCCCACAGCAGCTTTCAAGCTTTTGTATATTTACTTCTTTCTTTTAGACAAGAGAAAAGAAACTACAGATAGGTTACTTTGTTAGGAAGCCTTTTTTTTTTTCCCCAATTAATTAGACCACAAATAAAAAGTAATTTTGCTGCTTTATTTATTAGCTGTTTTATTTATTAGCATTTAAGTGCCAGACTTTCAATGAAAGATGAGAAAAATTGATACCTCATTAACAATTTTTATTAATGATTTGGCATAGTTGCTTGCCAGAGGGTGGGCTGGGAAGATTGGTTGTTTTTCTGTTTGTTCTTCCTAATTTGAAAGTATTGATGTGTTTCCTTCCATGCAGTCGTCTTCACTCCAACAACCTCTACTGCGATTGCCACCTGGCCTGGCTGTCTGACTGGCTGCGACAGCGGCCACGGGTCGGCCTCTACACCCAGTGTATGGGGCCATCCCACCTCCGGGGACACAACGTAGCTGAGGTCCAAAAACGGGAGTTTGTCTGCAGCGGTAAGGGAAACAGATTCGCTCACCAAGTCTTTTTTTAAAAGACACCTACCGACAGCTCAGCGGTGATCGCTGGTGCTGCAGGTTGACTTTTGCTAGCTTTCGCATAGTCCAAGCATTAATGCTTATTTAAAAATAATCATTTTTATAGCTATTTGTATCTTGTGGGGGGGTGTTTCTGTCTTTACAAATTCTGTGTAAATCCCGCATTCACATAGATTATATAGCCTTCTAAAAGTGTGATTATGGGGGAGAGATGCAGAAAATGAAATAAAAGGTGCACTGGCTGAGAACATAAGGCCTTTAGTGATAAGGAATTTTTCTTTTTTAAATTTACAGGTTGTTGATTTTTCTTGTTGTTATTTTCTGCAGTTTAAATAATATTCTGAATCCCTAAGTAATTTTCTGAATGTTATTGGTATGCTTTAGTGCATCGGGTTCTTTTCTGATGTGGAATAATGAAATGACTAATAGCTCGTTACTAATCAAATTTTCTCTATTCAATTTTTTCCCTTTATTCGTATCTTCTAGATGAGGAAGAAGGCAAGTTTATCTTTCTTACTTAAATATCTTTAGACTCAGATTGAAAATTTTCTGTAAACCTTGACTACTGTTTCAAGTTTCCTCAAAAACATTGAAAACCAACATGAATACAGCTATCTGTCTTTTCAGCGCATCAGCAGGGTTGTTTCTACTGGTTGATTTTCTGCAGACCCCTAGAAGCCTATTGCCAAATATGCCAAAATTTGCACAGATTTATGCTTTTAAGAGTTTTATGGAGAGCACAATGTTTTGTCCTTATTAAACAGCCTCTGACATCAAAGTGTAAGGCACTGCCATCTTTGCATGGCAAATGCTAACACTATTCCTACCATTAATTCTGCTTTTATGTACACTTTAAAGGGCTCCTAACAAGATCACTTCATGTAGCTTATTTGTAAATGGTATGGCTGCAGAGCCCCAGTGTCAAGAACAGTTTTATAACTTGGTCATTATAATGCTGCTTTTGAGGAAGGGGAATAACCATGTTTTCTCCCTGGATCACTGTATTTTTGTTTAATAAAGGCAGGTGAAATATTTCCTGCCTGTTAGTATAAAGAGAGTACTATGTGTTATTCATTTTGGCAGCTTTTTGTACTGTTGTAACACATACATAAATGTGAAAATCAAATTATTGTATTGTAAGCTACTATCTCAAAAGACTAACCTTTTCAGTAATTTAAAACTTGAGCAGTTGTTATCTGAAGTTGTAAATAGGAATAATAGTGGCTGCAACTTATGTTATCCATGAACGCTTCCTATGTTAATGTATGACATTAAATATAGTGAGAGACATCTTAGATTAAGTTGTGGTTTCATAGTCAAGAAGTCTTTTTCACTGAGAAT
Organism: Burhinus bistriatus; assembly: GCA_013397275.1. Lineage (NCBI taxonomy): Eukaryota > Metazoa > Chordata > Aves > Charadriiformes > Burhinidae > Burhinus > Burhinus bistriatus. The sequence continues at coordinate 119,417 of VYXH01009150.1, read as the reverse complement.
TTCGAATCAGTCTCTAGCTTTTTTTACCCTGCTAAAAAAAAGAAAGAAAAAGAGGGCTTCATGCCTTTCTTATCCCTTTGTGCCTTTCTGTATCATTACAAAAGAGCAATTTTGTATCATTAAATTGATTCAAGAATGAGTACATTAGTATATTATAAAATGTGCAGTCTGTCTATTTGCAGGAAAATATAATAAGTTGTTTACTTTCTAAAACATACCTAAATATGAAGTGATTATGTTTAAATGCAATTATAGATACCGAGTTTAACATATAGCACGAGAACTTGGCGGGGGGCAGATGGAGAAGTCATGTAAATTAGCCACCTGAGTTAGTAAGAATGAGGGAGGAAGAAGTCTGCTGACCTAACACAGAGAGTGAGAGTATGAGCTGTGAAGTCAAACCTTTCATTTATTTTTGTGTGACTGAAAACGTCATAGCTCCAAAATTGCCTGTAAGTGATCTATAACTGAAGGACTATACTGCTTTCCTGGAGATGGCTGAACACCTGCCTGTCGATGGGAAGTAGGGAATGAATTCCTTATTTTGCTTTGATTGCACACACAGCTTTTGCTTTACTTATTAAACTCTCTTTATCTCAACCCGTGAGTTTTCTCACTCTCACCCTTCTGATTATCTCCTCATCCCATTGTGGGGAGAGTGAGCGAGCGGCTGTGTGGGGCTGAGCTGCCTACTGGGGTTAAACCATGACACTCTCCTTCGGTCACTTTATTTATCAGACTCCCTATTAGAGAAGCATGTCTTCGCATGAAAGATCAACAACCTATACCACCCATAATAAGTATTCTGCTAATAAGTATTTGCAGAACAAAACTTAACAAGCAGGACACCTTTGGTCTTTGTAGCAAAGTTCATTCATTTCTGTTGACGTGCATTTTTAATACTACACAAAATTCTGAAAATTAAATAATTCAGTAATTAGTTTTTAAAACCACAGAATAAATAAAATATGCCTTAGTCTGCTTTAACAGGATGATTTTGAATGTGAGTTGCTAAAGAAGTTGAAAAAGGATGTAATGCTAGCACAGTAGTTGAGCATTCGTCTTCCATCTTTCAGTATTGTATCAGCATGTTGCTATTAACTGGGTATTTAAATTAATGCAATTTAAAAGTATTGGTGGGCTACAATGTTTATTTTAGAAGTTCTACCTTAAATTTTTCAAGGAACTGTAAAATGTGATGTTACACTGTTGAGGTAAACTGGACTACTGTTTGACAGTACTGTGCAATTTTATGAGAAACGCTTTTCCTTTGCAGGTCACCAGTCCTTCATGGCTCCCTCGTGCAGTGTCTTGCATTGCCCCACTGCATGCACCTGCAGTAACAACATTGTGGACTGTCGTGGGAAAGGCCTTACTGAGATCCCAACGAACCTTCCAGAAACCATTACTGAAATGTGCGTAATCTGACTTTTTTTCAATGAACTTGCAGAAAACAGTTTTTTGCTATGTATTCATTCTTGTTATTTGTATAAATTCAGGCATTAGACAGGGTAGCAATTTTGGAGTACACATTCAAATTCAGATATAAAAGGAATATGCAGGTATATGAAAATATCTAAGACTTTTATATTCTCTTATGAGTTAGTTTTGTATGTACTACTCACAGTCCATTGTTAAAACTGCGTTATGAGTTGATTTTAAAAGAGTTTGGGAATACTTGTTTGTCTGCAAGTGGGTGGCTTTTCCCTGCAGGCTATAAACCCTGTTGTGTACAGGGTTGCTCGCTGTGCTGGGTTTGTCTGGGACACAGTTAATTTTCTTCATAGTAGCTGGTATGGGGCTATGTTTTGGATTTGTGCTGAAAACAATGTTGATAACACAGGGGTGTTTTAGTTACTGCTGAGCAGTGCCTACACAGAGTCAAGCCCTTTTCTGCTTTTCACACTGCCCCACCAGCAAGCAGACTGGGAGTGCACAAGAAGTTGGGAGAGGACACACGTGGACAGTGACCCCAACTGACCAAAGGGATCTTCCATACCATATGACCTTGTGCTCAGCAATAAAAACTGGGGGAAGAGTAAGGAATGGGGTGACGTTCAGAGTGATAGCGTTTGCCTTCCCAAGTAACCGTTACGTGATGGAGCTCTGCTTTCCTGGAGATGGCTGAACACCTGCCTGTCGATGGGAAGTAGGGAATGAATTCCTTATTTTGCTTTGATTGCACACACAGCTTTTGCTTTACTTATTAAACTCTCTTTATCTCAACCCGTGAGTTTTCTCACTCTCACCCTTCTGATTATCTCCCCATCCCATTGTGGGGAGAGTGAGCGAGCGGCTGTGTGGGGCTGAGCTGCCTACTGGGGTTAAACCATGACACTCTCCTTCGGTCACTTTATTTATCAGACTCCCTATTAGAGAAGCATGTCTTCGCATGAAAGATCAACAACCTATACCACCCATAATAAGTATTCTGCTAAAGTGATATCCTCAGAGCGTAACCTGAGAAGGCAAAAGTAAGGTGGTTGAATGGGATCTGTGGTATAGTCGTTGTGTTAATATGATGTACCTGTGGATAGAAGACCATGCATGCTGCTAAGGTTGTGTGACGTGTCTTATACAGCAGAAACATTTACAAAAAGTACGACCGCGTTCTGACTGTAGAGCAGAGTCATAGCTCTAAGGGAGGCGAGGGGATGCCTGAAGTGAAAGTATCTCTGTCTATTTGTTGTCCATAAGATCATCTTGAAAGTTTAAAAACAGGCCTCCACAATGAGATTTTAAAAGATAAAGTAGAATTTTACATTTTTATGGCAGTCTCATGGCTTGATGATATCTGACCTGTGTTTTTGAACTTCACAGAATTGGAAGTACTGTGGTTTCTTCTTAGCGTGTGAATAATAATCACGTCTGCCCGTTCATTGTTACTGCTGTTAAGACTGACCTGGCTGACCCTACCTGACCCAATTCAGTCATTCAGCTATATAATACAAACATTTCTTCTACCTTTCACCCCTCTCAGAAAAAAACCACTCTGCTTGCAAATAAAGGGACGACTTAGAAGATCTATGCACAGTGCCTGGGAAGGCTGCACAGATTGTTTTCATTATTTAACTAGTTGTGTGCTGGCTTTTTTACTTGCATATGTACATATATGTGCATAGGGAAGAGGGAAAACTATTACAAGAAAGAAGCAGGGAGTATGTCTCAAACATTCCCCACTATATTTTTGCTGCTAACCAGTGCTAACCACTGGATCTAACCACTGAATGGCGATTACAGACACTGGAAGACTGATTTTTGCATTGCTGTCTTCTAGACCTACATAGTTTAGTGGAGGTACCTGCTGTTAATATCTGTACTCCCTTGAGCAATTTGGTGCTAGAGATTGCAAGGGTGTTCCTATATCTTCATATTTAGTGTCATCACTTCCAAAGAAAAGATAGGATGGGGAAGTTACTAGTTGACTCTGAATTCACTGTTAAAAGAAACAAGCCTAAGGTAAAAGCAAATGGGAATCTACAGAATGGAAAAGTGTTTTTCACTGTACTTTCTGTATAAGAAATGCTCTTTAGTTTTAAGCATGGACTGGTATGATCTTCAGCAGTTTATTGGCCTGGAGAGTAAAAGCAACCATATAACAATACCTCCAGCATTTGATTAAGCGTTTAACTGATTGCAAGTCAAGGGCGAATGTTTCCTACTAGACTGGGCAGTGTTCAAATCAGAGTGAGACCTTTTCACATTCTGAGATCCATAATCCATTCATATAGATAAATATATGTGTGTGTGCACTCATATAACTATGTATAGTATATATACTGTGCTTCGATCTATGTAGTTTCTAGTGATACAGTGTAAACTATCTGATATCTATCTGTATTGTGTCTAGTTTGTAAGTGCTGGCTAAAAAAAAAAAAAAGATCAAAGTATTTTGCACAGTTAAATAACATTGTTCATGCCATGAGACAGAACGTTAAAAAGCCAAACTTCAGTAATTATTTTGTGTTAAACAGATACAGACCAGTGAATGCCAGTGTGATGAGAAAACTGGACTTCAATGATTGACTTAGTTTCTGTGTAAAGTAGACAGAAGGATTGAGATATGATTTGAGCCAGTGGTAGGCCACACTTACAATATACAGTGAGAACAAAACTTTCCAGTTGAGTGAAAGGTAAGGAGAGAAATGTACAGGAGACAAAATAAAATAAGGCACACAAAAGGCTCTGAAACTGAGAGATAAACTGAGTGGAAGAATTAGAGTAGAGGATCTTGTATTTGGCGAGAATCACATGATCTTTGCTGCTTCCTTGTCAATAGGTTGAAGAGAAGTTGAAGTTGTGACAAGTGTATTTTAATGGTTGTATGCGGAAGGCTTTATACTATCCTGGTTGCTTTAATGTGAGGCAAATAATTAGTGGTAGTCCTTTCATGATTGTCACAGGTGGCAGGTATATTTAGCATCTTAGCATCGAAGACAATGAGAGAGAGAGAAAAGTTGGAGAATGAATGGTTTATGGCGTAAAAAAGATTTTGCTGAAAATGAAGTGAGGAAAGTCTACGAGGCTGGATCAAACCGGCACTCCACCCTGGCCAGTGGCCCACATCAGTTGCCCCTGAAGAATGTTTTGGAAACATCAATATACAACTTCAGAAGTAAAACACCACTAGGACAAATATTTTCCTTGCTCCCAATGCGTGTTGGAGTTCTTCTTCTGAAACTTGAAAATTTGCATAGCTTTCAGGAAAAAAAGAGTTTTTTTGAAACGTCCAATCTGCTTTAAACTCTACTATGTTTTTAGTCTTCGTATGATTTTAAGATAATAAATTTAGGGGGAGGGGGTTGCGTTTAAAATCTTCTGGTTTAAAATAGCATCTTTCAAGATTTCACTAATTTTCCTTTGTTTTTGTAGAAGGAGGGAAGATGCATTCAGGTTCATAATTTGTCCTGCCACCTTCTATTTTGTACGCTACACTCATTCATCTCTTCTCTAAACTACCTGTTCCAAATCCATTCAATCTTTTTGGATGCCAAAACCTTTCATGTCTTAATTAAGCTCCTCCTTTTTCTCTGAACTCTGTTTTCTAAATTATTTTGGCCTGTTGTGACCAGAGTTGAATACAATATTCCACATGATGGGGAACCATGCCTTTATATTAATGGAATTTTAGTTTTCTTTCATTTGCCTTTTGCAACCTAATACTCACTTGCTTTCTTTAACTGCCAGTACACATTGCACCATGTTTTCCATTGAACTATCCATGAGGAGTCCTAGGCCTTTTTTCTTAGCTCTTACAGTTTTGTCAGAACCAAAAGTTCATAGGTGTAATCCTATTATTCCATCCACAGACATTTCTGAACATTGAGTCCAGTTGTATGTTACTTTTTAAAGCTGTTTTACGAAAGACCTCAATCCTCTCTGCTTATAACTAACTTCAACATGCAGAAAGATTGTGACATTCCTATATTGTTGTCATACAATAAAAAGTGTTTTAAAGATTAATTTTTAAAGTAGTACTGCAACTGTTGCTTATAGCAATCCCTTGAGATGAGATTAGAAAGAATGATTGTATCCCATAACATAATCTCTTATTTTTTCCACTTACTCCTTATCTGATAATGGTGTCGGTATGCCAAAATGGTAGCTGACAGTAAACATTCGGAGAGCTGGACCATGCTGTCACAGTAGCGTTGAGAATGCTGAGGAGCTGCTGAACGCAAGGCAGAAGGGTAGAGTTGAACAGTGTATTTCCACCACTGTTACACAGTTGCCACACACATGGCTTTATTATCTTAATCACCCTTTTAAGCACATGGATTGGCAGGAGCGCCCCAGTTCTCAGGGAAAGAGGGAAAGCGAAATGTGCTGGTTCCCTGTTGTTTTCTGAAGGATGTACAGGCTTTAACAGCCAAATTATTATTTATTCACTCGTCTTTACAGTACTACCATCACACCAGATTCTTGTGCACACCGCAGGAAAATTGGCATTACACTTCTATTTTACATGTGCCAGGTATTGTCCAGTCTTCTCAGTACTCTTCCATTTTTGTCAATCTTTTTCTGCATTTTCAACTGATTTTTCTAAACATACTTCATTGACAGGAGCATTTGAAAAATCCATAATACTTTCAAATTCTCTTATTCTGGACAAGTTTCTTTGCCCTACAATGCTGTCAGTATTTGCAGAATCCAGTGCTGAGTACTATCAACCTGTCATGTTATGCTTCAGCCAACTTCATGGTCCACAAACACCTCTGGAGCCTGCGTCTTTCCTGCCTTTTGTCTTTGCTTTATTGTGTATCATGTGAATAGCCTCTTCCCGTGAGGCTGACATTAAACTTTATTGTCAGCCCTCCTTGGTAGACATACTTAAAATTTGACAACTTATTTTTGTGAGATTTCATTTTTCCATCCATTTCTGCATCTTATTTCTTTGTTCTTATGTGTGTAGCAGGTTACTCTTAATAAGAATATAATCCGTATTTAGTTTTTGAATGTCCATAATACCATGATTTTTTTTCTTGAGGTTCTTGTCAAGTTTGCCTTCAACACATGCTTGTGGTTTTGTGATGTTTTCCCATGTTCTCTATCAATTTTTTCCATTCTTCCTCTTAACGGGAAGCCTGATCTCATTCAACTCCTCAGTACCCTATGAAGCACTGATTTCTTCCTCCTTGCCAAACACAAACTTCCTTCAGATAAAATGTTGTCTGATCTGTTTCTGCATGAAAATACTTTCTATTCCTTACACCGTCAGTCCATCTGGGGCAATGCTGCATACAATCTAAGTGGTGTTAATAATGTTATTCTCTGTCCTTCTGGTGTATATAATTAAACTGCAGGTTTAAAGTGTACATTCCATGTTTACAATTTTAAGCCTTTTTTTTTTTCCCCAGAGGGTTGATAAATTAACCTGTATCTAAATAATGTGCTAAAACCCCCTTTAAATGGAATATTGAAATTCTTAGAGTATTAAACATTGGCAGTTTCGATTGAGTAAAATTTTGCATGTTGAAGCTCTGAGTGAGCTCTTCTGGGAAAAGTAAAAGAAAAGGCTTTCTGTTTGGAGTCTAATGCTGATGTCATGACTTTGCGTTGCCTTGATAGTTCTGCTGGACAACTGCTTTGGGATGACATTTTAAGACAGTAGGAGCTGTCTTCTCTGTTGATGGCTACTGCTGCTGTAGCAAAGCTGGCAGGGAGACTATGTGCTTGCACTGCACTGCAGCCTCCTTGTCTCCGAGTTTGGTGTAAAACCACTGAGGAAAATGAGTTTGCGCTGGAAGCTGAAGTGGTTAAGGAGCGAGCAGGTGTTCTGTGGTGGTGGGAGCAGGAGGCAGCAGAGACAGTTGCCGAAATGCTGTTTCATTCCAGTGCATCTGGATTTACCAGGAAGCATCAGGGTGCTGCTGAGAGGGTTTTATCATACCACTCTGAGTGACTTCTCAATCGGTACAGAAGTCAGCTGGCTAAAACTAGCAAGTCCCATTGCATGAAGTCAATTAGCAGGCAATGCATTGTCTGCCAAGTGCCTCTTGGGAAGATGCCTTCAGTAACAGGACTGCTTATCTCCAAGTTGCTGCCAGTGGAGGTGGAAGGAGAATAAAGCCTGTGGTGGTCCTCTCTTTTTCCCTTCTGGTGTGATAAAGCTCAGACCAAAATTAAGTATTCAGCATCTCAGTAAATGTAATTCTTAATCTTTATTGACTTAGTACAATTGTATCTGTACCAGTTACACCCTTCTTGCAAAATTAATTCTCCTTTTTATTATCTAAGTAAACACACACAGCTAAATAAGAATACCTAAGCTTTTCTTTTCAGTGTCTATCCAATCAAAGTGATATTATTTGAGAAAGAAATACTTCATATTCCATATGTATTTTAAAAAACAAATTCATTGGACTCCCACAGTTTTTTTAGTGCACTGACTAATTCTGCAGGAAGCACAGAATTATAAAGGTGCATAGATAAACCTTTGCCTCTGGGCCAAATGAAAAGGTTTCATACCATGAGCGACTTGCAGGAAACATTTTGGGAACTTTAAAAAATTTCCCATAGCCCTGTTGTTTTAATGTCTGTATTGTAAATGTTGTGAGGCAAAATACATTGCTGATATGTTACATATTAATACTCTTTAAACTTTTGTTATTTAGTGTGCCTTACTTTAGCCTTTTTACATTGACTTAAGCAAAGCATGATGCATTATTCATTCATTAGAAACATCATAATTTGAGGTGATTTACATTTGTTGCTTAAACCTTTCCCCTTTTCCAGAAATTTTTATGGAGTGCTCTTTCCTTGGCATGTTTGGTCTATTTGGCTTAACCAACTCCAGTGGTCTAATGCACCTAGCGCTTTCCTCCTTTGTCATCATACAGCTTATATATTAAAGACATTAAAGGTCACTCTTAAGGTTCAAAACTATTACTTTAATTGGTTTTAGAAAGTATAGCCTTTCTAATGGAGGTAGCATTTATCAGCCTTTATGCAGGCATTCCTTCCACATTTTAGTTTTTCAGCACTGTTAATCTCTTTTCACTTGGTTGCATTTTAGAATTCACCTTCTGCGTGAAAATTCATTGAATGATCGGCAGAAATAGCTCTGGTTCCCTTCAAATAGAGACTTCTTGGCACGTGTTCAAACAGACTATCAGAAACCTTCCAAATAGCAACCCAGCAGCAATTCTATTAGTTGTACTGGTACCTTCTCTCAGAATGGTGTAAGTGACAGGCTCTTATTTCAAAAGAATAGGCCAAAAAGCCATTAATGATCTAGACTACCTCGTGAAAATACTGCTTTTACATTCTTCTGATTTTTCTCTTCTGTGGCTTGAACTACCAGTCAAAATGGTTCTAAAACCTCTTTTCTTATTATAGTGTTATGAATTAAAGAAAATAAATAAAATTGCAGTGTTTCTAAGGGGGATGGGGGGGGGCTTACCTGCTCTGATGACCACAGCTTTGTATAAATGATTATTAAAGCAAGCAAGCATGGAATTACATTGATTTTTTTCTTCATTTTTGTTTATAGTAAAACCATTTAAGTAATCAAAGGAAGGACTTAATTAAATGCGCTTCTTTTTTAGAAGGATAGTAGTTACTACAATGGTGTTTTTGGGAGGAGGCATGTTTGCTGGAGGGGAGGGTGACTGGAGGATTGCTACTATTAACTAAGCAACATGTGTATAAATAGTTCTAGTCTTTGTAAGGGGCAGAAAAGACCCTAAACCACATAATATATGAAACGAAAAAAACAAATAGGAGTCAGGAATTTTAACACTTCACGTTCATAATGCAGCATAGTGCAAAGTCGCTGACTTCCTAATTACTATGGCCTTCAAGATAAAGTTGTTCTTTCTTGTGAATGGAGCTTTCAAGTATTTGAATGCCAAAGCTAGAAGCTGTATGGTGTTTCATTATAACTTTATTTACATTTCCCATGAGCTTCCTAATTTGTCCCCCCAGTCTTGTCTCGTCTTACCTTCCTGTTTTCTACTATTTTTCTTCATGTTTTCATCTTCTTCCATCTCATTCTCCCTTATACTTTGTTTTCATAAGTGTGTTGATTAACGATCGTGTATTATGCCAAGCACTCAACTACATCTTTGTGAGCCATGTGATATTAAGCAGGATTAAAAGCTCCTGAGATTGCTTCTCACAGTAACACTCAAATTATATTAAAGAAGGGGGGTGGGAAAGAAAGAGAAAGAGGAGAAAGGGCAAAAAGGAGAAGGAAAAGAGGGGAAAGGAAATGAGATCTGACAGAACTGAACTTGACAGATGGACTTAACCAAGATAGAGTGACGAGTGACCTGATCACACTGCAGACACTGGGGAAGTGCTTTGCGTAAATGCGGAATTTTATTTGAAAATTGAGAGCTCTGTGTATGTATCTTTTCCAAGCTAAGCTTGGCATGTGTACAGTTTCACCATTTCTGTTGTCTTTTGAAATTCATCCTTAGCTAAAAGTCCAAAGTCCAGCCTTAAAGAAATAGCTATCTTACAGTGAGGTGCAAAGATGATTCTAAGGATGACCCATTGCAGTAAAAGTCGCTTGGAGGGAAGGGTTTAGGCACATTTATTGAAGACAATTCAAAGACTCACATAGCAGGGAAACTCTGAAACGTCAGAGATAAGGCATCTTTCTCCATTTTTAGCAGCTTGAAGTGTGATTTGGCTATCTACAGTAGCTTGACAGAAATGAGGGAGAACCTGCGTCTTTGCAGCTTGAAAGGAATGGATCCAAATACTGAGGGGAGGATGCAATAAGTTACGAGACATTAAACTGATGATTGTTTTCCAGTGTCTGCATTTGTTTCTGCTTTCTAGTTTGAATCAAACCATTAGTCTTTTTAGGACTTATACAGAATGTTAGCTCATAAATATCATGTACCTCTTAAACAGTTAAGCTGTCAGCCAGAAGCCTTGCACATCCAGTGAAGTTCTGGAAAGGTTTTGCCAAGTTGCTTTTATCTACCCATACGTAGACGTAGTCATTGGTCTTGTTTCACTGTCTGTTGTTAAGATTTTTAGTAGGTTGCAAGAATCCTCTATAACCGTATCTGTCTTTTTCCAGAGAATGTGTGTTAACCTTCCAATGCTACCCTAAATAGATAGATCTCTTTGGTGTCACTATAAAATGTTTCACAGCCATTTAATTATTCTTATGTCTCTTTTTGACACTTTTTTGATTTATCAAAATCTTATCTTAATTCCTGACATAACAAATGGATACCTACAATACTGGCAGTGTACGCAGGTGTCAAGTGAAATGATGATGTCTACTTATGGATAAAAAAATTACAGTAATTATTATAGTATTCAATTGCTTATGAATACTGATACATACTTTGGTCAGTCGAAAGCCAGAAAAATGTGCCAGTTTTTGAATTTTTGGAAAGTGTTGGATTGAAATAAAGTGCATTAAAAGGTCCATAACTAAGTACCTTGTGGAGATGTTACTATTTGCTAAATGATCCTTTGACAAATTCACATGATCTGACTAATATTTTCTCAACTCTTAATCTAACATTCCAAACTTTTGAGCAACTTCATGTAGCTGCCATGTTTTTAAAATTAACTTTTCTCATATATGCTTCTTTTCCACTGTACTTCATGTGTACTTTTCTTCAAATCTTCTCTTATCTTCCTCCATTCCCAGAGATTTTTAAGACCAATGTTTTTAAGACCAATCCTGACTAATGCATTGGACTTGATACTCAAATTTTTTACCAGTGGACTGGGGAGGCATTCCACTTTTCGGTGAAATACAGAGCTTTTGCTTCTGTTTTGCTTAAAAGTTACTGCATTTTTATGTCCAGAAGCTTATATCAAATAAAAGTACATGATTTTCAGATGCATTATTATTAGTTACAGAGTATTAGTTATACGCTTATCTTTTCCCTAGAAGTTTGTTCAAAAGAATTCACAGAAGTATGGCTTTATATATGGAGGAGGACCAAAAAGGGATCCCAACGAAATGGAAACATGTGGTGCAAAATAGCTGACGTGAAACTAAAATTTTAGTATCAATATACACCGTGACTGAACCTTTCCACATACTGCAGCATCTAATTTTAAAGGCCACCCTGTTTAGTCTGCTAAGGCAAATACAGCCATTAACTCTGAAAATCTTTGCATGAAAATAAACATAATACTACTTCATAATTTTATGAGAAAGATTTTATGACTTGCCACTCCCTATCATAAGTGACACTTGGTTTAGACTGTTCATCTGTGGCATCAATGAGGTGAATACAGTTCTCCCTATATACTTTTCTGTGATTGTGGGAAGGTCACTGTTCTTAGCAAAACCAGTACTTATGCTCGTTGCAATATAAAACAAAATGGTTGTTTTCTTTGTCAAAAATGTAGAAATTTGCTAAAATCCTAACAACTTTTGTATGATATATGCATATAAAGACACAGTAATTACATGTGAATAATGAAAAATGCATTATCCATGAGACAATGTATTGAATAAAGGTGAAACAAATTAAAATTGGGTAAAGGAATCTATTGAGGTATTAACTTCTTTACCTTAATATGTTTCACTGAATTACATTTAACTTATCTTTGGGATTCCTGCCTTAATATTTCTCAGGCAAAACTTAAAATATGTTCCATTTGACTGCTTCAAAAATAGATGGTTTTGCTAATTTGATAGCTAATCCTGTCTGCTTAACACACAAAAGAGAAATGATTTGTCATGCTCTTACTCAAATATCTTCCTAATCTGAAAATTACTGGTAAATCATGGGGCTTTATGCTTTTTTTTTAAAAAAAACCCTTTCTTATTTTAGTTGTCAGACATAGCAATTTTTGTAGGTAGAATATTTAATCTGTTCTTTATTTGCATGTGTTCTATGCTGCCATTGTTCACATCTTTGGCTTCGTTCATACCCTTGTATCCTATCTTAAAAACTAATTAAATTCAGAGGACAGAGGATAATTTCAACAGTCAAGAGGACGTAGAGACACAGAACACAACAACTGGAGAAGAAACACATGAAACCAGTGCTGGTTTCCAGAGACACTGGAAGTAGGTACTGGCCAGAATGAACACCATTCCACCTCTGGGAGTTTTGTGCGAGTTTCTGGTGGGTGTTGAAGTAGAAGAGGCACCTTGAGGGACCTCTCTGTACTCTGTCGAGGGGAAAAAAAAATAAGCATGGAATAAGTGAATATTTTATACAGCATGAAGGGAAGCTGGAGAAGGCCCATCTAGCTCTTCCAGAAAAACCCTCATAGATCTCTGAGAGCTGTGCCACACTCCAAAGGTGTTGTTACTCTTAAATTTTATTTTCACATATGGCTCTTCACTACTGATAACTTTTCCTCTGCAGCACTATGAGTGAAGTTACTGTGAAAGAAACTATGAATACTGACTTTTCACTATTTTGCGTTTCATCATCAGTGAAATACTTTTTGTTGTTTACATGTTACTAAATAAATGGTCCAGTAAGCAGCAACTACTTGCAAAGTGTTCTCAGGTAAAAAAATTTATTTACATTTTTGTGGCAAATTTATGGTGTAAGTCCATGTATTGTTTAACAGGTAGTAAGAACTCCTGCCACGCTCTGTCTCGCACAACGGTGGGATTCTCAAGCTGGTGTTTCTGCTGAGTGAGAAGAGTTTGACAAGTCACTGCTTGTGATAAGCTAAGAGTATAGCAGGATTACATCTATTTTTTCTGAACTTAATACAGTTACTCTGAACAGCTCAAGTAATTTTTGTGGTATAACAACTCTCATCATAAATAGGCTAATTAGAGAGGCTTTAACTTGACTCTAGGTGACTCAGGCTAATTGCACTGGAGCCGCACTGTGACAGATGCCAAAGTACTGAGCAAATAATTCTTGAAGTGCTGCATTTTCCCTACAATCTGAATCTGTAACAATTAAGGAATGTAAAGCCTATCATCATTAATGGTGCTGTAGGGTTCAGAGCATGAGATGGCCCTTTCTGTGATGAAAAATTAAACAAATGCAGGTTTGGGACTTGCGATGAATTGTTTAATAGCTTTAGAATGACAATTCTTGTTACTTTTTTGATGTAATGCAGACTAAGGAGTCGTCTGTCATTTACAATCAATCCCCTGAGGAAATATTTGATAGAACAATTAGGCTGGATGTTAACAGTTTGGCAAGCTTTAGGGCAACATTGACAGTGCTTCTTTAGATGCAAATATTTAGGAAACTGTCAAAGAGATTTATTAATACACAGAATTAGAGGCTGACATTCTAAAGTGCAAGTAATATAGTCATTCAAAATACATCTTTTGTTTTGTTAGACATGGATAATATCACAGATTTCAACAGAATTCTTTTGCTGCTCAAGTTAGAAGCGACATTTAGTGGATATAAGCACTCTGGACGTGCAGTTGTTGAGAAAGAAAAAAAGGTACTTTGTTTAATAGCCTCAAGGATTCCTGTAGCAAAGGGGGACCATTACTGCTTCCTTATTTTAAAAACAAACAAAAAAACCTGAAAACCTGGCAGATGTTGCATATGATGAGAGATGTGTTGGCTGTGTATTGCAGTTCTTCAGATTCAGGAGCTGCACTGAATCCCATCACTGAAATCTATTTTCTGTTTTCTGACAGCTGTTTTTGCCATTTACTTTAAAAGCAGATGGGGAAAATGCAAAGAAGAGCTGTCAATTTTATTACCATGTATAATCAGCATCTGTGCAATACATCAGACTCATTGCACAGCTTACACTTTCTTCTTTGTAGTAAAAATTCTTTTGGGGTTTCTTGGCAAGCTTCTTGCAGACTTTTTGTAAATGAGTAGATGCTGGAATTAAAAGTACAGATTAATTAACTGCTGAAGCCACTATTGTATTGAGGAAATTTACTTAATCGAGATGTTACATTCTGATTGTTTAATTATAAAATATATGGCTAATTTGCTGCTCCATATTCAAATTCATGTTTTCTTAAGGAAGATGGTTTGTTTTATTTTATTGTTAAGAAACACTTTTTTTTTTAGATATATCTCTGACCCCTTAACACAGATTTAGGTGCAGCACATCTCTGTGCAGTATTTTTTCCCTTTCTCTACAGAGCAGGCTTGGTATATTGTGCCCCATCTGCATGATTTAAAGTAAAAATGATTCTGTAGAGAACAGGGTGTTCTTCATTCCCAGTCTGCCCTCATTCCTGGTGCAGAAGCCTTTCATAGAAATGACTTTTTATAGTGGGAAAATAAGCTAGTTTAAAAATGTCAGTATAAATAAGCATGTTGTCTGTCTGCGTAAGTGCGGAAGTAGTAATCAGTAATGGTGTGCTGCAGGCTTATAGTAGGGAACAGCATCCTCCTGGAAAGTGTCAAGTGATTTACATGACATAGGGCTCTCTGGGGACGGGGTGGGAAGAATCCGTCTACTGGCTGGGGACCTATTTTGATTTGATTTGATTAGGTTGGAAGTCACAACTGCAGAAGCACCTTTGTTTCTTAGAATAGTAGGTGGTTGTACGTTATGGTGTCTGCAGTGATAAGCAGAGGGGAAAGATTTAGAAAAAGAAGTGTTCACAGTACATTTCCTAGATAGGAGAGATTAGAGAATAGTCTTCAAAAAAGGTTTCAGCTGGTTTGGCAGTGTTAAAAGACAGTAAAACACTTATGTATTAATGCAGGACTTCTTTGAAGTGAAACACTAAAAGGAGCAGGAGACTTAATACTAAGAGCATTAATTAGCGTTTGTGTGGTGATGGGCAGAGTACTTCTTACACACGAGGCAGTGCAAGCTTTGATGAAGCACGTACTTAACTGTCTTCCTCCATTATCTTATTAAATATGCTACTAAAATTGACTGTTGCTTTTGAAAAAGAAACCACCAAGGTACTGTTTATGATACATAGATGATCATTTATAAAAAAGAATGACTTCTGGGATGACTTTGAAAGTAGATGTTGTGCACAAAATTTAATAGAAGTTTGACGAAAAAATACTGATACTAGCTTTTTGTTCTTCTGTAATATAATGGTACTTCTGGCCATGTCATTTGTGAGCACTTAATAGTTGATTTTTTCAGTAATAGATAACTACAACCCATACTATTCCAGAATTAAAAATGTTTCATTTAATATGAGGAATTAATATAAAGGAGTTTTTAATTACTGTGGGTTTTATCAGTAGAATGCAAATTTCCTTTAGATATTAGTCTGTCTGTGCTTTGTGACCCTGGAATATATCTAATTAGATTTTCTGTGGAATAGTGGATGCAAATTTGCACTCTGTGAAATTCAGCTGATTCTAGGAAGATAAAGCAGAAGATTAGAGGATAACAAAGCTTGAAAATGTGAATTTGATTTACTTTCTTCACAGACGAAGTGGGGTATAAAAGATTTTTCTTCTGTATTTATATAATCTTATTTTTCCTTTCTTATACTAATCTCATTTTCTAAAATGTGATGTGTCTTAGCGCATACACTTTGACGTGAGTTAAGAAAAGACGTACTTAGATGATCCTACTATAACAAATCCGTTATCCAGAAGAGCTTGTAAATTTATCCCAGCACTGCACAGTCTGTCTATTAGACTATAAATTTCTTACTAAAAGGAAATGTTAGGTAAAGTTGACATGGAGTTCATTTTACATATCCACCATTGAATTGGTAGTTCGCTCTTTTAGAACTGCTAGAAAATTAGCTTTCAGAAATATACTGTTGTAGGACTTCTTTGGATTTTGGACCCATATAATTTGTAGACAAATTGAACAGCACTAAATTAAATCTGCTATTCCATCTTTTCATAAAAAATGGCATATGTGTATCCTGTAAGGTACTTCAGTTTATAGAACTCATATATTTTTAAATTAAAAGAGTAAACTGGAAAATCCTTTGTGTCTTAATTTAACAGTAGACCTTGTCTTTCTCAAGTTACCTGCCATATCGTGTCTCGTTAAGAGCGTTGTATGTGCAAAGGTAGGTGAACGTAGGCTGGAGCCCCTCCAGCACTAGGTTACAAAACTGTACATCATTGGCTAATAAGCAGCATTTATAAATAAGACTTGTGACAGCCTTACGTGGGAGCATTGTCACTGCAATATCTGTCTTTCCCATACACACAGAGGCGTTTTTCCCCAGTGACTCTCTCCAGCAATTCAAGTCCTCCTCTGTAATATGGCCTAATCCTTCCCTATCCTTTTTACCACCACCTCACCTTTCCAGTCTTCTGCGTATGCCCTATGTGTTTCCCTGTGCAAGAGATGCTTTGGCTGGTTTTCAAAGCTGCACACCTGATAAATGTCTGGTCGGGCTGTCCCTGGTGGTTAGGCAGTTGGTTGCTGCCAAATAGAGTGTGTAACAGGGGTGGATGGATGGCTGCCATTCCCTTCATGGCTGGGTTAATTTGGTTTCTCAGCTCCTTCCCATTGCTAAAATAAGGAAATTTTTAGAAATTTATTATCTGAAAGTTTTACCTCTCTTTGACCTTGCTAGCTGAGGAGAAAACTATCTAGATGATGAGCATGCATAATCTTTATTTTCCAGGGAAGCTAAGCTAAAAATGTAGAGTAAGAACAGAAAATACTTGGATTTGATCTGACTTGGTGTTGACCTTTAACTTAAGCAAGTTTTTACTTATTCAGGTGTTTGCTTTCTGCATCTACTCAAGTGTACTGGCAAGAGTGACCTTGTTCCTTTATAGCCTAGTCAGTACTCCTGGTCTGATGCAAGATGTGTTTAATGGGTCCAAAAGGCTCAGCCAAGGTGAAGAAAGCATCTGAAAGAATATCGTGTTTATGGAAAAAGTTAACAGTCTTGTGCCACGGGATATCCTGTGGTGTTTAAAATATACCTGAAAACTTTAGCAAGGTGGCAATGTTTTCCTAGTTAAGGACTTTTTTTAAAATATGAGCTCTGTCTAAAACAGCTCCAATGAAGTGAGATTTTCTGTGTGTCAGGAAGATTTTTTTTGAGGCTTTTTTTTTTCTTGGCTTCTTTATAAGCCATTCAAGAACAAATTCTGCTAAGGCTTTAGAGATTTTGAGTATTAAATGTATAAATATCTCCATCTGAACAAAACTTCACAAAAGCAGTAAAAAAAAAATATCTTTAGTTCACCGATACTGTGATCTCTGGAAAAACTTTACAAAAAGAAATGATCGTTGTAAGAATAGTTTCTTGAAAGGACTTACTCAAAATGAATATACAAGCTTATTAGTTACACTGCATACACAGAGATGCATATGTCTATCAGAGGAAAAATGAAACAGAAGAGAGTTGACAAGGGTAAAAGAGAAAAAAAAGGCTAATATTCCTGCATCTAGATTTTAAAAAGGCTTTTTGACCTTAGATTCTGAGTCAATGTCCGAGTGATTTAAAATAATGCAGTAAATTCTACAGAATTTTGATTCCTTATCTGAAATAGATTTTTGGCGTGTCTTTATGTACTTAGATCACAGTAAGAGTTGATACCTCTGCATGAAAGAGGGAAATAGAAAGCTTATTAGATAAGCATGGTATGTGTGTTTGAATAATACTGCCTTTTCCTGTTGTACCTTTAAGTATAAGTAGTTTCATTCCTTATGTCTACATAACAGAAATTCTTGCACTGCCATAACCATGAAATACTGTAGTGCGTGAAGAAGCAGCTTCTATTTTAAATGTGCTTATTGCTGAATCTGTTTTGACTTGTTGGCAAGTGGGCTATTGGTCTGTACCAGCATAGATTTCCTATATGCAAAGTTCACAAAATTCTTGGAAAACTGTTTCCATCAGCAAATTCACACTTTGCAGTATGGCAAGTTTCAGTCACAGTCACTATACATGCAAAGCAAACGTGGCCTGTAACACAAACTACAATTTTTAGATAAAAATACTTGTTTAAAAGAAGTTAGAAGCATGGCTGTGCGATCCTAGTATTATATATTAAAGAAAATGTGTTACGTACTGTATCTAAAGAAATCATGTTTGTATGTTTAAAAATATGGCATTTGCCTTACTGGAGGTAACAACATATGTTATTTGTTCTCTAGGAACATTCCTCTCCCATTTCTTATAGTTTGCATATTTGAATGATTAACTCACAGAAGTCTTCAGACGTTTCTAAATAAAACTTGCTATAAAAATTGTAGTATGTGAATAATACTCTGGGTGTCAATTAACGCTAACTCAAATTTGAATTTTTTAATGACAATTGCAGCTTAGATTTCACAAAAAAATCTGGTGTGCTCTGAAAATAAGTTTTCTTTAGATACAAAATCAAGATTACATTTTAATTTACAGCATTACACTCTAGGTTAAAAGGTTTGGTTTTACAGTCCAAACCTGATTTTTTTGTAATGAAAACTGAAATGAAATTACCTTGTTTCTCAAGATAAAAATTATACTGAAAACGAAAGCAAAAGCAGCCTTCTTTGTTAAAGTTCATCCATTCTAGTTTGTTATGGCTTTAGATTGTTGTTTGGCTTGGGTTTTGTATTTTTATGTTGTTACTACTCTTTTGCAGACGGTTAGAACAAAATTCAATCAAGGTCATACCTCCTGGAGCTTTCTCACCGTATAAAAAGCTTCGAAGAATGTACGTGCCGAGTAATTCAGATTTATTTTTTTATTTTCATATATATACACACACATACAGATATATATAGATACATATATAAAAAAATAAAAAACAAGTCAAGGTCGTAGAGAGGAGCTGCAGTCAATGTGTGAGCATTTGAGAAAGTTTGACTGCTGGAAGATTAACTGATATGGCAGCCTGGTTATTAAGACCATATAGCATCTTTCTCACATTAATAATAATTGTTTTTTACCAAGTATTGAAATTATTTAATATGGTTCTGCATAGAATCAGTATGTTACTGTACTGAACGTTCTGTTAAAAAAATTAATGGGGATAAGCCTCTGTTATTTCAGAATACCTTTGAGGCAGTGTAGTCCTGTACCCATAGCAAACAGAATTCTTTATAAAATGTACTGAAGCAATTAGGAAAAGTAAATTTTTTTGTCATTTTCTTCAAGCATTTGAAAGGTCTATTTTAAACCATGAGTTTTGTTTCAGTGCACTGGCAATTTTAGTGGTTTTTTATTAAAATTCTCTGTCTCACATAAGTATTTTGATTCCTTTATCCCTTCCATACCTAATTCTAATTACATATTATTTTAATGTTTGCTGTTTTGAAAATAGCTTGAATTAATTGAATCAAATTTCATTTATTTCAGTGACCTGAGCAATAACCAGATCTCTGAAGCAGCTCCAGATGCTTTCCAGGGCTTACGTTCACTCAATTCACTGTAGGTATCTGTTTGACATCTAAAAACAAAAGCAAATTTCTCATGTTCTTGTAGTGAAATTATTTTGGATTTTTGGCTCTCTGCAGAATTTTCATATAAATTCAATCAATTCAGAAAACTAAAAATAATTTCAGAATGTTAGTGATGATTGATTGTTCTATCACAGCTGGACACGAAAAATGTATGGTTTTTTTATAAATATGTTCATGGTGAAAAGTTGTACAAAATCAAACGTTTCTTTTATTCCCCGGTTAGTTGTTCTCACAAACAGCAAATCCACTTACCAAGGTCCCTTGGTAAGGCTGTAAAGAGTGAGGTACTGATTTTGCTGAGAGCTCTTTGGGGAACGCACCTTTTGGGACAATGTGTGATCCTGCTACTTCTCAGGACCACAAGGATCTTGCAAGTATCAAGTTGTTGCTGTTAAATTCCCTTCAGGAAAATGGAAATGTCTTCATTTTTAAAGGCAAAATCACATGGTATATGCCTTTCATAATGGCAGCTTTATTTGCTTTATTATTTCCTGGTACAGTGTCCTCTATGGCAATAAAATCACAGAACTTCCGAAGGGCCTATTTGAAGGACTCTTTTCTCTGCAATTGCTGTGAGTATTTTTTTTTTTTTTAATATTTGTTCTATTTTTGGATAACTCAGAAGGATAAGCTTGATGAGAGTTATATGCCTGGAGAAGAACTGGCGGGAAGTCCTGTATGTAACAGCAGAGTATGATAAAAACAAACTGTGTTAAAGCCAAAGGAGTCAAGACTGTTGTAGGCCAGCTTGCCATTCATCCACAAATTTGATCATATCTCAGTTACTGTCTCAGTCTAAAATTATTAAAATGAAACTATTCTCTTGTGTGGAATTTCTGAGGATAAAACACGTAAGATATGATACTGTCTTGCCCTGTAAACAGCAAATAGTATGTATAAAGTTGTGTGGGAGACATAGAAGGATTATTTGTATGCTTCATACAGAGAAAATATGTAGTGGAAATGCTATGTAATTGTATATCTAGTTGTACCCATGGAAGAACAAAGTTGCAGTACAGTTTCATTGATGACTTTTAATGTTTTCTGGTGCTCTTCTCTGTACAATTGTTTCACTCTGTGAACTCAAGCCGTTATGTTTTTTAACACGGTGAAATTTTGCCTGTGTAGTCTTATAAACCATTTATATATAGATTTAATAAAGAAGAATGTCATAGTGATATGTTTATCAAATATTATGAATATTTAGCAGAAGAGGCTCTGCACAAGTTGTACTATGTCAAAGAAATTTGTGAAATAGGCCATAAAACAACAGTGGTGTTTTTGGAAGAAATTGTCCCAGAATAACTGAATTGTCAATTTAAAACTTCTTCTTAAAGAATTTAAAACTTCTTCCAACTTGATTGGAAGTATTTAATGCCCAGACTTTATCGTGTAGCAATTGGCAAAATGTCTGTTATTAACAATTCATTGAAGATGGCGAATCAGTAAGTACAAAGAAATGCAAGTTCTAGCACCACCTAGAGGTTTATATTTTGGTTTATTTTAGTCACAAACTAGTATAGCATTAGGGGGGGTATGCATTCATTTTTTCTGTTAAAAAGATTTTAGCTATAAAGACATATTAACAATTTGTAGATAAAAACAAGGAAGAGATATCTCTGAAATTCTGTTTGTTCTGTATTAAAAAAAAAAAATGTCCACAGCTTGATATACTTTGCATAGGTAATGCATTTCAGTTTAAGCAAATTTCTACTTGTGTGATGACACTTTTTATCAGAGCATTGGTTTTTAAATCCACTCTTCCATTCCATTTCTGGCTGGAAATAGGAAAAAATAAAAAATATTTGGTTATAAAAATGCATCTAGTTGAAAGACTTTTTTTTTTTCCCCCCTCTCTTCAAAAGCATGAAGGAGTTGATTTAGATTGGCTTGTTTGTTTTAACTTTAGAAGTCTGGGAGGTACAGGGAAGAAAAGGTTCCCTTTGAAGATGGAGAGGGAAAAGGATCCAAGACAGATTTGGATATATTCCATGCCACCAGTTTTTACTACAACTCTGTTAATGCGGCAGCATGCTGATTAGTAACATATAATTAAAAGTGCCACTGCACATCTCTTCCAGCTAATGAACACAGTGTTCAGTTCCTTTTTTGTTTGTTTATTTATTTGGCAAAAGGAACTAGTTTTCCTTGCAGATACTTGATTTTTTAAGCTTGTTTCTTTGCGCGGACAAATACCACACACGCACGTTCTACCAACACATACAAGAAACGTGATTTTAGCTGAACAAACCCACACATTTCAACTCCAAGGTGGAAGTATTTAGGAATAATTTCAGAGTACCTGAGTAAGATAGTTAAATTCACTGAAATCCCTTATGTCACTGTCAATTAATATTTGTTACTATATCTCTTGT
The DNA here is from genome assembly GCA_013397275.1 of Burhinus bistriatus. Lineage (NCBI taxonomy): Eukaryota > Metazoa > Chordata > Aves > Charadriiformes > Burhinidae > Burhinus > Burhinus bistriatus. Next base: position 97,305 of record VYXH01009150.1, on the reverse strand, counting down.
TCTGGTTACAAATGCGCACAAAGAGTTATCTGTGAAAAACACTGAAGCTGCAGCAACGCTGAGCAAATTCTTTCAAGTTTATAATTGTCTTCTGTTAAACAGATTATTGAATGCCAACAAGATCAATTGCCTGCGAGTTGATGCTTTTCAAGATCTGCACAACTTGAATCTTCTTTCTTTGTATGACAACAAGCTTCAGACCATTGCAAAAGGCACCTTCTCACCCCTACGTGCAATTCAGACCTTGTATGTATGCTGTTGTTTATGGTTGTCTTTAGTGTGACTTCATATTCTGCAATGTACTAAAAATACCGGGAACTGCTGAGACCAAAGGGAAATAATGTGTGAAATTATGATTTTTTTCTTCATGAAAGGCATTTGGCTCAGAACCCATTTATCTGTGACTGCCATCTGAAGTGGCTGGCGGATTATCTTCATACAAACCCCATTGAGACCAGTGGTGCCCGTTGCACCAGTCCCCGCCGTCTGGCAAACAAAAGGATCGGCCAGATCAAAAGCAAGAAATTCCGCTGCTCAGGTAATTTTCTTAGTTCAGCTGCTATTTTTCTTTTATTGGCAAAAACAGTGGTTATAGAAGTTCTAATGAAGGCAGCTGGCTCTCTACGGAGTTATTAAACACTGCAGAATCTCTTTTAGTTCTTTGACTGAAGGGGGGGAAATCATGGAAGTCGTAGACTATTGAATCATGGAACATTACTGTAGTTAACACACTTGGCACTATTTCTGAGTAGTATTAAATCTAACAAAAGAAATGCAATATATAATACTTCAGAAAGAAATGCTAAAGTTATTCACTACAAGAATCACCAACATAAATCATTTTGTAAAATTTCCACAAGGCTCTGGAGCATGTGAAAGATCTAAAAATTTCTAGCTAAATATGGAAACATGACATACTCATTTTATACAGGGAGCTTACCTCATACTGAAATTTACTGTTTTCTTTTTCTAATCTTATTCCATTTCCTACTTACATTTCTCTGAATGCTAACTTTTGTCATATGGTATCCAGCTGTTCCAGGTGCATTTCACATTCTACAATTTATTCAGTCTCAAGTGCAAATACCAGATGAGAACTGTTTGATATCCATGTTCCGGATACATTTATGACTATTCACACTTTGTTGTTTATCAGCTCTCGTTGTGAATACACGTTTTTTCACTTAATTATCTGTAGTTAACTGTAGTCCATACTTAATCTAATAAAACTCATTCTTTGCTTGCTGACATTCAGGTGCATCTTCTATTTTTTTTCTCTTTATTTAGCTAAAGAACAGTATTTCATTCCAGGTAGGTTTGGCTCTGCAGTAAGATTGACTAACTGCAGATACTCTCTCCCTTTCCCCCAAAAAGCAAAGTTTGTTATAGCTTTTAGGAGACTGATGCATGTGTATTAACGTTAGTCAATACCCGTAGCTAGACACAGTTTTCCTTTGTAGATTACTAGTATTTCTGTTTTCTGAATATAAGAGCTTAGCATGCAGCTCCATTTACTTTTTTTTGTCTCACAAATTTGCACAGAACCTACCAAAAATTATACCTCTGCTTAAATTACTATGAAGGTTGCACCTGCTAGTTCATATTTCAATTGACACCTTTACTTACCTTGTACTTTGCCTTTCTGCGACTACTGTTTTTAAAATGTAGCTCCTGAGCTGCTTTTAAACACAGGAAACCATACTACCATCAAAGAGCTAGTACAACTTTAAAAACCAAACATTTTACAGATGAACATTTTCTTGCCTTGCTTTCATGCTCTGCACTGGCTGCAGCTACTGCTTGCTTGCCCTTCTTGTGTTTGCGAAATCACAGTGGAATGCTTGGAAAAGCAAGTTGATAGTCTCCATTAAAGGCATTCTGTGGTCACACGGATACAATGAATCGCAAATGCTTTGCATTGAAGAAACTACGACTTTAGAGTTGGGGTGAATCAGCAATTTACACACCACTTCAAGCTACAATAAGTCTATGACATTTTCACGAAAGATTTACTGATGTTGGCCCTAGCTCTTTGAAATATGTTTCTTTATTTTACTTTGCTTGTCAGGTGTGTGCACTGATTTCTTAATAGAAAAAAACCAATGATATACGTGCATTATGTTCCTAACAGATTATAAATGATTGATTGGCAAAATAAGCAAGGGAATAATGCATCTATTGATGAATTACAGTATGTGATTTGCAAGCAGGGATTTCTACCATAGTTTAATATCTAGAAAAATATCTACCATAATTGATTATGACACCAGTGCACTTGTTCTTTCAAGTACTACAGGTATATAGCCATTCTGCAGTGTTTGAAGTACTGATTTATTGATTGGTCTTAGTCTTTGTCTTTTAAGCTGGTATGTTTAACAGCTCTTCTCCTAATGCTGTGTGATGTATCACTTAAATTTGCAGTAATCATGTGAAGTTCTTCATGCCCTCATACTAATCTGTTGGTTTGAGTATGAAGAAAAGACAAAATGAAATACAAAATAGGGCAGCAATTTGTCAGCATTGGCAGCCGCGAAAATGTGTTTTAAAGCAGCATAAAACAGAGGGGGATTCAATTTCTCAAACCTGTAGTACCACTTAATTCCTTAATGGGTAGAACAGCTGTATTCCTGCCACAGAGTGACTTCTACTCAACCTTGCCAGCACAACTTTTGTCTCTGAGTTAGAAGTGTTTTCTTGCCAGCAAATGTCTTCACAGCCTGTTTATAATATGGCCACACATACAGTCTAGGTTTGTTTACGTACCCTTTAAAANAAGACTTAAATTAATCAAAAAGTGCTACAGACTGGCTTCTTGAAATACAGATTCTGTGCTTTCTCTTTCTATTAGGTTATCAGGGAGATGCTGCATAAAATTCTTTCAGCTATTGAAGACCTTGTCCTTGAATATTTTTGTTGTTTACTTTAAACTGCTAACAGTGATTTACTCTGGAGGCAGGAGGAAAAAAAATGTATTTGTAGCATTGTTTTGGGGTAATAAAAAGTGCTAAAGAGACTTTTTTACACTTAACTAAATACTGTAAAAATGTTAGCATTTCTTTAAAAACTTCCAGTTTTTATATTTAAGTATGTCATTGGGAGATCTTGATTTGCAGACACTAGGAAGTCTTAGTAGAATTTCTTTATGGTCATTTGGAATACTAAAGGTTATACAAGTATTAAATCATTAATTTTAAAAACTACCATTTGTCAGCTAGCTCACAGAAATATTCCATGTAGTTACATCTTATGTGTTACTTAGACATTTACAAACACTAGATAACATAATATGTGATGATTGTTGGGGGTTTTTTTCGTCCCCTGAGGAATCTGTTTTCTCCTATGTTTCTTTGGTTTATTAAGGTTTTAAGTGGCATAGCATGTATATATGTTCAAGGGAGCAGCTTTTAAAGAATACATTCAAAACAGTGAAGAATAATGCACGGGGAGCATTATCATCCTATATGAAACCTGTAATTAACCCCAATCTTTTTTTAATTTTTAAATGCCACTTAAAATGAATTATTTTTCTCTCTGCTGAAGACGGTACCCCTTAGCAACATCTTCTAATCAAACTAAAGTTGAGTAGAGAACATGAGAGCTTAGTTCATGTTTTTGTCTTAATTGGGATTACTCTGTCTCTCTTTCCTTCTTGGCTATCTTTACTTTTGCAGGAGTTCACCATTTTGGCTGTAAGTAAAGTTCAGTGTCTGAGCTAAATCACAATGTACCTCCCAGCCCTGATGCACCTTCTACTAGTCTCAGTCTTTTCACCTTTGTCCAAGAAGAACCCACAGGTCCTTTCAGCTTCTCTTTGTTTTCTTTGTCACCCACCCTCAGTTCCTTACTGGATGTTTTATCCTGATATGTTTAGGACATTTTCTTTGACTGACTCTGGGAAATGGTGGAAGAAACTTTCAATGTGGTTCTTTTTTTTTTTTTCTTGTACTTCTTATTTACTCTGTGACAGTAATACTGTTACTCTGGCACTGGACATTCAGTAATAAGAATGCCATGTCATGTAAGCAAGTATTAAACTTCAAATGTTTCTGTAACTTATACCTACTCCTTCCTCTTTTCCCTTGCTCTTATCCTTGGCCTAATGGATGCAGTTTTGATAATGTAGCGAGATTTTCTGTTGTGCTTGATCTAACCATGTGGTTGTGAGGTATGAGTAAAACATGGTTCTGTCAAGCACCATGGAACGTCACGCAGCTTTCTACAGCATGGCAAGCTGCTGAGGCTTAAGTCAGGATCACACATTTTTTAAATTAAAGCTGAAAACAGGGCTTTCAATCTTACGTGTTTCAGATGATGTGGAGTATCGAGACTATTAAAAAAAAAAATAAATCACAGGGGTTAATGAAGTCCGGTCAACAATACAAATTTGTAACAAGAGAAAGAGAAAAGGTGGCATTCAGGATCTATTTATTCTTGATACAGAGAAAGAAATAAATTCTAAAAGAATCAGTGGCATTTGTGTGATTAGCTATAAACAAGGCTAGATTGGCTGACAACATAATCAGCAGAAAGTACAGCTGTGAAAAGCTCGAGTTAATGTTACCCTGTTACGTGAAGTTGGTCACAGTTTCTTTTTCCAGCATATCTTAAGCCCCTGTATTTAACCCTCTCTTGAAGCCCTCATGTCTGTTCAGTATCACAGAGATTATCATACGTTTCCCAAGTTGCCCCTCCCTTATCTGCATTGCAGACATCTTTTCAACCTTCTCACAAGAAGCAAACCTTATACTTTATTGACTCAGTATCTGTATTTTGACTTGACTCTTCCACAGGCACTGAAGATTACAGATCCAAATTAAGTGGAGACTGCTTTGCAGATTTGGCTTGCCCTGAGAAATGTCGCTGTGAAGGGACTACGGTGGACTGCTCCAATCAGAAACTCAACAAAATTCCTGATCATATCCCCCAGTACACGGCAGAATTGTAAGTTGAACCCGTAATAAAGCATTATTTGCTTATGGAAAAACTAGCTACAATTTTCAAATATAGAGCCACAGCTTTACTTTTTTGAACAACAAAAATTAAATATAACCTCTGTGGTACACTTCAAAGGACTAGATAGTAATAAAAATTATTTATGTGTCATTTCAGTACCATGTGGCCTTAAAAACTTATGATAAATAAATAAGGTATCTATTCTGTGTTTCTAGTTCTCCAGTACATAAGCTCCCTACTTGAATTTTTTTGAAAGGTAGCAGGGTTTATTTTGCTTTTTATTTTAACTGCAAGAGCAAGTAGGACATCCAGTAACCAGGGGTCTGTCTCAAAAAGTGCTACCTAGGTGTTTTATTAAACGGAGCTGATTCTTCTGATGCAAAGCACACACTATGTGTGTCAGGCAGGGGAGACCAGAGGAAGATAAAGCAGACAAACAAGACAGAGTTGGGTTAAGAAGATGAGATAATATAATGAACAGAGATAAGCAGAAAAGAAGTCACAGATTATTACTTGCTTAGTAAGTGCCATATGGGAATGATTTGTACGCATTACAACTGTAGCGGTCCTCAAGGAGGGACTGAAAGATAAAATTAAGACAGCTTTACAAGAGTTTCCCATGCGCAAAGCATAGTATACAAGGGAATGCTGAGATCTTTGAAGGATCAGCAGAAAGGCAGGAGGTAAAAGTGGCCATCGTTGGCAGAGTAAAGGCAGGAGGAAATAGCTGTTTCTCCTAGGAGATTTAGTGTAAAGAACAAGGCAGAATGTTGAGGGACAAAAGAGAGGGACTTCGATTTGGTGTAGTAAAGCAGGGACAGAGATGTGGAGAGAGGAGCATTGTGATCGAGGTGCGACTCGGGGATGAGACGAGCAACAGTATGTCACATCTCATAAAAGACAATCAGTCTGCTACTGGCATCAAAGCAACAGTCCAGCAGTGAAGGTACGAAATAATGAGACCACGATTAAGGATTTGGACTATCTGGACAGGAAAAGGAATCTGAAACTGAAATATTGTCTAAATAGAGCTGGAGATTTTTGTCTGTCTCTGAGCTGGGAGAAGGAGTTGAACTTAGTGATGTTCTAATTACAGATCTGATTGGCAATTCTAGTTGTTCCCAGAATGATGGCAAATTCAATTGAAAAAGTGTCACATGTGGAAAAAGCAAAGGTCAGCTTTTGGCCATGTTCACGCTGTTCATTTACTGTTCATAAAGTTGAGCCAGTGAAGAAAAAAAAAAAATTGATACACAGTCTTGGGTAAAGGGAGATAGATTTCAGTGGCGAAATACATATTTTATTTTTTTTTCATATAGGATTTGCTAGGGATACAATATAGAGGGTGAAGAACCAAAAATGAGGGAAAAAGAAGATTTTAGTGTGGAGGACGGTCTACAAGAAGACAGCATTATATTATGCTATAATATTTTGAGATAAAATTACTTGAAGAATAAACACTGATGGAATGGGTAACAGGTTAAAGTGTAGGAGGAGATCATAAAGTAATGGTTGTAAAAAATCATAGTTACTAAACCAAGAGATGAGCAATGGAGTTGTTGAAATGACAAGCCTACATTGTCTTGATTCTTAGCAGGATTCATGTTTAATTCTTTCTGCTCTGAAGAAATAATAATCTTAATTTAGTATTTTAATAGTTGATTTTCATATTCATTTATTTACACATGGAAGATAAACTGGCAAGTGTTTTCTTTCTGTAATTATGATTCATACATATTAAATTCGGAAGAAACAATTAAATCATCAAGCCTCATCTGCTGTGTATCCTAAACTCTCAAAATTCAGTCAACAAAAAAATTGTTTGACTAAAACATAATTAATGTTTGGTTTAAGCACTTCTTTCAGAAACTATCCAGTCGTCTTTGAAGGTATCAGCGGATTTAAAATCCACCATTTCCCTGAGAGTGTTACAGAAGTTAATCATCTCCCTCCAATTCTGTTAAAATCTTTTAAAATGGGAAATTTTACTTCCAGATGGAATCTGCCTCTCTTCAGTTTCCATCACTGCTTCTTTTATATTTTTTTGCCATTAAAGAGCTTTTTTCTATCCAGCACTTTACCCAAGTAAGATGGTTTTAAACTGTAAGAAAGTTACAATTCAGCCTCCTTCTTGATAAGCTGTACAGATTGTTCTTCAAGTCTTCTGATGTAATAAAAATGGGGATAGAGAAGATAGAGAAATTATTTCTGCATTTTTTTACCTCCTCTAAAAATCCAAGTGCTGTAGCTAAATACAGTCTTCTGGTATTTGTCTCACTGATGCAAGAGTTACAGCTCTTTATCTTGTTTCCTCCTGTTCCTGGTCTTTGATGCACTGTTGCTCCTCTGAGGACTTCCCAGTCTAGTTATAGGGCCACTCTGATTGCCAGTTCACAACATTTACTGGCATATGCGAGAAGAGCAGCTAGTTAGCCGTTCTTTCCTTTTACCCACAAAATTTGAAATAAAGATACTTGTTAGAGTCAAATGACACTGATGCCTCTCTAACAGTGATGAGGAAGGCTAGATTATTCTCAGTTGTTTGGAGCTGAGACTCAGCTTGGAAACCAAGATCAGAAGTGAGGAATTGTCTAAGACAGATTTCTTTAAATTTCTCTGGCAAATATTTATGTTTCTCAAACAGTTTGTCTGGAGATCTATGATGATACTTTTAAGTCCAAGGACATTGGAGAAGAAGGGAGGGCAGGAAAAGAATGTGGCTTCTTTTCATCCCTTAGCGCTCAGAAGGTTTTGAAAATAAGGTTTCAAGATACAGGTTCCAAGAGAACCTGTATCACAGATCCCCTGGGGCATGGCACTGTCTCAGAGGGACACAGGGAACAAAATAAGTATTTTCATAATCTGATAGAAGAATATAATGCAGCTTCATTGGCACTATCATAATATATGGTATGCAACCTGCAATTTAATGGATTAAAGATAGTGAGCTACTTTTGTCTCTGTCATTCTACAGCTAATAGGTCTACTGAAAAATGCTGCACTAATCTTGAGTTCAAGAAACTATGTAATGCTTCTTTTAAATCTGCTTTTAAAATACCCTCTTGAAAAGAATTTCTTAAGGTACTCACATCAACTGGCAACTTTGGTGTTTCAGCTCAACAAATGGCAGTGAACGGGAAGAAGGTTTTCTGAGAAGGGAGTTTGAAGGTGGTTTTTCTAATCAGTTTCTCCTCCCTGCTTTATTTGGCCATATCACTTGGCTAGGGTATCAATTGTGTAGATTGCAATAATACCACATCAAAAAAACTATTTCTTGAAAGTAGTTGTTTTAAAAAAAAAAAATCTGAAAATAACACTACAGTTCAAGATAGATACTTAATTGTTAAAGGTGAAAAAATTATAAATGAGCCAAGCGCAGTTCCAGCCATTTCTATTTTCTCACTTGCTCACAGTCTTCCAGAAAACCAGTGAAAGTTCTGTCTAATCTGCCATTGAAGTATTTGAGATTAAGTACAAGCCTGTAAATGCATCCCAGAAAAAGAATATTTTTCAGGTAGCATTCTAATATATAGGAAAATTGAGGAAGCATTTGATAAATCACTCAAACCAGAGTCCCCAGGAGAAACGTTAAATAAAAACAATTTAAATCTTATTTGTTCAATTTTTGTAATTACTGTACAATATCTGACAAAATACCAGACCCTAACAAGATAGCTTTCGAAAGCATGAATATCACAGCATTATATAGCCTTCCAGGAACGTTCAGCTGTTGTACCAAAACGTGCAAATATCTTGCCCATTGTGTTAATAAAACAGGAAAAAGCATCAAATAAAACAGAGAAACAAAATATTTAGACATTTCAGTACTTTTCTTTGAATGAACCAGATACAAGTATTTTTAAGATCCTTTTCGTGATCCAGTGATTTACAGATAACAACTATCATTATTGCCTTTACCAGTAAAGAGCACTGGGCTCAGAAAATAATGATACTAAGATCCAGAAGGAAGATGTCACTGCATCAGTTTTCCAGTCATCTGTAGTAATTTTGCTTCCTCTGTGTGTGGTACCACTTACCATGATAATAGAATGAAAACTTGCACAAGTATTTAACAATTCCAGATCTAAAGCCAGCAATCTCCAGCCATAGTAATGCTGTGTGATCCATGTGGTCATTCCTCTGACCACAAACCCAAAATTTGTAACTCCTGATGTCCCGTTATTTGTGGATCTAGCCTCAGTGATGACACGTGAATTGATATCACCATATACACAAAGTCAGAGAGAAGAAACAATTTGCGCTACAGTTTTAACCAAATTGTGATACAGTGACTCAACCCATGCTTCTTTTCCATCATAGAGAAGTATGGAGAAACTTCTCAAAAACTGAAAATCTTCCAAACACGTGGAAAATTCTTAAAATTGTTCTGTGATATTGATAGTAGACTAAGACTAGTTTAAATAAAATAAAAAATCAAATTCTACATGTGACATTAGGTAGGACTAATTAGCACCACAAATACAATATTGAGAAATAACCAGCAAATAGTTCAAGAGAAAAGGCTATGGTGCTGTTACGTTATGTATTAAAGATGAAGGGGTGCCACTAGGCACTGCTACAAATTTCATTTTGGGATGTATGTACAGGAGTGTGCTATGTAAGTTACATGACATAATTGTTTTACTGCATATAAAAATGCTAAAATATCAGCTGGAATACTGTGTCAAGGACTTCACTTTTCAAGCTGGATATGGATCACTTGGAAAAAAGTTCAAGGAAAACAACAATCATCTAGAAATGAAGACTTCAGAGGAAAAACTGAAAAGATAGAATGCATTTGTGTGATGGAAACTTGAGGAAGAGACAAAGTAAATTATTTTTAATATGTAAAAGATTGTTGCGAAGAGGACAGGCACAAATTGTTTCAGTGGCGTTTGAAAAGTCTGCAGTAGAGCACAGCAAGGAAGAGTTATTAGACTCAAATATTTTCACAAACAAGCCATTCTACTAGATGATACAGCACTTGAAAAGTATTTGTAAATGTCAGCATTTATAGAATGCTTGGTGCTTCTGTTGTTGATGGACAGGGGAAAAAAGGCTGTTTATTATGATGATGTAACTTTAAGTGACACTGTGCAAAAATTCATTTGATGTGATCCCACTAAAAATCACATTAAGCCATCCAGCTGATTTTCAGAGGTGGTAACATCTTTTGAAAATCATGTTTCTTGTACTTCAGTGTGGTATACAAATGGTCCAGGTATATCCAAAAAACTCTTCCTGTCTCCTCTCAGTTTGGTTCCATGCTGAAACTATTGTACAGCCATACCTTCAGATTTACAACCTTAATTTCCCTTCTGGCTATCATTGAGAATAAGCAGGAAGAAAGGATGAACGAGCAGCTTTCTCTTATTTTCCAGGGGCTTTTTAATCTTGTTTTGCAATAAGGCAATTCTGAAAAGCATTCTGGGTTTAGAATTATGCTGAATTTCATTTCATGGTGATCTTGTCAGTCATCTTTTTTCCTTCCTGTTTAAGATCTCTAAATAAAAACTGGACAGACTCCCTTCCTTAATAAGATGACTCCATTAAAACATGTAAAGAATCTAAGACTCGTAATTTCCGTTTTCTTTTCAAGAGAGGAAGTAGGGAATACTGGGTCAGTGCAGATATTTTTTGAAATATAGATGAGCCTCTAACCTAACAGCTGCTAAAGGTATACTGTGCTGGAACAGCCTTGATACCTGGACAGGAAGGATCAGTATCAGCTAGTATTTGTTGCTTATTGTATGCCTTCTTGTAGTGTTACAAAGCAGCATTTAATGCTTCCTTATGCAATATATGTGTGCTAGCTGTAGCGGTCTGAAGATAAACTGTGGTCAGAGAAGTGTTTTTAAATTCTCGGGAAGACCTATGCAGTATGTTTCAGTCCCTATTCAAAAGAAGCATTGAGCATAAAGTAATTATTTCATTCTTGTAAATAGTGTTCTGTGAGCACCTCCAGATGTCTGGCAGACCCCACCTGATATCCTTTAAAGAACAGTAAACTAATCTTCAGTGGTTTATATGTACTTCTTAAAGATATTTATTTATAAGTTGCCATGGAATCCTTCATGAGTTACATTCTTGTTTTACTTCCCTTAAAAGAAAAATTAAAAACATCATCTTGTATTTCTCAGCAGTTTTAGTTGTATGATATTTTGTGATCTGGTTTTGATTCTGTATGACCTATGTATGCCTAAGTTTAACTAATGAGAATGTTCATTCACAGGAATTACCAGAATTAGAAATGTCAGTATATATGGAGTTGTTCTTCAGCTACCAGTTGAATACCAACTATTCAGATAAACCAGTGTGAAAAGCTTACTTAATGTGGGGGGAAAAAAAAAAAAAAATAATCTGAAATTCATGTCATTTCTTGTAGGCGACTAAATAACAACGAATTTTCAGTCCTGGAAGCTACCGGAATCTTTAAGAAACTTCCTCAGCTGCGTAAAATGTAAGTGCAACTTCAGTGACCTTGTCTGTTCAGGTAGCTTGTTAGCTCGTTGCTGTGTTTCTCCACCTTTCTTAGTTCTTATCTATAAAAGATTCAGTATATTCTAATCAAAAATCAAGAATGGGTTTAAATTAATCACTGAGGTAGATCAGAGTTGGCAGCTCTTCTCTATGGGACTAGGCACTGCCAGTAACAACTCTACACGGTGTATAGCTCCGGCACCTTCACCACAGTGTCCAGACAGCTGGTCTGTTATGCCACCACAGCAGGGAGCTCACAGTATAAGCTGCTCAGAAAAGGTTCCAGTAATCTTTTGTAACTTCCTCTACTGCTCCCTAACCAGACAATTTTGCCTCTTTCAGCACATTCGAGACATGCCTTTGATTCTGTGCTTCATTAAACTGTCATTAGCTGAGGGGAATATCAAAATTAAATGGCTGAGGAAAAAAAAGGTTTGATAGCTCATCCATGTAAGTCCATGTTCACAGTTCATGTTCTAAGAGGAGTTTATAATCTTACCAGTTGCAGATGTTACTAAAAATAAATCTATTAAAAGCTTTTCTTTTGTTTATGTAAAAGACACATTTGAGGGTAGATCATTTCATTAGACTTGGTGTCTCTGTGCACTATCTTTACAGGATTAAATCCAAACATAAACAGCAAGTGAAGAAAAATGCAACTAAAAATAGATCAATAAAAATGATGCACTGCTTTTTGAATGTGGTCACCAATTTACTACCATTTGTAAAAGTTCAGTCTACGTTACTAGTCACCAAAATCTCAAGGGGAGCAATAGTGTTACTTGAACTGTTGTTAGCCTTATCAACATCCTTGCTGGCAGCTGTCATGATCACAATTNTTAACACATGCTGTGGTACTGAAGTTTAAGTTCACTACCTGTTTAAGCTCATGACATTCACTTTGTATTATCAAAAACAAATAGATTTAAAAAAAAAAAAAACACACAAAAAAACCCCAAACAACAAAAAACCCACAAAACAACAACAAAAAAAAAGCAAAACCAAACAATACCAAAAACCAACTTTGCTTTTGACCTATCTACTTGAGAACACCTTGCCACTTCGGATTGGGCTAAGATACTTAAAAAAAGAACGTAGGAATATCTGGCACAGCAGTGTTCTGGTGCTATACAGTGGATACCCAGTTTTCTTCATTCCTCAAGATTTCAGATTGGCACTTTTTACAGCTACAGAGTGCCTTTAAAATAAATAAAATATATGATACGACAGACATACACATGCACACACACATGCGTACACATATATCAGTTCTTCATTTTTAAGAAAAACAGGCTAAAGGAAATACACTGTCAGTAATTACATATTTTCAGGCTATAAAGACAGCGTACTAAACATTTCATGTCATCTAAAGCTAGTTTGCTGCTTTTTAGTTGAGGAGCTGTTCAAGACAAAAGAAAGAAAAGGAAGAACACTAATCAGTCTCAGTGTAGCTGTCTGCTGGAACTCCCAAGAGCTTAGAAATCTGGATAATTGAGCAGGAACAAAATTGAGAAAATGTTAATGAAAAGTTAACATTTTGAATAATACTGTTCCATAACTTCCTAATACAGTTATCAGTTGTTACAACATTCTTCAATTTAGAGAATAATACAGTGACTGGTTAAGCATGACTGGAAAGCAGTGAGGTAGTGATGTTACAGAGACACCAATACAAGTGAATTCTCTGTTTTTGTGGAGCTCATATTTCTTCTGGAGGTTCAAATAGGTGCATAGGTCTTTCTGCACAGATGACACTGAAAAATTGAGACCTAAATGTTTAATTGATTTGATGGTTCATCAGTAATAAAGCAGGTGTATGCACTGCATCATTGATTAGCTATGCAACATTAATCCTTAAAATATCCCTGTGAAGTGGGTGAAGTAGTATCCGTGTTACAGCAGGAACAAATAAGATTTTAGAAAACTCAGAGCTTGACACAGATAAGCCAGCTGAAATGAGAAATAATCAGTTTCTTGCTTCCAGTCTTGTGCAGCACCTTACAGGAGACTGAACAGCTCCACTGTGAAACTAAATGAAAGCGATGATTGTATCCTTCATCGAAGTATGTTAAACTACAGCTAGGCTAGAAATGAGTAGTCAGCACTTAATATTAAGCCATAATTCCTTGTTTTCTATGTCTTAGATAATGGCACCAGATCATTCTGGCAAGTGTATGAATTTTTGTTCTGACAAATATTATCTTGATTTGAACAATTAAAATGCTGTTCTAGAACTTGCATCAAATAATGTTTATTTTCTTCCCAACACCGTTAATACCATCAAATAAAAAGTTTTTAGCTTCACTTCATTTTACGTTGTCTCAGAGCATTTCTAAGAGCTTTTTAAAAATCACTAGTGTATTGTAACACTGTCTAGTGTGTAGATAATGTACTTCTGTAATACGTATAAATAGTTATATGAAACAAACAAAACTAAAGGAGGCAAGAGTAACATGAAAAATCTTTACAAAAATGTGTGTTGCTGAGTATGTATGCTTTTATATATATAGTACAGATACTACCCATTTGGGATGTGATTTGCATATTTCAACTAAAAACTATAAACACTAAATATTTTGGCAGTATTTTAGGTCATTTTCCCACATTTTAATCTGCTTTGCATGTGAATTGCAGATAAATGAACTGTCTTCCTTATAAACCCTCCTTTTTAACTAATGTCATAAATGATTAACATTTCATTTACTGTTTACATTCACACATTTCATTTACATATGTTGCTGTTTATACTGTTTTCTTATATTTGTGTGTACCGAGATGAAATAGAGATCAGAGTGGTTACTTATGCTGGTACTCATACAGTACCATTTTGTTATTAATTCTTCTAATAATGCTATAAGGACCGGACACATGAAGAAAATATACAGTCACTGACAAGATTCAAAATTATGAAAAGATGTTCTTGTGTGGTAGCAGCATGGACTGGGTAATTGCCATTATTTAAAAACATCTTCCAATGATAGCTTTAGAAATCTTCACTTCTTTAGTTAGCAGGGCATTGAATTTTGCTTTTGTTAGTTTGAAGTTGAACAATGCATTTGTTACTTTTACACAATAACTCAGTATCTTGAAATCTATGCAGTCTGCAGCGTTTAACAGTGAATCTAGGGTATTTAAAAAAGAAAACATGTTTTTCTCTACCTCTGTTAATGTGTAATAGAAACCTGAGCAATAACAAGATTACTGATATTGAAGAAGGAGCGTTTGACGGAGCCTCTGGCGTGAATGAACTATTGCTCACTAGCAACCGCTTGGAAAGTGTTCGACACAAAATGTTCAAAGGACTAGAAAGTCTCAAAACACTGTAAGTGTAATTATTTGGGTGGTTTTATTCTTCCTTTCTGCCAGGTATTTTTTAAAGTAATTAATACTCTATCTAAAACCTTTGATTTTGGAGGATTAGCTGTGGATTATTCAAGCATATCTCAGTTTTTGTTCCTATTTTACAAAAAGGTTATCATACATTATATGAATTCATGAATTATTAATTATGGCTATATAGTAGCTGAAATTCTTCGTTGTGGTTACTTGACTACAGAAATCATGAGCCCTCTAAAACAATGAAGCGGTTGAGAATGGATAAACATCCAGCTGCAGAAATGGAAATGGGAATAATCATCTGCTTTAAAGTAACACAATTTTACATGGGAATTACACATTTTACGTAATGGCGTCCGATTCAGTGCAGCTCAACCATTACTGGGAATTTAGCTAGAGGAAAAAATTATTCTGTTGGATATTGAAATGTGGGAAATGATTCTCTCCTAAGTAATTTTAATGTCATTTCAACAGTGAAGGGAGGAGTAAAAGCCCTATAGCTTGAACTCATTTCATTCTTTCCATGAAGGCAGTTTAGCTCTTTCCACTCAAAAAAAGATGTTTATACAATCCACAGCTTCTTGGCCTTTTTCAGACGGCCTGTCTTTTTGATCAGCAAAGCAGAGCCAAGATTAAATGGTCTTTGGGGCTTCAGCTGTCCATAGACATTAGGTATTTTTAATAAATCAGGCCTATAATTTCCAACTTGGAATTTAAAGCTGCTAAAATTGTTAGAAGCAGCTATTCTTAGACAAGAGTGTGGGGAAAAAAATACTCATGTATTGATGGTCAGGTAGGAAAACAGCAAACTTCAAAGCTAGTATGATTTACAGAAATATGAGAGATTGTAGAATAGGTGTTTCTTGATTAGTAGTCTGAAATTTTTACTAAATCTTAGTCATGCACAGGAGGAGTCAGGGTAGCCTGATTTTATTAAATTGAAATGCTTGAGAATGTAGTAGAAGTGATTTCTAGAATTTATCCTGCGAAACTCAGGTCAAAGGGGCTTCAGGAGATCAGCTGGTACAACCTTGTGCTCCATGTAAAGAGCAGTTCTGGAGTCATTAGGGTTGGAAACATGAAGAGGGAGCTGCTGTGTATCTCTGGTTTGGAGAATTTCAATCAGTTTAATTTGTTTTCAATTAATAAACTTATAATTATCGATTCTGGTATTGAAAGAAAAAAACCCACACCATAAATGCTTAGGGGAAACACCCTTTGCTTCTTATGAAACCTACCCACCCCCCTTTCTGTTTTCCAGTCCCCTCCATGCACACTGCACTCCGTCCCTTCATTGAGGGGACAGGCGGCACAAGGGTCACTGTGCTGTGGTCCCTTTGGAGTTGTACCTCTTGGCCCTTGCTCAGGCCACCGCTCCAGCCCCTGCTCGGGCTAAGCTAAGAAATGCTGGTCATTCCTTTCTCAGGATGCTGAGGAGCAACCGCGTGAGCTGTGTGGGAAACGACAGCTTCACGGGCCTGAGCTCAGTCCGCCTGCTCTCCCTGTACGACAACCAGATCACCACCGTGGCGCCCGGCTCCTTTGATACACTGCATTCACTCTCTACGTTGTAAGTCGTGTTCGTCTTTGCCGTACCCAAATTTAAACCTCTTAACGTTTTGGGGACACTTCTGTTAATGGTTCACTGTATAATTCCACAGCGTGAGGTCAACTTAAGGGAAAAAAGAGTTCATAGAGGGATTTTGGAGAAAGTTTATTTTCTAGACCATCAAGGACACATGAAGAGTATGTTTTCATGGTGCCCCTTGATGGAGCCTTAGACTGGTTTCCAGAAGTGCCTGCCTTCTCAGGCAGGGAAAAACGTCCTGCTTGCCCCGCTCGCAGAAGCCTACTAATCCCGAGCCAGGGTACAAGCCCACATTTTGGGTGGGCGTTACACAGTCACCACTGGTCGAATCACCACGTTGTCTGTCTTTCTGCCGTGTGCCATCCAATTATTATCTTAAATTTCCTTGGCCTACTGAGGATTTTAATTCATACATGTTTTATAATGAAGCTTCAGTCTCATTTTCTGTAAAAAGAAGCATCCCTTTTTTTATTTAAATATGATGTAATTTAAGGGAAAACGGGGAGCGAAGCTGCCGCTCAGTTTACTGAAGAAATGCTTTTTATAGGTAGCATCGTTCAGAAAAGTACTTAATCCCCTTTTTGCATAAAAAGTGACACTTTGCACCAAGTGACTAATTTGTGCATATTAAGGATGACATGTTTATAAATAATGGAGTTGTCGATAGGTTTGTGCTGAGGTAAGGAGATGCCAAAAGTAGTGAGACTTCTAAAAGTAAATTCATTTTTATAACTGGCATGTAATCAACTTAGCTGTCACTTCAGATAGGAAACTTATTCTCTGGAGCAAATAAAAAAGATGGAAATCTTGAGATGACAAATTAATGGAATAGCTGTTGTCAGGTTAAAGCTAATAATGCAATGTAATCAGCCTTCATCTCTATATGAAATTACTGCATTATCAGTACAGAGTAGGTTGACAACAAGTCAGGTCTTTGACAGTTTTAAATTATTTCTAAACGAGTTATATCAAGATTCACCACACAGAGCCTAAATTACAGCTTTCACCTATGGTTTGTACATAGTATTGTTTGAAGAATGATACTTAAGCTTAGCTTTTTGAAAATAGAAATAGAATACTTAGGATGAAAAAATGGTGTCATCCGAAGTAAACTTTCCTGCGGTTCTCAGAAACCTCTTGGCCAATCCCTTCAACTGTAACTGCCATCTCGCGTGGCTTGGAGACTGGCTAAGGAAGAAACGCATTGTGACGGGGAACCCTCGCTGCCAAAAACCCTACTTCCTCAAAGAGATTCCCATCCAGGATGTGGCAATTCAGGATTTTACATGCGATGATGGTAAGAAAATTGATATTTGAACTTTTTATAATTCCAGTTTTCGTATGTTACAGCTGCATGATTCCCGTAGATCCCAAAGCGGTTTGCTTTAAGTAACTTCATCTGCGCTTCATGCTCAGTTTCTACATCAGTTTAAAAGTTTTCCACCCATTTTTGGATGATCAGCAAGCACGTGGCTATTGTATATCTGCTTCCAAAAGTTTTTCTTGCCTATGTTCAGTACTGCAAATCATAATTCAGAGATAATATAAAAAGTAAATAAACTGATCAAATGTTGTAGTTCAGATGAGAATATTTTCAAATACTAATGCTTGAACCAAGCACTCTATCAGGTTAGTTGATCAAATAACGTGCCATTTTGCTTAGTTTGTGACTTTGTCAATGCTTAATAAAAAAAATGGCTGCTATCTTGCATCTCTCTTCACACATGCTTCCATTTGTTGCATTATTAGTTTGTCAATTTTCAAGGCTATAACTTTTCTTTAAAGAGACTGTTTATTTTTAGTAATTTGTTAATTTTGAAAATCAACACATACTTTGCTTTATTATCTTTCATTTTAAGGTTTGTTCTTTCTTTAATTATCTTTTCTCCAATATAATAGCATTTTTACCTTGTGAAACAGCATTGTACTAAATAAAGTGTCACTTGAGATGTAAATTCTTGGAGCGATGGTTTGCAGAGATGACTTAATGTTTTCCCTACCTAGAGATATCACAATGTAGAAATACCATGTTTGCTTATAGCAATTCCGGGTGGGATATTATTGCTAACACTGAAGTGACATTTGTTCTGCAACCTGGGCATCTGTTTGTTTCTGTTAACCAGGAAATGACGACAATAGCTGCTCTCCACTGTCCCGCTGTCCTGCAGAATGTACTTGTCTAGACACAGTAGTTCGCTGCAGCAACAAAGGCCTAAAAGCTTTGCCTAAAGGCATCCCAAAAGATGTAACTGAACTGTAAGTGGCACACTTTTTTCCCTTTTATGAAAATCAGTGTCAGATTTGTATTGTCAGGTTCAAGAGTGAGGGGAGAAGAAAATGAAGAATTGGATTCAGGAGATCAGTTGAAATTTATTAATATACTGCTTTATGGACTTGCATGGTTCTTGAGAAATTCGAGGTTAACTCTGAATTAGCAATGCTCTGTAAGTCCCGAAACACTCTAAGAACTATCTGTTACTGAAAAGCTTTAAAAATATATGTACATAAAATTGTAAGCACTCTCAGAATGTATATCCCCGATACTGAATCATCATGTAACTGAACATGGATGTCATGTAACAATGGGTTAAGTTATGGGTAACAGTGAATCTGATTAATCTATGGTCACTGTTTAGGAAGGAATTAAGAAGTTCATTTACATGAAAATGCAAAAAGCAAACAATCTATTAATGTGTTTGCGTATTTTCGTAGTGAACATGGTTTTGTGATACTTCAAAAAGACCACTTTTAATAGAAAGTCTTACTTTTCATATAGGCAGTCTTATACAATCTGGTATATTGTATTAATCTCTTGATACATTTTTATATGAGAAAAACGGTTCAGATTGCATTTTATGAAGAGATACAATTTAATATGCAGATGGACATTGACATAAAAAAGAGCTTGCTACCTCACGTATTGTTTGAAGATAATAACTGAATAAGCTACTCATAAGACCAGATAAGTCAATTTTTATGCATTATGAAAGGGAAAATATAAACCTAAAAATTGGGTTATTAAGCTGTTTTGAATCTTGGTCAGATAGGTCCCAGGATTGAAGGAAACAGATAGAAATTATTGACAAGAAAAAAAGTTGGGTTTGTGTTTCATATGGCAAGTATTTAATATTAAATTACTAATGCTTCATGACTGTTTAATGTAGTGCTTTTTCAGAAGAGATCATAACTGTGTATCTTAAGTCACTAGAACAGTTTTATTGTTTTACCATATGGTATTATATAGAAGATTCTGAAATGTCCACCACTAGTTTGCTGCTTAATAGCATCCAAAAGGCTTTAGTCATTAATCAAGAGAAATTATTAAGAACTCAAATTAGCACACAGCTGTATAAACCTATAACTTACTTCATTAGATTTTGGTGGTGTTTTTTTTCTCGAATAGAAGATGACTTAAATATAGTCTGGCCTAATAAATACAATTTGACAATTTAAAGGCATCAATGCAACGTAAAATTAAGCAGTTAAAGAGAGATACTTTTGGAATTGCAAGTGGAACACTGACTGTGACTGAAAACTCATTTGTGTACAATTTTGTATGCTTTAATTAGTGTCTAAGCATGCAATTTAGCATATTTTTCAAAAGGATAATGGAGGTGGTTCCTGTTAGGAGTTGCATACTGATTGATTCTTCTTCTTCATTAGCATGCATAACCCTTCCGAGATGTACTCTTCATGTGTTTTATAAAATATCTTAATAGTTGCTTCGTTTGAAAAAGGAGGAATTTTTATCAACCAAGTGGATACTTGTAGTACTTCAGTTCTAATGAAACTAAAGCAATATATCCTAATTTATCTGTCGATTAAAGAATTTGCGCAGAATACTTACTCCTTCAAAAAGTTTAAATGTTGTTGATTTCTTTTTTAATAATTAAGTATATGAGCCCATGCTCCATTCACCACCATTTATGTAATGCCATTAACATAGTGTAAGCATAAAACTTGTTGAGACACATATTTTGGATTTGGCAAGCAGCCCTAAGGAAGGCATGGTCCAAGGGAGGGGGGCGGGAAGGAAAGAAAAAGCCTTTTGATTAGATGTATATAGTTATTTCATTAAGTTTAACTGTATGTCAGCCCATCCGTTTAGTCAAGACAAGAGTTTCCAAAGATGCTGAAGAATACTTAAAGACATTAAGCTCAAAATTAATCTAAGAATGTCTCTATCGGAGCCTACTCATAACTCAGGTGTGTTCCAAGTATTTGGATGGCTAAAATATCTTGTTTGTATAGGGATAATGAGGGTGTAGTTTTTACTTGGGTTCCAGGAGACACAAGTAATACCACCATAATACCACCAGCAGCAAGTCATTTGCCCCAGTTGAGAAACTAAAGACCTTTAATCTTCCTGCCACTGTCTGCTCCATTTCAGAGAATCAGGTAAATTCAGCGCTTCTTATCATCTCTAAGCGACTTGCCCTTGTTATATGAAGAGCCCCTCCACTTGCACTTTGTACTGACTGGCTGCACGCTGGAAGCCTTTTAGGCAAGGCTTGTTACCTTCCTTTGCTTCTAACTCAGGTGCTGATACAGTTTGATGTACCTGTTAACTCTAAGGATGAACAAGTCTGTTACTGAGAATTATAAGCGTGGAAGAAGAGCAAGCAATAGAATACAGGAGCTGCAAACCTACAAAGGGGGAGGGGGAGGGAATCTAACTTTCCTAGTGAAGGGTAATTGATTACTGTCTTTAGTCCCTAACATACCCCATAGGAACAGGCTTGTAGTATGTCATGCCTGACATATCATGAAATATACAGGGAGAAATTAGGGAAGGTGACCTGAACTGCAGGCATGACAAATGAATTTGCTGTTAGAGCTGGGACCAGCCCTTGCTGTTTCTATGGTAAAGGACTACCTCTGCAATGTCAGGATCTGTTTTTATTTACAATAGCTCAAAATCTGCACTTAAATCTGACTTCTGCAAGTCACATTACTTTTCACCTGTAGGTGTTTGTGAAATGGAGATGAAATAATAGGAAGTACTACGGAAGAGTTGGTTGTGATTACTGTTACTTCATAATACCTGATACAACAGCATTTGGATCTTAGGCTACAGGTCCTCAATTGTGTCTCTAAAGACCAAAATTTGTAAGCAAGGTTTCTTATAAAATGGAAATATTATGTATTCATTTGTTATTAACTTTACTGTTGGATTCTAAAATTAGCGGATGAAGATGCTACTGTTTTAATGCAAAACGTAATGTTCTGTGTTTTATTTTTCTATTTTAGATATTTGGATGGAAATCAGTTTACCCTTGTTCCAAAAGAGCTTTCCAACTACAAGCATTTAACACTCATGTAAGTAGTTTTCGAGCAACATTCTCTACTGGAACGAAAAAATCCCATACCAAAACAAAATACCCTACTCCATTATACCTGGTTTTAGTTATAAGAAAAAAAAAAAGCAAGCCATAAAATGTATTGTATTTTTTAACAAATAGAATACCCGACCACATTTTATAACGGAGGATGTTTTATTCTCCTTATCACATCCTACATAGAATACACTCGGTCACATTTTATAAACAGGGGTGTTTTGTTCCAGTGATTAGATCACAAAGTAAATAAGCAGAAATTACAGTTAACATGAAAAGAGATGTAAGGTCTTACAAAGTTGGGGTAATTAGGGTAAGGTCTTAGGGTAATACAGCATTTTGTTACGCAGCTCCATAAAGGCACTAGAATTATTTCATTTATAAAAGAAACATTCTGTGATATGCTTCACAAAGGAATAGCACATAGAGCTGTTGTAACATTTGAACATAACCCCTTCCGTTTCTCCCACAATATATGGTGTAATGACTCAAGAAGAGAGCTTGTCTAGAACACCTTACTCCCAACTCTGTTGCTGACTCACTCTGTGATTTGAGGCAAATCACTAGCTGCTCTAAAAATTACTACTTCTACTTCAGGAATGATTTGAATATGATTTCTGTTCTGTACCTTTTAAGAGTACAGCAGAGAAACAGGAAGCCTGTCGATCTAAATGGCTGTAATTCCATGGCCTTTGTTAGGACTATAAAAATTTATACCAGCTGAGGTTGAACTGTGTAACATTCTGAAAGCAGTTTGTGGTTTCATTATAATGAGAAGAAAAAGTGGAGGGGAGTAACAAAATCCCTTAAATTTAGAGCTTTGCTGCAAAAATTGAAAATGGTTTGGCATTCAAAAACAAGAACTTGATTTCCTTTATTTACCCCATGCTAGACAAAAGCAGTCACGGTCACAAATTTAGAAAAAACATGTTTCCAAACTTTTTGTATTTTGTGAATAGCATCAGGAAAATTCCTATAGGAAATCTTCATGGATTGGTTAGGGAAGTTATACAAGATCTAAGTTGCAGCACACAGAAAATGTAAACTTTGGAACCTCAGTACAAGAAGCAAGCATATAGATTGGACTGTGTATAGTCACAGTATCAGTGGAGACTAGATATATGTCTAGAGATGAGATTAGTTGGAAGGCTTCCATCACAGAGGTTAGGTACTTATGGTCTCTTTTTGACAAACACAGCCAGAAGTTGTATAGCTTTACCTCCTAATCAGAAAATACACCCAGACAATTTAGCAGACAAATGTAATACAATAAATTATAGATGAACAGTAAATAAAATGCAAATAAGATGAGTATTAACAGTCTCTATTTCTCAGACCTGTGGGGCACATTATTGTAATCTCTTCTGAGTGTATCCTCATACTGCTGTTATGCAGTTAAGAACGTTCCTCAGCTGTGTTTGGAAAAACAAAACACTACACATAGTTCTTCTGTGGCCAAATAAGGAGTTACATACAAGTCTCCCGAGTTCCAGATTAACAAGGAAAATTGTTTATTTCTAACTTTTTTAATAGATTGCTCTGTTATCCTTGCCTAATACGTTTATTATTGAGTCAGTTGTCTTACATGCTTTCATGAAATTTCAAGTGGAGAAATATGAATATTGCATAGCTAGTCAACAGTACTCTTAAGTTAAAACATCAAGGTCCCCTCAGAAACAAATGCTGTATTTCACCACAAAATACAGTAAACAATAGTGGAATAGTCAACATAAAATGAAAACCAAAGCACAATATGAGAATAAAGAACAAGCAGTATTCATGTTTAATACAGCTTCTTCAAAGCTTCTTTGAAGCTACCATCTTTGAAGCTACCAGCGTACCGCTCCAGCTTCCATCATACTTATGCTTAAGATTTTATTCATTAGAATACTGAACAACAAGAAAGATGTTGAGGCTTTCTCTATAAATCTTAGATGGTGTTCTTTATTATAATAGCCCTGGGCTTTGATGTCTTCAGCATATAAGTGTTAAGTAGAGTATTAGATGATATTTACTGAGGTGTCATTAGGGACATGACTAGAATGATTTCCACATTAAAACATCACTTTCATTTCTATACTTGGGTTCCTGTAGGATTGCATTATTAACTCAGTAGCATGATGGACATTGCTGTGGTATAAGAATGCATTGCGCTGCTTTTTCATCTGTGTTGAAATGAAAATGCTTTTCATTGCTCAAGCTAAACACTTGCTGGGCTTGTATATGGCATGTGAAATAAAAATATGTGCTGCTTTAAATATTGATACCAATGATGATACTACTACTACTAATAAAAATAATGTGTCTGTCAGTTTAACTTACAGTGTTTCAGGACTGGGGCAGTCATTTTAAGGTCTGAATTTCTGAATTTATTTTTTATAGAGATTTAAGTAACAACAGAATCAGCACTCTTTCTAATCAGAGCTTCAGCAACATGACTCAGCTGCTCACCTTGTAAGTTTAAACATGTAACAGTGACTCTTTGGAAGCATTACAGTGGGTTTTTTTTGTCTTGGAAAGAAAGGGCATTTAGTTGATATTAAAGCTTGCTTGTTGTGGAGGCTGTAAAATAACTTGTTTCCTAACTAGCTATGTGTGCAAAAGCTGGTTTTGGTCATGCTGTGCACTATTTACTGAATGGCTGATACACTTGCTGACAGTATTTTATATATTTTCAGAATTCTTAGTTACAACCGCTTGAGGTGTATCCCTGCACGGACTTTTGATGGGTTGAAATCACTTAGGTTGTTGTAAGTAATATTTTTCTAACCATTGCTATTTTCCAGAGTTTTTATTCGTGTACAGCGGATATCAAATCTGTAGGAAGTTACTAAATTTTCAAACTTACCAAGTATTTGAGAAGTGATAATTACATAGTCTTAAAAATCTTAAGTGGCTTAATTCTGGGGAACTATATTCTCGAAATGCTACACAAGAAGTTATGTGACCCTGGACAAAATTGTATATAAAGACATATACCTTTTACTTTTCTACTTTTTAATCTTGGCTGTATTTCTTTTCTGTGTTATGTTCTTCCTTGTTATAAGCATTAAAGTCTAACAAAAATGCCATATGCAAAATTCCTAAGTATATGTGAGGGGATTTTGCAGTTGCATTTTGAATATTTTTATTCCAACAATAAATTTATTTCTTTCTTTCTTGTTTCATTTAATATGGGAGTATTTCCAAAACGGTTACATCATGGTTAACTATTGGCAATCAATAAAATCGCTTTTTGGTTCCAAGAAAACTTTCCATTTTACCACTAGGAAAAGCATGTTTGAAAGGACATGAAAAGGGACAAAGGAAAATAAAGAACAGTCAGTCTAGTTTACAGCTTCAGTCTGTCATTAAGAAAAAAACCTGCAAAATTTCTTTCTCAAAAGTCCCCAGCAGAATGTGTAATTTTTGCCTCCGTTTGGGTAGTTTATAACCATTTAATAGCTTAGTTGGAAGAAATGTCTCCAGCACGGCATTATTAAGTCTGCTCACATAACTTCAGTTATTTTATAGAAATATGGATAGTTTCAAGAACCATAATTCTATATGTGTTAGAGATACATGTAACTGAATGAATTTGTGGAAAAGAAGATATATTTTTGTGCAGGTTTGCTACACAAGAGATAACATTAGTCCCAGTGTTGATGCTTAATAAGGTCTTTGGTTCTTTAACTTTACTGTCAGATTAGGGCAACAACCTTAATACTTACATTAATGAACAGTTAATGCCTGTATTTTCCATGAATCCACGAAAGATTGAAAAAAGTATCAATATAATTCATAGGAATTTCAGGAAATTGCTGAAAAAGTCAGAAATAATAACTCTTCCGCTATCCCTAAATCCAGTCAGTACTTTACAGAATTGTGCCTGCTTTTAGCGACCTTTATTCTTTCAATTTTAAAAGAATCATATTATTAACATTTCTTAGGAAAATTCAGGATGAAAAAAATGAAATGACAAGTAGGCTGCCAGTTAGAGCTTAAAAAAAAAACAACCAAACAAACAAAAAAAAACCAGCTGGAAACACTGAGGAACTGAAAGAAAAAAAAATATGAAAAGCTGAAAACTATTTACGGAAGATGAAATTTGCAAAGTTAACATGCTGATTTTTATGCATATATATTATTCTGTTTATTTTCTTTTTAAGGTCTTTACATGGCAATGATATTTCTGTTGTTCCTGAAGGAGCATTTAATGATCTTTCAGCATTATCACACCTGTGAGTATTTAGATGGTAACTGTATTTTTTTCTGTTATGTTTGGCAAATTTCATACAGTTGAACAAAGACGAAATGCAAAGGGCTGCTCTGGAATAAGCTCATGCATCAGTACAGCCTGGGAACCGGCCAGAGAGCTAGCAGCTCGTCCTGGGCCTCCCGGTGGGCAGCAAATTGAACGTGTCTGCCATGTGCCCTTACGGCAATGAAGGGTAAAGACAGACACTCTGGGCTGAATTAGAAAGCGAGCAGCCAGGTGACTGAGGATAGTGGTCACTCGCTTCTGCTTGGCCCTTCTAAGGCCACATCTGGCATATATGTTCAGTTTCTCCAGTACAAAGCAGATTTGTATGAACCAGAGCAAATCCAGGATAGGGGCAAGCAAGGTGGGGAAGTGGCTGGATTGTACGAGCTGTGAGTAGAGGCTAAAGGAACTGGGCTCATTTAGTCTGCAGAACGACATACCAAGGAGGGACTGAGTAGCCTTTAAGCCTCTAAGGGGATTACAGCAACGATGGAGACAGATTTTTCTCAGAAGTGCACAGTGAAGAATGAGTCAACAGTCACGAGCTGCAACAACGGAAGGTTGAACGTAATGAAAAATTCTTCACTGTGAGGGTGGTTCAGCTTTGGAACAGGTTGCCCAAAGAAGCAGAAGAATCTCCGTCCCTGGAGATTTTCAGAGCTCAACTGGACACAGCCCTGAGCAATCCTGCTCTGACTTTGAAGTGAGCCCTGCTTTGTGCAGGAGGTGAGACTAGATGACCTCCAGAGCACCTTAAATTATTCTATGATTCCGTGTTGGCCTCTGTTAAGTTGACATTAAATACATGGCATCTGATTTCAGAACATAATTTGAGGCAATACTTTTCCTGATTTTAATTTTCAATGGGAACCTAGATTAGAACAAGTTACCTATCTATAAACCTCGTTGTGTTTACGGATAGTTATTAAATCTTTGCTTGCAAGTGAGGAGTAAGTTGACTAGTGCCTTTAGATATATCTGGTTTTTATGTTTCTGAACAGCTGCAGTTGTTAAAAACTTAATTATCTGTTTCTAGTTCAGTATCAGACATTTACATTTAATTTGCCATTTCTCAGAAATATTATGATACTGATTAAGCTTTAAGTCATTGATAATTCATTCAAATGCTACTATTAAACTAGCTTATCTGCATGAAATACCAGTAAAACTTACATGGATTTGATTGTTGTTGCTGTTATTTTTTTCTTAATGGCCACCAGTTATCCTTGTTAACATTCTGATTTTAGCAGAGCAATTGTGTTATCTCAGTTCAGGCTGACATTCAGTCTTGCAAGTATGGAGTGGACAAATTCTAGGTGTTTCTCTGTGCCTGGGAAGTTCTCTATCACTAGGTCTGATTTTTGTTGCTTCTCTGACTTAAGCCTGACTGGACAAGTATATCTGTTTTCTTGTGTTCAGCTGGAATTATGTATCAATAATTGAGAGGGCTTCCTGCTCAGTATGGCAGAAAAGAGTATTTCAGCAGTGGTAGTTTCTACCACCTTTGCTTGCCAAAGATTTTCTTCTATCTCTAGAAGACCCAGTGATCCAAAGTTGTGGAAAAAATTTGAAAAAAAAGTACTGAAACATCTGGAGAATGAGGGTGTTCTAGTACTGCCATTTGACAGTGTGTGCATGTGTCAAGATTATGTGTTGAAAGTTCTGTGATTATTTTCTTTCTTAAAAGGAATATGAGTACGCCTTTAGAGAATAGCACAGTGCTTCTATCCTCCAAATTAACTACACAACATATCATTGTTCTCAGAGTTGTAAGAGCATTTATAGTTTCTAGCAGAGAAAATAGAGACTTAAAAAGCCTTGACAGAAATTAATTCTGAAAATCTCTAGCTAAATTATTTTTTAATTAAAACAGATTTATTTAAAGAAATGGATTTGCTTTCATAATGAGGCAATTCTGATGTAACTACCACAAGGCTAAAATAATGTAGTTTTCTTTACTTAAGCGGCAGAGACCTCTTACAGAATTCTGCACATAGCTGTGAGTTCAGTGGGAGAACTCCAAAGGGGAAATAATTAAATCAAATTTGGAAGCTTAGAAACAGATGGTTTGTACCAGCCTGGGAGCCATAAACTGAAAAGGAAAAATATCAGGGTGGAACTCGGTGGGGTTGCCTTGGCTGCTTCGGAAGAAATACTTTATTCTTGCAAGCTTAGTTTCCCGGTATCAGTTTCATTCTGCTGATGCAGCTGATCTTGGCCATTACATACCAAGGGTGAAACGGAGCTAGTTAGTATTAGCTCTGCAAAGTTCACACATAATGCAGCTAAGAATAGCTAGGTTTCTGGACCAAGTTTGCTGCTAAAACTATCACTTCTTGATTTAGAACCCAAATCCAGACACTTCATGCTCTTACTGTCAATTTGGTGGAGGGAGGGCAGGTTTGTGGTTTGGAGGCTTTTTTGCCAACGTGTTTTCTGGCTTCTCTTTTTAAAAGCAACCATTTAAAACTTTATTCCCTTTTTGTTTGTCTGTTTTCCATAGGGCTATTGGAGCAAATCCTCTTTATTGTGATTGTAACATGCAGTGGCTATCTGACTGGGTAAAATCAGAATACAAAGAACCTGGTATTGCACGTTGTGCTGGCCCTGGAGAAATGGCAGATAAACTTCTTTTAACGACTCCTTCTAAAAAATTTACTTGCCAAGGTACTGTTACTGTTTTTTTTCTCTTTGAAACATCAATTTTGAATTTTTACAAATAGTTGAGCTGTGAAATTAGTCCTGTGTGCTCTAAATACATTTATTATAGCATCTTCACCAGCCTTGTCATCATTCCTCCTCATACTTAGGGATGTAGCCATTGGTTCCATTCAGGAACTATATTTATTTTAAAGACTTCAATGCCTATTTCTTTTCAAATAGATGGAGAAAAAAGTCTTTGCACTTACGGTACAGTATTCCTCAGTACATGGATGTACATAGGTACTTGGTACTGTCTCAGTCATGAACTGCAGTTTAAACTTCTACAGTTCCCTTAGCCAAAGAATGTCCTTTTCCTTCAGACTGTTTACAGTAAAAACTGTAAATACATTCATAATCCTTGCAGTCTGCAGCTAATTGCATCAATATGTCCAGAATGCTTTCTCTGTTATTTCAGAAGAAAGCATTAAAAAAAAAAAATAATAAAAAAATAAAAACCACCAAAACCCCAAAACACACAACAAAAAAAACCACCAGCACCACCAAAGGGGATGTGATTACCTCTATAGAGGTTTCATTCTAAAATGTTTTTATATGGGGAGGTTTCTCAGGGTTTGGACCAAGAGTATTTATCTCCATATTGGTACCAACATTGCTGGAATTTATATCACAACTTATATTATTGTCTGTTAATTGCTAGGTTCTTTTTCTGAACCTTACTATTTTTTTGGTTAGAAAAGTACCTTTTTTACTCACATGGAGAGAGAACTTGGTTTGATTTACTGTTTAATCTTCCTATATTCCATCCATTTCTCCCTTAAATATTTTGAAAACACAGAAAACTACTGCTGTAGCTTCATTTTTCATGGTCCTGAATTAGAAACATTGAAATCCCCAACTGAAGAAAAAAAAACAAAAAAACCCAAAAGAACCCAACAAAATTTACATGTGCTTATACTTGTAAGCCATTACAAAGCTTGTAGTTATTTCTGAGGCATCAGATAAATATGATCTTAAGTCTTGTAGAAGTAACTTATTCTCACAGTCTAGGTAATCTTCAAGCTATTTTGACTTACTCATCTGTTAATATATCTTCAAAGGTGAGCTTAATCGCTTTGTAATTTCTTCCTTAAAAAAGCAATGGGACTTTGTTGGAGTTTGTCTCATCCGAAGTTGTTCTTTGCTGCATGTTCATCCTATTTAGTTTTCCCTCCTTAGGCTGTCAAAAAACCTTTTTGTAAACAACAACCACTGGAACCCGTTTTGTTGCTTGTGTTGCCAATGAATTGTCTGTCCCTCCAAATCTTTCTTGCAGTTTTTCAACAGTACATCTCTAAGGTCATGCTGGTGTTCATTGCCTATGGCATTCATATGTTGCAAAGTCTTAGTCTGATTTTAGGTACGACATTTGTTGACCTATCTGCCAATCTGATGGTTTTCTCTACAAGCATCCGCTGAATGTTATTAAGTGAAACCTTATAATAGGGTTGTGATTAATGGAACAGTATCAAGTTGGAGGCCTGTAACCAGTGGTGTCCCCCAGGGGTCAATACTCGGCCCGATCTTGTTCAATATATTCATCAATGACCTGGGTGAGGGGACAGAGTGTATCCTCAGCAAGTTCGCTGATGA
>VYXH01009150.1:33143-66751 GCA_013397275.1 Burhinus bistriatus | reverse complement strand
TGTGCTCGAGGCATTCCTGTGTCAGCAGGGGAGTTGGACTAGATGATCTCTAGAGGTCCCTTCCAACTCCAACAATTCTGTGATTCCATGAAAGAATATTTGCATGGACATGAAAGACCTGTTTGGTTATCTTCCATCTCTGTCAGTTTTAAAAACTGTATCACCCCTGCCTACAATCATTGTTATGTTTCTGTCAGTCCAGAAAATACATCTTACTCCCTCTTGCCCCTCAGAAAATATCCTTTATATTATTATGCAGGGTAAGAACTGTATTTGTTTCACTTCCAAGAGTGGAGATCTGGTATTATGGATACCTTTGAGAGAAAATAATTTTCCTGCCACTGTCCTATGAAGATGCTCATAATTACAGATTGCAAATCAGCAGCTTTTCAGTGACATGGTGGCCCTGTAAGACTTTATATGTCTGTTACTCAAAGATAAGTAATTTTATCTTTTGCTTAAAATGAACTTCTGAATAGAAATTAGGAAGATGCTATATTCCTATTAAAAGCAAAATTTTAGGCTATGAGTGAGAGGACTGGTTTTGGAATATCTGTTCATGGTCTGCTATTGTGTATATATTTACAGGAAAAGAGTAGTGTGTAATTCCCTCTCATCAGTATCTCTGGATTCAATTGAAAGTGAAATGGATGCTTGAATTTTACTTACGTAATGAATAGTCCTCAGTGAAAATGTGCATTTTAAAATGAAGTCTCATCTCAGTTGTAAAGCTCCATAAAATCACTATACCTTACTCTAATTTTATTAATTGTTTTACTCCAGGAATCATTCCTTAGTATTTTCTTCTTTCAGTTGTTTTTCTACGTTTATGGGTGCTTTTTTTCTTTTTTTATGTGGCCTCTAATTCTCAGTCTTTTACTTTTACCCCTTTACTATCCATGCCCTGCTTCTAGAGATTCCAGGGCCTTGTGGTTTTCTAATACCAGGTAAGGTTATAAGTAGATCTGGAATGGGTGATCTGATTAAGAACGGACCTTCTGACCTTCCTTTTGTGTACCTCAAGCAGACTTCTTTCCTAAGACACGCATGTTTACTGTTTGTTTTCCCCTTTGATGAATTTACAGCTGAGTCTTCATGATATGTCATTTAACATATTGTATGGACGGGTTTGTTGTTTTAAAAGCCTGGCTTTGAGGTCTGAAAATTATCTAACTGAAACGACTGTTTCCACTGCATTGTACTAAAATCAGTGATTTTATTAGCACCCTTAGTGTAAGTGAATCAGTGTAGATACTGATTTTGAGGCCATACACAAGAAGGATTAGGAGTCATAAAATGTCAGAGCTCAAAGTTTTTCTTGCAGCAGGTTTCTTCAGAAGCTGGTTTTGGGAGGGTTTGTGTCATGTTTTTCTTCAAAAATGTTAGCTAGCTACGTTTGTGTGTCTGTGTCAATAAAATATGGTTTGGTTTTCACTGTTTACAAAAGAATACTGCATATTTTTCTTTTATTTTAAGGATTTTTTTCTCCAGTTAGGGCTTATTCAAGAATATATATGCCTACATATGAAAAACTAAACAATAGGTTATGAACCCAATTCTTCTTCATATACAAGTCTTTTAACACATGCAAGCAGAAAGAGGAAAGGAACAGTACAGTGCAAATGAAAATAGGTTCCAGAACTGCCTCCATTCGACTTCAGTAAAAATATCTGAAACATTTCAATTTTTTGATCTTACAACTGAGGAATGATAAATCAAAATGTTAATTTTTATTGGATACTACATATATCATAGTTTGAAATAAAAGTTTACAGCGCAAAATGAGATACAGCGTTGTTTACTGTCTTGTTGAGACTTAGGTTCCCATTTCCTGGCTCTGTTTTGGAAGTGAAATTTAGATTGCTAATCTGTTTGGGAAAATAACCATAGTTACTGAATGTTTTTTATTTCATGCCAAATAATTAGCATTTTATTGCATGACAAGTAGAAAGAGGATATGATGTTCAGAATAAAGAGTTGAGGCAAGGCAGCATAGACTGCCAGGCTACAGCACAGTGTTACAGTTTATTTTTTTTAAGTATGTGCCTCTTGCCACCTTATTTTTTTCACAGAACCTCTTAATGTACTCTAGCAATAATCACCAATAGTCTAGAGTATCCAGGCAGGACTTTCTAGATGTTAACTCTGTGGTGGTTGTTTCAGCTCTTCTACCTCTGCTGTTTGCTGGTCTAACAGAAACTTTAATCAGTTATAGATTTCTCTTTCAAAATAAGGTAATGAAGACAAGAATAGTCAATGATCCGTATGGATTGTGTCTTTGGCAATAAGCATCTTATCACAGATTACTGTGTTCATCCCTTTTGATTTGCTTGCAAGCTGTGACACAGAAGGATACCAGCGACTGCAGATTTTTAAAAATTTTTAAAAAAAAGTCAGCCTCTCCTTGTCTAATACCCCCTACCGAATCCTTATAATCGCATGGCTTCCTTCCATGCCAGCTCCTTTATAGTGACTTACCTGGGATTAATTTTGTAAAGAAAGTTAAGAAATCTAAGTTTAAAAAAAAAAAAACCAAAGCCCTGTACCTCAGTAAAAGTGCCTTGTTAGCTTGGAAAACTTTGCAGTCTGACTCACTTTGAGTAAAATCTGTTCTGGAGCAATCGGGCAGTTCCACCAGTAGGTCTCAGGAGTTTGGGGTTTGTGTCTAGTTAGAAGAAATCACTGGTTATTCCTTAAAATATACAAATCATCTGTGGATAACCAAAGGGTTTTTTTGTAGGTGAAATCTGAAATCAAGCTGGAGGCAGTAATGTCATCAGGCAATAGAGCTGGAGAATAGTAGAGGATGTATGTTCATTCTCTTCATAGGTATTTGGCCAAGTCACCCATTTTCTCTTACAGTAATCAAACTTTTTTCTGTCACAAAGTGTATGAAAATTAATCCTTATTTATACACAGGTGATTTCTAATTTTTGACAAATAGCAAGGGATTTCTTTGGTTGTTTCACAAAACAAAAAAAAGTGATGGCTCCTAAATTGAAAATTCACCATGAAAAGGCTGTATTAAAATTGTAAAACAACAGAAAAATAAATATCTCAAAAATATGTATATAGTAGGGATAAGATTTATGTAGGCCACAGCTCTGTCTGGCTTCTGAAACTTAAGATTTTGTCAATATTCATTTCTGAATTCTGTCATTATAATCATTAATTTAAGAAACTAGACTGCAGGCATGGATTGCAGCCCTCATTTGCACATAGATTCATGGTACAGTTTGCAGTATTGGTGGGCTCAGCTAATGCAGTAATGCACAGAACCGTGGCTGACTCCATAAGGGAGCAAGGTGCAATATAGAGCTGTTTGTGGTGAGACAGCTTGAACAATGCAATTTACATTACAGTTCACAGATGTTCAAGCAATTTACAGGTAATTTTACTGGTTTGTTTTTCCATCTCTGTGATCCTGCAGATAAAAAAGAAATTAAAACAAAAATAATTTAAAAATAGTGTTCTCAGTAACACCATCAAGGGAAGGATTGCAAACTGTGATAGCCGTTTTTCTCATCGGCAGTTTTTACCTCCTGAAGAGACAAAAGCTGAAATTGTATTCTTCATTTTGTTAATACAAAGGAAAGGTAATTATCGTGGATCAGAACTGTACAGATTTCAGAGAATGGGGATATGGAAATTACTTTGGGGTCAGCTTCTTTAAAATAAAAATAAAAATGATAATTAAACTAAAAATCCAGCCCCAAATTTATTTGGTCATGTCAAAAGAATGAAGGGTAGTCCAGCATTCCATTCCTATAGAAACACCACAGTCTAAAGTACAAATTTCATTTTAAAATTTAAAGCAACATGGCAGATATTTCCTGTCAAATATAAATTATTAGTTGTTTGTTTCTGACTATCCAATTTGTATTTTTAAGGGCCCATGGATGTTAATATTCTTGCTAAGTGTAACCCCTGTTTATCAAATCCATGTAAAAATGATGGAACCTGCAACAACGATCCAGTTGACTTCTACAGATGTACTTGCCCGTATGGTTTCAAGGTAGGTACTGAATGAAGAGGAAAAAGCTTACTGAAATGTAAGCTTCTCCTTAACAACCTTTAAGTTTTATTTGGCTCCGTTCCACTGGTGTCTGTATTTTTTTCTTAAATTATAATTGTTGTTCCCTGCACAGGGTCAAGACTGTGATATTCCCATTCATGCTTGCATTAGTAATCCATGCCACCATGGCGGAACTTGTCATTTGAAAGAAGGAGAAAAAGATGGTTTCTGGTAGGTTGTTTTTAATTGTAATAACAGTATGGAAAACTACTGAGTTTTATACGCTGAAAAAATTTTGGTGTTAACCTTTGGGTTCTTTGTGTTTGCTGGTAAGTGCACCACAAAGGCAGATTTTCAGTGCTTCTGAAGTTTTTGGAACGTGTCGCTGTCCTTGGAAAGCTTCTAAAGCTTTGAAACTGTTAAAAACAATAACAAATGATTGTGATTAGTTGAGGCATATCAGGTCAAGACAACATAGTATTGACTTCATTATGCTAATTAATAGCTAGCTAGATCCCTGCTGAAAAAATCTCACAATTCATCTGTTGTTGTGTGTATTACTTCAACAGACAGCATGTAAATGATAAAATGGAAATCCCAGTGAAATAGAAAATTAATGATTCATTTGAAACTCGCTATGCCAGCAGATAAACATGCTGTGAGCATTTTTAATCTCGAGTTATTTAATCACACAGTACAATTACTCCAGATGTACTTCATGAATTATGAAATAAAGTTCTTTAGCATTCTCATGTGAAATTATTAGTCGTTTAATAATCTAGACCTCAAGCTTGTTAGAAGTGACACTTCAGAAAGATACAATTCATTATCCTGCAATTCATTATGACATTATTCTTATTTTTAAATCCAAATTCTGCCCAAAGATTGAATGGTTTTCTATTAAAAATTAAGCGTATACGTCTTAATACTATGCCTTTTGAATTTAAAGTGACATAGTCATGTCGCAGCATTTGACCTTTTTCATTTACTTGTTTAATCACTACATATTTTGAAAATCAGAGCAATCTTTTAGTGAAAGCTGCAGAAATTATAGATAGTGCATATTACATGAAAATGTATGTGTAGTCATGTTTGAGTGATCTTTTACATTTACTATCTATTTTGATGTATTTGTTTTGTATAAACATACTTAAAACTTAAAAAAAAATTATGCTTTGAAGAGTACATACAGGCTTTGTTTTTATATATTAATGCATGTAATGTGCGTGGAACATTAAACAGAGCTTTATATTGGTGCTTTTAACTGAATGATAGTGGAATACTACTATTACATCCTAATCCCTGATTGCACAGTCTTTTCCACACGTTTAACTTTAAAAAAACAAAAGGATCACTTTCCATAAGAAATATAATCTAATCTTACAATATAAAGGTAGCATGCTTTTCAAAAGGAATGTTCAGTGATTTAATTTAAGAAGATCCTTAAACTAAAGATTAAGATGAATTTATAAGCCTTTTTCCTGTAATTTAAAATATGAAAAATATTTTGGTAACATTTGGGTTTTTTATATTATATCAACCATGTTCCTGTGTGGGATAGTGATTGTGAATTTTTGTATCTATTAATTACAGAACTTCTTGTCTGGTCTCCCCAGCTAAAATGTCCGTGTGGTTAGTTTTGTTTTCTGTATTACAGGTGCACTTGTGCAGATGGATTTGAAGGTGAAAACTGTGAAGTAAATGTTGATGACTGTGAAGACAATGATTGTGAAAATAATTCTACTTGCGTGGATGGAATTAATAACTATACTTGCCTTTGTCCACCTGAATATACAGGTAGGAGTATAAGAGAAAGTACAGGTAATTCAAGAATTCCTAGCAGAACAGTAATATTTTTCAGTTTGTGGGTGAATTAGTAGTTACTCTACAATTGACTTAAAGGCGGGTTTCCCTCCATATTTTTCTCCTATGTGGTTTGTAGTCAAAAGTAGACTTAATGCCCACTCATTAATTCCTTTGTTATTTTTGAAATTACAGCATTTTGATATTTAAGAGATCATTCAAAGCGTGTCCCTACCTACTGTTTACCTAATCCAGACACCCCACTGAAGAACCTCTGTAGCTGTAGAAATCTGAAAAATACTCTGCTTTTGTCCTCTGTACCTCATGTTACTAACAGGACAGAAAAGGATCTGTCTGTGCCAGCAGGTAACTGAATTTGGCACCCCTGGATGCTGTCCTGCCCTCCATTAAAAACATTAATGCAGTGTGTGATGCTTTCTGTTCTAGCATACACACACACATGAAAAAAAAAGACGAATCATTAGAGAGTGTCTGATTATTTGTTTCTATCAGTTGGCAGCCAGGCCAAAGCATTCCTCTCTCTGAGACAGAGGGTCTCTTGCTTGCTGTCATCATCTCTGTGGGAATGGAGGATAGTTAGAAGAGCAACACTGGAGAACAAGAAGTAGGATCTATGGTTTACGTTGATCTGTCTTACAGTTTTTCTAACTAGACAGATCTATTTTCTGTCAGCTAGTTGACCACTAGGAGAACACAGAACTTAAATTCCCAAAACCATGAGTTGAAATGCACAAAAAAGAAACGTACAATCCACCATAACTTGAGAATTAACTCTACGCAGTCATCCTATATCTTTACTTTAATCAATCAATCAAATTGGAACTTTGGAAAACTGGGAGGAGATGGGAATTTCTCAATTAATTTCATTTATTGAAAACACAGCTAATTCTTTTTTAATCCGAGGTATTTCCATCATTAGTTCTACAACCTATTGGATTGCTCAAATGTTTTAGGGTATTCAAATTTAAAGTCAATATTTAAATCTTGGAAACCCACAGTGAGTGAAGATGATAGAACTCAAGTATAAGAAATACAACTTTACAATCTAATATATGTATTCATCCAGTACTTATGCTGGGTAAATGTTTGGTAGAAATTTCCCCATACAGATTAAGCTACAATACCTACAGCAATACAGGTTAAAAGTATAAGTAGCCAGAATAAGATATTTAATAAGTGGATGGTCCATATCTGGACGAACAGACATA
Source organism: Burhinus bistriatus (assembly GCA_013397275.1). Lineage (NCBI taxonomy): Eukaryota > Metazoa > Chordata > Aves > Charadriiformes > Burhinidae > Burhinus > Burhinus bistriatus. Next base: position 59,704 of record VYXH01009150.1, on the reverse strand, counting down.
ATCTTCTACTTAGACAAAATACCATTTTGTCATGTACTGATACCTTAATACCTAAGAGCAATTGACAATTCAAGCCTTAGAAACAAATAACAGGTAACAGCATCCATAAGTAGAGACAGGTGTTTGCTATTTCTCCTATAACTAATATTTCTGGTATATGTGAGTTAAGCTTCAACTCCCCCGGGATCAATTTCTTTGCCCTTTAAAAATGGGATCAGATATTCTGCTGTGTAGGCCGGAAGAAAGCAAACCAAAGTCACATCAGTCCAGTATTGCTGTTCAGTGGCTTCATGCTAAAAGGTTTTGTATTTCTATTGGATAGTAGACAATTCATTTGCAAGTGCGTTCTTCCTCTGCAGCTTTGCAGGTGTTTTTACCTGTGTCGTTCATTTTTTCTTTTTTGACAGTTGCTCTGGGTGCATTTAACTGCTGCAGTCAATAGCTTGCTGTATTCACAGTACGCCATGGGAAGGCCTGTTTTGTATTAAATATCCATGGAGTTGGATACAAAGGCTTGTTTATATGTGCTAGCCTAAAATTTTGATCAAGTGTGCCTGTTGCGTTTCTGTAGTACTGTAATTGAAATGTATGTTTTACATTTACAATTGAAACAGCAATTGTGGCATTGCTTTATACATCTATATGGTTAGAGCAAAAAGGAGAGCATAAACATTGGTAACATTTTTGATGTTTGTATTACAGTTGTGCTTCTTCAGTCAAAATACGAGAAAGTGTATTTTTTAGTTTGATTCATAACTGTGTATAATTCTAAAAGGAAAATACTATGAGTTTACATGGCAAGTGTTATTGTTTGCTAACTGTAAGTCTTTCAGCAAAAGAGATTTGCTTTTTCAGATGCAATTCCTATTCACAATCACTACTGAACCCAGTAGTTCATGTGAGTAGGTGAAAATAAATCTTGAATCAGCTTGAAAATAAATCAAAACAATCTACTTGTAATCAGTAAGTTTAGCTGTTCTGGTTTTTAAAAAACGTTGAGAATTTACGCTATCTCATCAGATTATTTTCAACACCTTACCAAAAACAGAGACATGTATTTCTTTAACCATACAACACCAGAGCCTCAACTCATTTTATAGATAAGTTGGGCAAAAATTGTAGCAAAAGTTCAGGTTTTTCATTCCACAGGATACAGTACAGAATTCTACAATATACTATCTATCTTACAAAGCATCTGAGGATAGGACACAATTGTGAAATCCTAAGTCATTTTTGAGATTAATCGTAAGGAGAAAATATAAAACATTGAACTAGTCGAGGGGTCTTCATGTCCGTCATCCTTGATCTTGCATAATTCAATAACCTTCAGTGTTAAGAATTGGACTGACAGTAGTCTGGACACATCAGAATCTAGAAATGGTAATGTTCAGAATAAAAAGTAATCTTATGGTTGCCTCAAGTGTGTATGAGGTACCAAATTATTTATAGGAGGGGTTTTTTTCCTCTGGCCTATAGCCTGATTTGAAATTTAAGTAACAGAATCCCTGTCCAGTATGGATACAATGATTTTCATAAGGAACTTTATAAACATTTGGATTTTTGGTATCTGTTCTAGCAGGTTAAAATCAGATATGCATATTGCTAACGTGCTTTTTTATGAAAGGTATTTTTCACTAAATGAATTCATGTACTAGCTGGGCAAAAGTAGGTTAACGATCAGTAAAACAGGCTATATATTCATTAGGTAAAAAGATTTTTAAATTCAGAGGTACTTATCTCTAGCTCAGAAAGTCCCTGAGCTGTAAGTTGCTGGAGACTGGGACAGTATACATACCAGGAAAATACCACTGTAGGCTTGCCCTGTTCTCTTTTAATTTGGTTGGCAATACTTCGAATTGTCTGTGTTCAAGATGTCACAGCATATATGTACTGAATGTGGAAGTGCATCAGCCCATAATATTTTCCTAGGTGAATGGTTATCTGCAAATATGCTTTACATTTCCGTAGCATGGTATAAGGAAGAAGTCAGCTGAAACCTGCTGGTATGAAACATAAATCGTTCTTTAAAGTTTCATTTTCATGTGGAGGGCTTGTTAGAATCTCAGATTAACTCTGAAAATACATACAAAAACTATGAAAACTGTTGTAAAGAATGTTGCAGTGCAAAACCAAACAGTCACTTTTTGACTTTTGTAACAATCCCTTGAAAATTGACACTTCTCAAGTATGCAAGGTTGATTTAAAAACAAACAATTAAAAAAGCTTTTGTTGCTTAAGAATCAGGAATCCATTTTTCTCTGCCTCAGTTAAGTTTTAAAATTACCTCCACCGTTACAGGTGGAAAGAGAAAGAATGGCATTTGCACTATACTACGAGCTTTCTTAAGATCACAGACTGTAACTGTGAAACAACAGTAAGCAAATGGAAGCAGTGGACACTCAGGGTGTCCGATGAAACCTTGAGAAATAAAGCATTTAAAATACCTCACTACATCCTGCACTCTTTAACCTCGCTATTTTCTTAACATTATCATCTCCTTTATTTTAACCTCAGTCTAGTAAACTTCAGGTCATTTTATGTACATTCTATAGATTACAGATGATCATTTCTCTTGCTCATTATCATCAGTCATTAGATCACAGATCTAACTGATCCAGAAGTAAAACCTTTCTTATGCCACCAGTGGCACGTACCTCTTACCTTTTATGTTTGTTTTGCTCTGCTGTAGGTGAGGCTCTGAAGCTTGCTTCATTTTGCTATATCAACCTCTCTGCTGCTATAGTTGTGCATTAGCTTAATGTGCTATGCTGTTGTATTACAATGTAAAAAGTCTCTTGTCTCTTCTGTCTTTGTCACTGCAAGCTGCTAATCTGAATGAAGTGGAAAAAGGTCAGTTGTCTTTTAAGCCTATTTTCACTTACTTTGGTTTCTCACTTTCCTTTCCTTAAAGGTGCATGGATTTCAGTTATTACAAATGATCAAATAAATCATATATAGGTATAATTTAGAAAGCTCACTGCAAATCCTCAAATTAGGCTCTGGCTCTTGCTGTGAATACATGTCAAAAGAATGTCATTGAAGATGCAGATCGCTGTGCAGGAGTACTTTAAAACTACCTTCATTGTCTTTTTTTCAGATGTATTAAAGATTTGTGCAGCCACTGATAGGACTAACGTGGTGATCTGAAATCTTGATTCTCATCACCTCAAAGATATACCTTGATCCCGTTCTAATATGTTATGGTTTATAGCACTGTTTTGCTTTAGTTTCTTCATTAGATTATGGTACTGGAAAATACGCTGGAGTATAAAATGGCAATCCTCTTGCTCGTCATTTCTGTGGCCTTTTTTTGCTGTAAATATCTAAAGAAACTGAACTAACCAAATTAAGCTGAAGCTATGGTACAAGAAAGGTAATAGTGGAGAGATTTATGACAGTAACTTTGGGTGTTCTCGACTTAATTTTTTTAAAGTTTCTACCTAACACCTATCTCACTAACAGAGATAAACTATCTTCTGTGCAATCTGATCATCTATACAGTCTGAGCGCTAACATAATCAGTGACAATGTATTTATGAAGTTACATATTTAGTTTTAAAAGCAAATGAATTCTCTTGTAGTGTATTTGCCATTAATTTAATTTGATAAATATACTGTGCAGTCTATAAAGCAATATGGTATTTCACTACTAATAAAAATATGTTCATTATCCATGAAATAACATGTTGAGCAAGGCTGCAATTATACCATCTATGTTGATTAATTTAGACATCTGATGAATAATTCTTACAACTTAATTTCGGAGCCTAAATTCTCTTTGTTACTGATGGAGAGAACAAGACATTTCCAGAAAGTGACTGAACCACAGGTGTTCCATGCTTAAAGCTATATTCCATTTAGACATGTTGCCGTATTTACATTTTATTATTACTTATCTGGACAGCAAAGGTAGCCTTCTGTTTTTCTTTCCCCTTGTCACTTCCTAAGCTATTTTTTCTACGTTGTTCTGTTACTATTCCATTATGAAACTGGTTGATTTTGTAAAAGAGTACTTATCCCTAGAAAAACTAGGAAAAGCGCAAGCTCAGTATAAAATAAATACAAAAGTTGAGTTCTTTGTTATTCTCATTGTTAGTTAAAAAAAACCTAAACACAGCCAAGCAGATTACAATAACTAGTTCGACATCTATGATTCATCGATAAAATTTCACTTTGTCGCTGATTTCCAGTAGTGTAAATTACAGAACTTTAGGATTTACTTCTGGAAATTAATAGAAAAACTTAATTTCTGTGTTCATGAAAAATAGCTTTTCAAACGGAATGTAAAGGGAAGATGCTACTATGAAGAGACTCAAGTCTCCATTTCAAGTTGGAGCAGCTGTTACCTGTGTATAATTAGTCTTGCTGATAGTTTAAAAGTCTTTAAATGTGTTTAAAGGTAGAAAGGCAATGAATCCTAAACAGAACCGTAGTCACTGTAAATGTATTACACAGGTGTGAATTATAACATACTAAAATTACTGATTATATCAAGAACAAATTCCTCACAAATTATCAAACATCCAGTGGATGTAAACTAAGTTCAGCACCAAAATTAAGCAGATGTGCATGTGATACATACTTGTATTAGCTTGCCAGCTGAACATGAAAGTTATTAATGGTCTTTAAGTTGCTTGGAGGATCAGTCAGTTTTATCATGCCAGGTATCTTCTGAATTGTGACAGTAGTAGCGAAAGAAAAGGGATAATTTTAAGTAATTATCTGAGTTTAGGCAAGCCGTAAACACAGATAGATAGATATTTTTATATATTTCAAAACTGCATTATATGGTCTTCTAGCTACTACAATAAAGGAGTTGAGTTACTACTTTCAATTCACTTGGTATTCAAATAAGTACCTGCCTAAAATTTAAGCATGCAAGTAATCAAATGGAAATCATGTCATATCAAACTTGGTAAAAGTCATAATCCTCATTCTTGTAAGAACTACACTATTACAGCTTCTTCGAATAGATACCTTTGCTACTCTTGCTTTTCATCACTCATTGTAAAATTTTCTGTTTCATCTAGCTTAATATACTTCAAATGACTATTCTATATTAACAGCTCAAGTATTAAAGTAATTTTACTGCATTTTCATGAAGGGGGAATATACACGATATCCTTGGCAAGCTGAGCTACCTGCTGCTAGTTTGATCACTGCCATTACTTATTCTGGTCTATAATCTATCCTTTTGTTTTCCTTAATTGTCTTAAAGCTTACCTGCCTTAAAGTTACTATTTCTCTGTTGTTGCCAAACAGCATATATAAACCAACTAGAAATGTTAAACTAAATAAGCACCATCTTACACTAAGATCCACAAGCACAGTAGATAGATGAATAAAGTTAAGCAACAGTGAAAGATATGAACAGTCCAGCAATGAATTGGATCTAGAATTTGCCTTAAAAATTAAATTCCAACAAAACTTTCAGATTTGTGGTTATAAACTGCATCCTACTGTGACTGTGAACTTTTAATTGTAAGCAACTTTGTCCCTCCTAGAGTAGATATTTTTGTCTTTTCTGAATAATGCACTCAAGATTTTAAATAATTTATGTTGTCTACTGTTCATCAAACTCAAGACTTCATAAAAATGCAGTACTTTTCTGTTTCTTAAATGGCACTGACATTTTCCAACCACTCCTACACTCTGTTGGCTTTTTGAGTCAGAAGTAATTAAACAGAGACCTCCAGTCAAAGACTCAGATAATAATACCTAATTGATAAAACATAAATACTGCAGAAGTCACCACACAATATATCACAACCAAGCTCAGAAGTTGGAATGGACATATACGTACACATAAAATCCTGCTATTCTAGCAATTACCAGTAAGTCTGTAATATATATTTGTTATTTTAGCTTTGGAACAGTGAATAAGTCTTCTAGCAAAAAACTGATTTTGATATTTAAAAATGACCATTCTTTCTTTTGCATTCTGTCTCTAGTTTTTATTCTAATATCATACTCAGCTTTGCTAATACACTAGTGATTTTAAGCTTGTTTCTTCAGTAAGCTTGCCTGTAATTAGCAATGTGCTATTATATTCAGAAGCCCGTGTCCATTTGTGTTACAGCTCTCCTCTTCATTCAGAAATACAGTGGGGAAGAGTGGCTGGAAAGCTGCCTGGCAGAAAAGGACCTGGGGGTGTTGGTTGAGTCGGGTGAATATGAGCCAGCAGTGTGCCCAGGTGGCCAAGAAGGCCGACAGCATCCTGGCTTGTATCAGGAATAGTGTGGCCAGCAGGGCTAGGGAAGTGATCGTCCCCCTGTACTCAGCACTGGTGAGGCCCCACCTCAGATACTGTGTTCAGCTTTGGGCCCCTCACTGCAAGAAAGACATTGAAGTGCTGGAGCGAGTCCAGAGAAGGGCAACGAAGCTGGTGAAGGGCCTAGAGAACAAGTCTTAGGAGGAGTGGCTGAAGGAACTGGGGTTGTTTAGCCTGGAGAAAAGGAGGCTCAAGCACCTTGTTGCTCTCTACAACTACCTGAGAGGAGGTTGTGGACATGTGGGGGTTGGTCTCTTCTCCCAATAACAAGCGATAGGACAAGAGGAAATGGCCACAAGTTGCACCAGGGGAGGTTTAGATTGGATGTTAGGAAAAATTTCTTTACTGAAAGGGTTGTTAAGCATTGGAACAGGCTGCCCAGGGAAGTGGTGGAATCACTATGCCTGGAGGTATTTAAAAGACAGGTAGGCATGGTGCTGAGGGACATGGTTTAGTGGTGGTTTTGGCAGTGTTAGGTTTATGGTTGGACTTCATGATCTTAAAGATCTCTTCCAACCTATGTGATTCTGTGATTCTATGACACTGCTTTATTTGACTATATTTTGAATTTATTGCCCAGTTATTCAAAATAACAACCCTTTTTCACCTCATTGCATTGTTCCTTATTATTTGTTATACTACATGTCTTTATATATTGGAAAATCCAGGGTTAAGGATCTGTTCAGCCTTGAGAAAAGATTTTTATCACCTTATTCCTGTACTTCAAGGGTCACATGGAAAAGACAGGGGGTAATGAATACAAGTTAGTACTGGGGAGATTCTGATTGGACACAAGAGGAAAATTTTTGACAATGAGAACAATCAACCATTGGAATAATCTCCCCAGGGAAGTGTTGGATTCCCCAACATGGGACAATTTTAAGATTCAGCTGGACAGGATGCTGGGCCATCTTGTCTAGACCATGCTTTTGCCAAGAAAGGTTGGACCGGATGATCCTTGAGGTCCCTTCCAACCTGGTATTCTATGATAAAGTTTTTCTGTGATTTATAATCCTATCAAGTCATAAGAGTGAATTAACATACACAGAGGAAACATAAACTGACCTATGAATCTAGCAAGCTTATAACTTTGGTTAAACACTCAAGGATTACACACAATTCATCATTGGTATTTAATAGTGTTGTCTGGCTGTTTAAGTCTGCCTCATCGTCTATGTCTAGCTGCAAAATCTCAGTACATATTCCAGTCTTGATCTTGGAGGGTTGTGTTCATTTGGACTGTCCCGACCACGCAGAGTTCCACTGGTGTCAGTGCTACTCCATACCAGAATCCAGACTCCTTAGATTAATTAGGCATGATGTCTTATGAAAAGAGTTATTGCTGGTTCTAATTAAACTTTGGAAGCTTTTCATAGTATTTTTGACACTTTATCCACTGCTTATTTTTAAACAAACTAGTCTGTTGCTCATTTTCCTACAGACAGAAATGTTCCCATCTTTCAAAGACACGATTACTTAGCCAAGCTCTTACAGAAGCCTCCATTACAATATTATTAGATGAATAAAAGAATGTACACACACATTGGTGTCAAGCTTCCCTGAATTGAGACATTTGTTTCACAGTCTTTTTTCATTATTTTGAAGCGTGTTTTTTTAAAACATTGTATTATGCTTCCCAAATCAGGGAACTCTCTAAGATTTCCTTCCAGTAAAGCCAAGGAGCCTAACTTGGTAAATCTGGTATTTCCTTCAATGAGTGTTTCACTTTCATCACTATCTTTTCATTTCAACAAAATTACTTTCTCCCCTTCACCTTGTCTCAGTTAAATTCTGAATAACAACTTGGTTATTCAGTACACTAAAAGAGATGTTGCTTTACCAGGAAGCTATTCTTCAGTGGTTCAGATTCCACGTCACATATTTTTATTTACCTTTTCTGTGAACTTTTTCACAAACATTTGTATTTTGTTTATGAGAATGCTTCATTCAGAATATAAATCTGTTAACAGTACAAATGAAGACCTTGCACTTGGATTATTTTGGTTTGTTCTTCTGACATTTATATTTTTATTCAGAAATTCAGTATCTGATGTACATATTTTGGATTCTATCTTGAATTTCTCTTGTTTTTCTTTTTACTGATCCTGTCTGCAAGTCTGTTATGAATGCTACTCTTTCTTAATAATGAAAGTTTGTACTTTACATAAAAATGATTCTTTTGTTCTTAGGGTTTATTTTTACATTATTATTTCACTACATGGACTGCGATTACTGTGATTCCCGTTTCCTTCCCTAGGCTAGTTACTAACAGACTGTTTAACTGAACGCTCCCTCCAGTGATATGATTCTGACTTATTTCACAGTGCATACAGTTTGCAAACACAAGGGGAAACTTTCCTTCCTTTTATGCTGTCACAGCACAAAAAGTCCTGTCTTTTAAAGACAAGTGGGTTTTTGAATCGTTTTTCTTCTTTTTCAGTCTGCGCACTTTCCTACAGAGTACTTGGATCGAAGTCTGACCATAATCTCAAAAATACCTGATGATGTTTGCAAGCCATTTGGCTGCGCTAGGCCTGGTAGTGTAACATTGAGCTTATGATTTGAGTGAACCCCCCCTTAGACATTTTTCAAAACTGTAAGCCTGTTTCAAACTTCCAGTTTGACCCTCAGTCTCTATGCATGATTCACAGCTATGACTTGGGAATTAAGACTTCTGAAGTGCCCCTGAGCTTTTCATGCGATGATTCAGCTTTCAGTGTAGTTCAGAAGATGCTAGGGCCATCAACCTATGATTACTAAAATGCAGTGTACCCTGACTAAGACATCATATATTTTATAAGTACCTGGATGGAAGAAAAAAAAGTTTAAAAAATGGACAGGCTTAGACGCTACTCAGTAAAGCTGTTTGCCACACAAGAAATTTCAGAGGTCTGTGCCAATAATAATCTAAGCCATGCCCCAATTACTATGTTGTAGCAAAATCAATGCCAGTTCAGTAAAGTTGACAGCAATGGTAACATTGCTTGCTCCTATTATGCCAGTCCTAATTTGCCTTTTTCTAGGTATTTTGGGGGTTTTCCACTGAACTTTTACTGTGAATCTATCCAGAGACGGCAAACCTCCAGCCCTGTTTGAAAGATAGGCTCAATATGTCACTTTCAGAAAGTCCCTCATATACCGTTAGAATTAATAATCTTGGGAGTGTCTAGAGGTGTTTTTCTCCAAGTCTTGTAAGTACTGAACAGCCATATTTTTATTATTTGTAATTGCGGTATCATATAGTTTGCAGTTTGCATGTAATTTAATATAGAATACATGCTATAATAAAATATTTGTATGAGGGGAGGTGTGTATATATTTGCATATATACACATACATCTAGGCACATATATACATTTCTAAGCCATAGGAATGTGTATAAACTAGGTTAAAAAAACAGTGATTTTTGCTTATTCCACTCGATGTTCCTGGAAATCTGAATTCTCTGTTCCCATATTTATCTCTTAAATGTTGCTGGCCTTTAAATGGATTTCAGCTATTACAAGTTCTGCAAATTGACTAAATGCTATGTGAAGAATTGCTTCCTCTTATACATGTATTTGTTTGAACAAAACCCTTTGAAAAGAAAGGAATCTGGTTTTTGTTTGATATATCGTGGGACGCAAAGAATCCCTGGTATTTCAGGATTCTTTGTGCACTGACCTAGTCTTAACAGTTGCACATTTCCAGACTAATAAGTCCATTGAGAGTTTGAAGAGGCCTTGAGGATAGAATTAAAATCCTTTGTATTAGTCATCTTCAGTGGCCTGCATTTGATCTTCAGTTTCCTACATATATTGACTGAGTCACATTGTTCTGACAGTTTTCCTGAGGACTGTCAAGTAGCCTGTGCTTGAAGGCCATTTTCTTGTGTTAACTCAAAGCTTTATTTGGATTTGTGGCGAAAGTGCACTACTTGCAAATTGATAATGTGCTATCAATTTCTTTTTTTTTTTTTTTCCTCCTAATCTTTATGTAGAACCAGTCTGGATCTTTTAGATGGCTGCAAAGTACTTGTCTAGCTGGTTTTAGCTTCTCCTCCCATTTTTGAAGATGTAGAAGTCCCATGTCTTATCACACTTAGCATACATGTTCAGATGTGTTTTTAACTAGCATAATCTTTGGCTCTGGTTCAGTTTTGCCTTTTTCTCCATCCTTGCTTTAATGTTGTCCTGGTTTGGGCCGGATTGGCCACTAAGGTGGACGATAGATGCTCTCCCCCACCACTCTTCAAAGAGAGGCAGGAGAGGGAGAGAGAGACTTACGAGTTTAGAAGGAACTAAACTACTTTAATGAAATATTAATAATAAAATAANCACTCTGAGAGTGAACAGTTTCTGCACAGCATGCTGGTAATTTCAGCAGTTAGAAGAGGCCTAGCTAAAAAGTAAAATTACTGAACAGACAATTGGTTCTATTTTACCTCAAATCAGGAGAAATGTAGACTGTTCCTCAACTCTTTTAAGTTTTTGTTTATTTGTCCATCGTTTGAAATAAGCTCTACATACCCTAAGAGATAAGTCCTGCAAATAATGTCTCACGTCCTGAATAGTCAATGTTCGTATTCACAATATGCAGTTTTAAACACTAGTACGCAAGCACACTTGCTATGGAAAGGACAGATTTCTCTGGAGGATCTGTTGAACCTGTTTAAAAAAAAANTTTTTTTGGGAGGACTTGTTTAACCCTTTAAAAAAAAAAAAAAAAAAAAGGCAAACACACCTTTAACCATCTACTGTTGCTTTCAATTTATTGTGAAGTGTACTTCTATAATTCCAGAGAAGCCCGTGTAAGCAAGAACACAGCTTCTTTGTGGTGCTAGGTGCTTGGCAAGGAGCAGTGTAAAATGTCAGAAACCTTATTGTTTAATGACAGTAGTAGCGGATGAACTGATACACATACACACACGCATATGTACTCTGGAAGATATCCTCATTCATATACTCTCTCCAAAATCTCCATTCCAATGTTGTTATCCTATACCTTTCTCCCTTTTTCCAGTCTGCCTGTTCCTGATTCTGTCCAAGTCGTGTCCCTAAGTGGTCTGTCCTTTCCCCGTACCGTATTCATGGTGGTGCTGTCCTCATCCTCAGTACTGAGTTAAGAGTTACAGGAAAGAGGTGAAGCCGCTCTATGCTATTTTAATCTCAGGCTGCCCTCCAGCAGATACTGGTTCTTCAACTGTAGCTACACTGCAGGCCCCTGCCACGTTCAAATAAGTAAAACTCGGGGATACCAAATATTGTGCCTCTTTGAAGGAAGGTTCAGCGTTCCTTCAGTGAGAGTCTCTGCTCATCCACTGCTGTCTTCTGCTCTTTTCTTCCTCATTTTGGTGTACAGTTCTACTTCTGTCTGCTCACTAGCTCATGTTCTATTACTTGATAAACGACAAGGGGAAACCCTACTTCCATAGTTTTAGCGCCTGATTAGGCCTGTGAGTCCCCAAATCCAGCAGGCATAGGGTTTATACCTGTTGATTGTACGTATATTCTTCATATGGATGCTGGAATAAGTACGTCAGTCTTACAAACCAATGATAAACTTTGCAAGTGCACTATTCATGGTATCTTCTGATTAATTAGGGAACAAGACATTATTGATCTGTTTGCACACCTGCAAGTGTTTCCTTGTCATAAAGTTGCAAATAAAATCATATTTTAACCATATTAAAATATTTCTAGATTATACAGCCCATGTTGGAAATTAGAACCACTGCTTCTAGCAGCAGGGAAGGGTAGACATTTGACATAGATTTGTTTGTTTGTTTTTCCTTTTCACAGAACTGATTATAGATAATTATGGTACAGTAACAAATGCAAAAATTGGAGTCATATTTAAGAAAAAGTAGATAGCAAGTTTTCATTTTGGGATAATTGGAATTGTATTGACATGCAGTGATATTAAGGGTTTTTTTTTTTTCAGGTAATAGATTACTTATAGTGCAAATCTGGGTATTTCTGTGTAATGTGCTTAAATAAGTAAGATAAAAGCATATTGATGGCTTGTTTGTTCTAGTGAGAAGAGGTTCAATCACTAGCGTTTTGCTATGCAGCAGAGCTAGATAAATATTGTAAACGAAAAAAGTTTTTTCCACAAAATTATCTTTTATATCCATGGATAGATGATTGACATTGAACTAATTTTTTTATAAAGGAGTTATCAGAAAGAGTAGTATTTATTGTTATTATTTATGTATTAATATTTATAGTATTTACTTTAAAGGTAGTATTTATTATTATATCATGATGTATGCACTTTTCAGTGCTAACAAAAAACAGTTGTAGCAGTTACTTTTAAAATAGAAACAGCTATTTTCAGGCCACTGTGATATTTTCACTGAATTGACAGCATATGTTCTATTTCAGGTGAGCTCTGTGAGGAGAAACTAGATTTCTGTGCTCAAAACCTGAATCCTTGCCAGCATGACTCAAAGTGTATCTTGACACCCAAAGGATACAAGTAAGTCTAAAATATTGTCACAGTCCAACTGAATCTAAATTTCTATTTTTTTTATCCTGCTTAGCTTCTTTTCCTTTTGTTTTAGTGGAAACAAGCTCTATTCTCAAAATACTAATTTCAGTTATTATCAAGCATTACGGCAGAAAAGGCCATTATTTTCATGTAGATCTACGTTATTATCTTAAATATGTTTTACTGAATTTTACTGATCCTTAACAGTTCTAATTCCAGTCAGATTTTAAATAGGAATTCAGACTAAAGCAGTTAGTCTATGTGACAGTCTATGGAAAAACCCTTTTAGTAGCTTGGACAGTAGGAAAATAATTGCATTTAATTGAAGTGGAATAATTATACTGCTTTCTGAGAAGTAATTGTGAAAGAGATTATTAGGAAGGCACACTGGAAAGTATAAACTACAGAAGTCCCTCCCCAGGAAAACTAATCTTTAATTACACCATATCCATAATTACACCATAATTAATTAGTATGCATAATTTAAAGTGGTTTTAATAGACTTTAAGTTAATAAATACAGAAAACCTGCAGCTTTCAATTGTTGTCATAAGCACCTGTTTTATGCACAGTATGCTCTTGTGCTAAAATCAGATTATTTAGTATGATTCCTACTACTTATGAAATGACATTTTATTTAAAATACAGCAAAAAATATTCAGATATACTCAATATTCAAATGAACATGAAATTAAGTTGATAGTTTTCAACTGGAAAATAGAAAACTTGTTAGATTTCAATTGTTGTGTGTTATGTTTATTTTCTTCATGACACTTCAGTAAACCTAGTTTGGCATCTTATACTTTACTGCCTAGTTCATTAATCTTCGGTGTTACTTTCTGACATTTTAAATCAGAAAGTAGCACATGCAGTGACTTCAAGAACGTATCTCACTTAGGTTTTTAATAGCATGCTTTATATTCTTTTTTCCACTCATTTGTATATGTTGTTGAATGAAAATCGAGACATATCTAATTGAAGTACGTAATTTAAAGTTACACGGCTATTTAAAATCACTCTTGCCACTTTAGAGCAAATTTTAGATACTAAGAGCAACAACACCAAGGAGGGAATCACAAGATCTAATGAAATCAATTATATACATCTTAATTTTTTAAAACATAAAATCATGTGGATGCATGCATTTGTAATCTTTTCCATTTGTTTTTCACAGAGTTTTGGGCATTCACTCAGTCTAATATTTGAGAATTCCCTGAAAAAATGCCACTAGCATTAACAATGAGAGTTGCATGGGGGGAAAAAAAGAACCAAAACCAAAAAAACATTATATACTGTCTTAAGGATATGCTATTTCTAGTTCAGTGGGGGCTCAGGGAGGGCAAAGGATGTGTTTTGAGGCTTCTGTTAGTTCACTAACCATGGAGCTATTTATAGTAAGTCAGGCTGGTGGAACTTCAAGGGGAGAAAATTTATGCCCAACCTCTGAACTGTATAAATGGATCATTGGTCCATTCATAGTTGTTAAGTTGGCAAAGAAAATATCCATCGGTGTAATACAAGCCTTGGATTATTTGTCTCAGTTTCAGCAACTAAGCATATTGATTATTTTTTGTGTTCACAGCCACTTACAACATGCTGTAACATTCTGCATTACTCATGAACTCCAAGAAGAACTGTCAAAATGATTCATGTAGGCTCGCTAGATCTAAACCACAGTTCTTCAATATAATGGCAGATGAGTAAGCATGTGTAACTAGCAAACCTGTATTCATGACGTGTAGATTCCCCATATAGAACATGATTAAGCTACAAAGTCAGAGTAATAAATTTTTTTTTTCTTGAGTTTTAAACAATTCAGTAGTTCCTTAACTTTGTCATAAGCGCACTGTATTGTCAAAAGGCACTGTGCTATCCCACTTGCTTTCCTGTTTCACAGATGTGATTGCACACCGGGATACGTAGGTGAGCATTGCGATATTGACTTTGATGACTGCCAGGACAACAAATGTAAAAATGGAGCACAGTGTACCGATGCAGTCAATGGATATACATGTGTTTGCCCAGAAGGATACAGGTGAGAAAGATCTGAAGAAAGTACAAACATGTATGTCTTCTGTCAAAGTTGGGGGTTTTTTTGGAAATGCTAATTTTTTCTGTTTGCATTTAGTGGCTTGTTTTGTGAGTTTTCACCACCAATGGTTCTACCTCGTACCAGCCCTTGTGATAATTATGAATGTCAAAATGGAGCCCAGTGTATCATAAAAGAGAGTGAACCAATCTGTCAGTGTTTATCAGGCTACCAGGGTGAGAAATGTGAAAAGCTGATCAGTATAAACTTTGTCAACAAAGAATCCTATCTACAAATCCCTTCAGCTAAGATACGTCCCCAAACCAATATCACTCTACAGGTAAGATTGCTTGTGTTGTAGATTCTGGTCTGGAACGGAGTGTAAATGACTTTTCAAGGTGTGGAAAATTAGCCAAAGTTGTCATTGGCTCACTTAAAGAGCTTTTCACAGTTTGAGCTAAAAGTCATGAAGAGTCACTGGAATAACTCTATATTCATATTGAAGTAAATGGGCTTATTGATAGGAAGAGAAAGAATTTTGTCAGGTTGTCCTTCAAGGAAGAATTTTATAGTGAAGTAATAGAACATGGCAGTAAATTCAGAGATTCACTTAATACAGCATTTTGATTTAATATTTATTTTTAGTTCTTTCTAAGTGTTTCTTTCTTTTAACTAGATTGCCACAGATGAAGACAGTGGGATCCTGCTCTACAAAGGCGATAAAGATCATATAGCGGTAGAGCTGTACCGGGGTAGAGTGAGGGTCAGTTATGACACAGGATCTTATCCAGCCTCTGCTATTTACAGGTGAACCCAGATGAAACAAATTTCTCACTGAAACCCAACACGTATTAATTCCTTATATCAAAGTCACATTTTTGAATGGATGGTTGAAAGAAATATATGCAAATGAATGTATTGTCAGACATTTAATACCTATTGCCAAAAGACATGATTTAGCTTGGAAAATAACTCTAATGCAGATATGTCAGACAGATAATATATTATTTGATCCATTAAAACTGAGTAAGAGTTAGCTTTCAGCAGAATATTTATACATTTTTGTAAAGCTCACATGTGGAAGTGGAATTTTTTCCATGATGTTACTGCCAAATAATTTCCTCGTGTGCAGGGTAAAGTGCAGAACCATACTGAATAAGCAGAAATGAAAGGGAAGTTTCTCTTCTGTGTTAGGCAGTCATATAATGTGGGACTTTTCCCTGGCAAGTGAAGAGAAAGCTCAAAACTTGATTCTGAAAAAAGACACTACCCTTGAAAAAGAAATGTCTTTTGCTTCCAAAGTCATTAGGAGGCAGAATCCACATCTGCTTCTAGAGCGTATTTTTTTCAGGGTTTTTGAAATCAAATTTCTCTGATTCTCTGAAAAATTACCACCTGAATTTCTGGGGAGTTTTTATGTAGCTTCTCAAGAATTTGCAGACAGACGTTGCACGAGTTAGCAAAAAGACAACAGGCATCACTTCTTGGCCTTGATGTGCCCTATTGTTGCTATAAATACATTCAGAAGTGAAGGGCCAGTGTTGAATGAGTTTTCCTTGAATCTTCTTTTTGTTGTATTTACACCTTTCGTGTTGTAAAATTAGATCTAGTGCATATTTACTTGCTGGAGTTTGTAGCAGCTGACATTGTTCTGCATTCTGTTAGGGACATTTCATTGAAAATAAATGATTTTTAGACATGATTGCACTCCAATGGCAATATAAAATCAAAAGCTTAAGTTTATATAGCAGGGAAACAATGCTAAACTTTGTTAGGTAATAACAGCAAGGGAACTGTGGTTTTAGTAGACTACTAAAAGCATTCCACAGAAAAAAAATCATTCCTATAAAATACAATATAAAGTTCTTTAGTAAAAACATAGCCTTCTACAATGAGCATCTTAGGGTTGCTTTTCTTTTCTGATGCAATGTGTATTTCATAGGGTTTTTTTACAATTCCATGAAATGATTTAACATGTGGAAATAGTATGTGTATTTTAGTTGTATAAATTTTCGTATATTAAAAATAGGATTTGCCTTTACAGGAGACTGAAGTATTTAACACAGACTTAAAATTGCATGAAACATTCACTTTTCTCAATGACTGCAATTCAAAATAAGACTGTTTTTCTTTCCTATCTGCGATAGTGCTAAAGAAGTTTAGATTGTTTTCTGAGGAGTTTTAATTATTTTTTTTGATGTTTACTTTGATAGGTACAGCTGTATAAGAACAGGAAGCAATAGGAATCAGGATCATATGTAATCTCAAGTTATTTTCACTCGCATTTGTTTAATCTATCGAGAATGCTTCTTCCCATTCAAAACATATATTTCCTTCTAATCAATTTAACGCTTTCTCCAGTATTACTGGAATAAATAGGGTGATTCAGACTTGTCCATTTTAGTTTTCCAGAAAAAGAAAACTAAAACAATATTCACACAGGTAAAAACCATAAATGTAGAAGAGATAAATAACAAAGTAATCAATTAATAAACAGTCCCAATTAGGTTAGTGTTACAGAACAATTAGAAGCATCTCCCCTACATAGCTGATCAGCTCTTTTGAATTACGTGACAAGTGGAGAATGCAGGCGCAGTGATGAAAGGGATGGGAAATGTAGTGAAGTGTTACAGGGTGACATGGTTGTTTAGTGAAGCAGATACACACTTGTAGTAGTATTATTATTAACCTCAATTTCATTTCAAATAAGCATGATGGTGAGTGTCTAGGAGATATTTGAAAATTGTCATGTCATGGTACTGAGATCAACGGTAATGAAGTTTTGCTCTTGAGGGAAGTGCATACATAGGAAGCCATGTATACGTTTTCACATTTTGTATGTATGTTTGTGCATCTAGTGATCACTGTACAAATTAGATATTATTTCATTTCTTTGTTGTGGGTTGACCCCGGCTGGACGCCAGGTGCCCACCAAAGCCACTCTATCACTCCCCTCCTCAGCTGGACAGGGGAGAGAACATATAACGAAAGGTTTGTGACTTGAGGTAAGGACAGGGAGATCACTCAGCAATTACTGTCATGGGTGAAACTGACTCAACTTGGGGAAAATTAATCTAATTTATTACCAATCAAAGCAGAGGAGAATAATGAGAAATAAAAACTAAATCTTAAAACACCTTCCCCTCAACCCCTCCCTTTTCTTCTTTCTCTACCTTCTCCCCCCAGCAGCGCATGGGGATGGGGAATAACGGTTGCCGTCAGTTCATCATACGTTGTCTCTGCCACTCCTTCCTCCTCAGAGGGAGGACTCCTCACACTCTTCCCCTGATCCAGTGTGGGATCCCTCCCACGGGAGACAGTCCTCCATGAACTTCTCCAACATGAGTCCTTCCCATGGGCTGCAGTTCTTCACAAACTGCTCCAGCATGCGTCTCCCACAGGATCACAAGTCCCACCAGCAAACCTGCTCCAGTGTGGGCTTCTCTCTCCGTGGGTTCACAGGTCCTGCCAGGAGCCTGCTCCAGTGCGCACCTCCCATGGCGTCACAGCGTCCTTTGGGCATCCACCTGCTCCAGTGTGGGGTCCTCCATGAGGCCACAGGTGGATATCTGCTCCACCATTAACCTCCATGGGCTGCAGGGGGACAGCCTGCCTCACCATGGTCTTTACTATACGCTGCAGGGCAATCGCTGCTCTGGGGCCTGGAGCACCTCCTCCCCCTCCTTCTTCACTGACCTTGGTGTCTGCAGAGTTGTTGCTGTCACATGTTCTCACTCCTCTTTCCAGCTACAATTGCTGTTGTGCAGTAACTTTTTCCCCGTTCTTAAATACGTTATCCCACTGGCGCTACCACCATCGCTGATGGGCTCTCAGCCTTGGCCAGCAGCGGGTCCATCTTGAAGCCGGCTGGCACTGGCTCTAGCAGACATGGGAGAAGCCTCTAGCAGCTTCTCACAGAGGCCACCCCTGTAGGCCCCCCCCACTACCAAAACCCAATACACTATTTCAGGTTCTAGAAAGGAGTATGTTGTAGCACAGGATCTTGTCCACGTTACGTTCTAATCCCTTCATCCTTTCCAACCTATTCCTATTTTTCTAACTTTTGTTTCCAGCCATCCCTATTTCCAGTTCTTCCTGTTTTACCTTCCTAGGATCTTTGTGACATTTCCTTCGCTTTTTCAGCTCTTTACCTTCTTTTCACCTGTTCACTGCATGTTGTCTTTCTCTACCTTTGTTACCTATTAAAGCTGTCTCCTGTCGTATTTCCTGTCCTTCTTTCAGTACCTCCCTTTGGTTTCTTTCCACCCTTCCCTCCATTAATTTTTTTCTAAACCAGCTAGATCTGGTCATCTTTGCTCAAAAACTGCTCACAGACATAATCTGCATTAACCTACTGATTCACTTTTCCTCTTCTCTATTTCATCCTTCTCCGTCTCCTCCTTGACTCAGTTTCCAGTCCTGTTTTCCTTACAATCCACTACCATCCATTACTCCGATTCTTGCTCTATTCCAGGTATTCCTTGCCCAGTCCTACCTCTTTCTCTTCTTTCTCTGTAGGCCTAATTTTTGCTGCTTCTGAATGAGAACCACACAGTTTCTTTCTCTGTCCGTGTTACCTTGATCTAGCTAAGGCGATGCCTTCTCTTGGAATGGGCTGGCAGACCCAGATCCAGCAAGTACTACTGCAGCCCAAAAAGTACAGCTGGAGGGAAGGTGCTAATCATTTGCGTGTTGAAATATAGCCAGCATGAACAAAGAATTCAGGGATATAGCCCTCCAGTTTCTGTAGAATTCCATGTTTTCAAGGTTTTAACACCTTGCATAAATGGATTTTCAGAAAGATGACAAATGGATAGACATGGTGCCAGCCCACTCCCAAATGTCATGAACTGCAAAGCAGGGTCAATAGAAGCATAAGAGATAGGAGTGTGTTTCCTTCAGTGTGGAAGAATATCTGGTCTGTTTAGAAAAACAAAAATCAGTTTCAGGCACCATTCAGTATAGAAAATTTTAGAAGAAACAGTTGAAGTTTACTAAAATTATAAATAGCTAAAATAATATTGTGAAATAGTGTCATGGGTTAACCCCAGTAGGCAGCTAAGCGCGAGGCAGCCGCTCACTCACCTCCTTTTCCACCCCCAACGGGACAGGGGAAGAGAAAAGGAAGAGTGGAAGTCAGAAAAATCATGGGCTGAGATAAAAATAGTTTAATTGCAAAAGGAAAAGTGGAGGAAGGAAGGAAGAAAGAAAAAACAATTGCAATCACTCACCATCTCCCATGGGTAGACGGATGCTTAGCCAATTCCCAAGCAGAAGACAGCTAACCTACCTAAACCCCCCTCCTCCATTGGCATGGAATATCTCTGTGGTTAGTTCGGGTCATCTGCCTGGTTGTGTCCCCTCGTAACCTCATACGCGCCCCTTATCTGTTCACTGAGGGGGCAGAGTGAGAAACAGAGAAGGCCTTGACACTGTGCAAACATTATTCAGCAATAGCTAAAACATTAGTGCGTTATCAGCATTGTTTTGGTCACAAATCTAAAACACAGCACCATATCAGCTATTATGGAGAATATTAACTCCATCCCAGCCAGATCTAGTACAAATAGGTGATGAATTATAAAAGCAAACAAGTTAATGTATTACGTTTTATCAGAAAGATATGAAGAAGACAAAAGAGCATTTAACTCATAATGGTTAAGAACAGTGAAGTTTAAGAATGATTTGGTAACAGGGTAGATAGTTTGCAAACTAAGATGGGAAGTTGCTTGCAGTGAGACGGACATTTAAATTAAATTAAAAAGGAAATTTAAAAACTGAGAAGTTTATCAAGAGATTTACAGATTTCATTAAGAAAGTGAAGATTCATGGATAGTAGAGGAAAAAGAATAAGCCAAGTTGTACTCCACTGAACAATGATGAAATGCCTGAAACAGAGGCCAAAATAGAAAAACAGCCAATAGAGCGATTCAAATAGAAGTTTTATAAGATAAATGGCAGTCAAGAAATGGTGTATTGAAAAGGAGTCAAATGGGAGCTGTAAAGCCTACAGAGGTGCTTGCAGTAGCAACAAAACAAAGTTACAAACAGATGGTTTAATCATGATAAATATGGCGAATCAACAATAACAGCAGTCTAGCTGTGCGGAGTGAATGAGAATTGCTTTAGCAATGGGAATTGGCTGCAGAAAGAGCCATCATCCCAAAAGCACTCATCAGTCAATCTGAGTAACAAGATGACAAGATGGCAGTGCCAAGACCGGTAAAGAAAACTAATTCATTGGACGTGGTTATTTGGGAAAAGTTGATCCACTTGGGTTTTGTTCTGTCTGGACGTCCATTTTTAAATGTTAAATGTTCTTTACACCAAAAAAAAACCAAAACCCTTTTCATTCTGTAAACTAGTTTTCATCATATATTTATTGGAAATATGGGAATATTTCTTCCCAAATCATTATTCTTCTACAGAGTTCCAGAAACTTTAAATCAGTTTTTCTTACAGCTTTTCATTAGCGTCTATGCATTCAGCTCTCATTTCTCCAATGGGAAATGGGCTAGAAGTAATGTAAGTGCATTGGCAGGAAATATTGCACAGATAGGCATTGTGTTTATTTCCCCTTTAATTTAAACCACCCTTACCTAGGAGGGCTCCTCTTTCTGCAGTAATTTTTTACCAGTAAAACAGTAAGCTAGAAGGTTTTAATAATCACTCTTAACAGAGACACATTCCCTTTACACATTATGTTTTACACATCACTGGAATGACCTCTTGCTATAAAAATGCATGTTCTGTGTTGCTGTCATCCTTTTAAATACTACTGTGTGAAAGGTTAATAAGTTGTAAAATAACGTAAGTTTCCTTGGAACAAGAACATTATGTTAGGGTTTCTTGCTTACTTAAGTCAATAAGTCATATGCGTTTTGATTTCTTAGCATGATTTTTTTCCCCAAATTCATTGAAATGTGTTAAGTAAATTAAGCCTGGCACTTTTCGTATTGCTTGATCACGGCAAACAAACCTCTTAACACCTTGAATAGACCTTACTCTTTAGGAATGATGAACCCTGACCTTTTCCTTCCTCCCATGGAACCTGGCAGTCCCCCTCCTGCCCACTCCCGAAAAGCGTTTATTCTGGCAGTGACTGCTCTATTGTGTGTTTGCACTTTCACATAGAGCTGAGTTTATGCAAAGCATGCATGCTACCATGCAGGTCTTTTATGCATATTGAGCTGAGCCTGTCCACATAGTTAGAGTTTGTAATAAATAGCTAAGAAGCTATTTAATGTGTCACAGCTGTAAATGACCATGTGAGTGTTTCTGCTCTGTTCCAGGACAAAAGCAGTTAGGTTAATTAAAACATTGCTAAGGATGTTATAAGGTAATTTGCTTGATTTTTGCCTTCAGATTTAGGGAGCTAATCTGTTTCAGCTATATTGCTCACCTAATGAGAAGAGCTAACTGACTGTGTGACTGTTCAGTACATCTCAGGCTATCATACAATTGGTTCATTTAAATAACTTTTTTCAAAGGCTTAAGCTCACTTATTTGATGGTGCCCTGAAGCAAATACAGGCTCTCATGGGAATGGTTATAATGTCTGGTCTCTGGACTACAGGTCATTGTCATAACTTCCATGGCAGCCATACATTCAGCTCTTAATTCTCCAGTGGAAAATGGGCTAGAAGTAATGTAAGTACAATGATATATTCAGGCTCAGCATTGAATAATAATACTCTTCCTTATTTGATGTACTTAAACTGTGTTCAAGTGCAGAGCAGTTACCCTGCACTTAAACATTTGTTTTGTAGGTATTGAGGCTGGTAAGCATAGGCAGCCATTCCTTGTACTACCTACGCGTGTAGGCTTGTCCTTACGCAGCACAAGCACCATGCTTGAAACAAGCCTTTTCTGCATGATACCCTTGGGGCACTCTCCTACTAGTGGGCTCATATCTTGTTAGTATGCAGAAGGAAATGGTATATGTAGACAAGAATAAAAAAAAAAATAAAATTAAAAAAAAATACAGTTTTCACTGTACAAGCCAGAAGCTGAACACACAGAAATAACCATGCCTAATAAAGATAACAAATTACTTTATTGCTAGTGTCAGTGGAGCTGTCTGGACCAATGATGTGATTTTGTCTGGCAGACTAAGGTTAGATGCAGTTCCATATTCCATGAAATAGTAGGTTTATGTATCACTGGATTCAACTCAGGCCTTCTGACTTGCAAAATATGTAAATCCAATACTATGCAACGTGTAGGATACACAGGCGCATAAACACACATGTGCAGGTACAAAAATAATATCTTGAAATAACATTAGAATCATAGAATGGTTTAGATTGGAAGGGACCTTTAACAATCATCTATTTCCACCGCCCTGCCATGGGCAGGGACATCTTCCACTAGATTAGGTTGCGCAAAGCCCCATCCAACCTGGCCTTGGAACATTTCCAAGGATGGGGCATCCACAACTTCTCTGGCAACTTGTCCCAGTGTTTCGCCACCCTCATATTAAAGAATTTCTTCTTTACATCATCTTCTTTTACTTTATGGATTCTATCTAATCTAAATCTTCCCTCTTTTAGTTTAAAACTGTTACCTCTTGTCTTATCACTACGTGGCCTGGTAAAAAGTCTCTCTCCATCTTTCTCCCTTTAGGTACTGAAAGGCCATAATAAGGTCTCCCCGGAGCCTTGTCTTCTCCAGGCTGAACAACCCCAAATCTCTTAGCCTATCTTCATAGGAGAGGTGCTCCAGCCCTCTGATCATTGTTGCAGAAGAAGTCCAAAGTTTTTTTGTGTTTCACTTCCTGCCTAGTAAATGTATTTCAACTGATGTTTAGAATATCATTTATATTTACACAGTTCATTACTTGATGAGGACAAGAATAACTTTGAATGAAAAAGGGCTATTAATTTACAATATGTATTATTAATAGAGTATTATTAACGGGGTCTTATATTGTATTAGCTCTTAAGCATACATACATGTCCTTGCCTAAAATCTAGCTTTTAGGAGACTGTACTTCTGGAGTTCTGTTCTGAAGCTGTATTAACTATTAAAGGGGAAGAAAACCAAAAATTGTTCTAACCAGACCATCAACTGTTTAAAATTAATGTTTATTTTGCAGTGTGGAAACTATTAATGATGGAAATTTCCACATTGTGGAACTGCTAGCTATGGATCAGATTCTGTCTTTATCTATTGATGGAGGAAGCCCCAAGATAATTACCAATTTGTCCAAGCAATCCACTCTGAATTTTGATTCTCCGCTGTATGTAGGAGGTAAGAGGATCTTACTGCTTCTTACTAACAGTATCATAGCTAATTTACTCTGGTAACATACGTTAATAAACACATGGTAAGAGACTCATTCATTGAGATAACACCTTAAGATGAAACTTCAGCAGTGCATCTGAACAGTTTCAGTTTTAACAAATAGTATATCCTCAAACTGCATCTGTTGCTTTTTTATCAGTATAGAGATATCATGCCCACTGTAAAATTCTGTAATCTTCTACTGTTATGTAGCTTTTTATTATAATGTTTTTATTATATATGGTTAACATTGTTTAGCTACCTGAAGACGCAGTACTGCCTGTTCAGAAAGTGTAGAATGATAGCGTTCTGTTTAGATCATGTTTTACGTTTCTGTTTCACTACACATATATCTGTAGGAAATAAGAGCAAGGTATAAAGCCATGAAGCATAATTTCTGTCTGGAGATCTTATTACTATAGGGCTGACAGGAGTTAGGACATTAGGTAAGAAGGGAACCAACTAGAAAGTTGCCTCACAATATGTGTCAGGGTTTGGGGTTTTTTGTTTTGAGAAGAAAAAATTGTTTGTTTTAGTAAAACTGGTAGTAGGTGATTGTGGAGATAAACTATTTGAAACATTTTTGATCGTTTGCTGCAATTTACTCTGTAGAACTATGGATTCAAGCCCATTGTTTTAACCAGCAGTTTCTGTTGAATTTCTGATGGGCCTGCATAACCTAGGTAAAAGAGTCAGAAACTTCAGCCACCGCTTTGTGCCTTCTTACTGTCCTTGGTAGCAAGTCTAAGTTCTTAGTGATGAGAGATTCAGCATGGCTTTTAAGTACTGCTGATCTTCTACCAGTCTTCAACTTCTACTTAGTTTAACCTTATGCTCTTACAGGAGACAGGTAAGGAGTCTCCTTCTGCTCTATTCTTTCTGTAAAACAAACACCTACTGTCTTTTTCATTTTCTCTAATTCTTAAGAACTTTTTTGTGTCTGAGAATAAGTTTTTAGACTTGAGTATCTTGCCCCCTTGCAAAAAAATATGGTACCAGTAATAAATTCCTGAGGTGCCTATTTTCTCTAGCAAAGGTGCTATTTTTCCTCTTTCTAAATACACAGAAAAGCTCAGGTAGCTCCTTAGATTTCTCTCTAATGAGAAAGAAAAACAGGAAGGTGCTTTGATTCAGATGAAGAATAGTCTCTCTCTCCTATAAAGCCAGTATAACGCGTGCTTCAGTTACAAGTGATGAGGAGCAAGTTGACTTTTGTCTCTGAAAAGCCCCGTTCTTCCCTTGAAACACTTCAGCTTTTTTGACAAATCTTTTCAGATTTTGTCATTGCCTCCTTCCATCTACGATGGGAAGAAGTACAAGATCTAATTCAACATTACTTATCACTCCCCATACCAGCAGAGAAAAGAATTAAAATTATCAAATGTATGAGCTGCCTTTAAAATTGCTTCATATCATGAATCTTCAAAGGAGGATTGCCTTGTGGAAGCACATGTGCATTTTTTCATATGTATCACTTCTGCAGTGTTGTTTACATAGTGTCCTATGCCACATTTTTTGGAAGGAGAGACGGTCCTAGATTCTGATAAGACACTGTGTCCTTGCTTACTTGTATTGTCAACATCATTTTGTTATTTAATGACTGCTAAGGCCAATTTTACTACTTCTTGAAAACTGACCTTAGTTCGGAACGATCCCCCGCCAGCTATAAACAGTTATTCAGTGCAGTCCTAACACTTACTGATTTGTGACGTATGGTTCTCCTCCTTGCTTCTTCATCTTGCAGATCTGTCTCTCTATGAGAAGAATCATATTAATCTGCCTTATCATTTTGAAGTATCAGAAGAAATAATTTTTGGAAATAACCTTTTCCTTCAGTGGTTTGATTCCTAAGAGCAGGAGTCTTTCTCATCTTAGTGCAAATTCTTTACAGAGGCCTTGTGTTCCTTCTATTTCTATTCTTCACGTTCAGGCTCCAAGCAGACAATTATATTCATTGTCGTACAAAATGTTGGTCCAAAACAGAATGAAAACCATTATTAGAAGCACATTATTACAAAATAAAACAAAAAAAACAGTAGGTTGATATTCAACTCTTAAACTTTTCTGTTCTTTATCTATGTTTATCTATTTATGATCTTTAAAATTCTTGAGACAGTTAACTTTCACTTGTGTATCTTTATATTACCCATCTTTTTGAGATTCATTCAATTTTTTCTTTTCCAACTGTATCTAGAATTCTTAGAGAATTCGATCACACATTTCCATAAGTTAAGAACTGAAATTCTCACTAGGATTTTATGCAGTGTTTTTATCTTTGCCAAAGTCTTAGTTTGACACCTATATCATCATGTAGCTTACACTTACTCTTATCACTTTCCTGTTAAAATGGCATTTCTGGTAAGCATCACCTCAGCTGGCAGGATGAAATTCAGACTTGACAGCAAGCCCTTGTATGGTTTTCTCTCTCTCTCTCTCATTGTATGGTTTTCTCTCTCTCTCATTCTCTCTCTCTCCAGGACCACTCTCACCCACCCCCAGCTCCACGT
>VYXH01009150.1:16369-33086 GCA_013397275.1 Burhinus bistriatus | reverse complement strand
TTTTTTTTTTTTAACAAAGTTATTCTTGGGTCACAATATTTGGGTTGGTTTGGAAGGGGTAATTTATTTTTATAGAACGTGGACTAATCGATTTAGACTTTGTTGAGGTTTTGGGGTTTTTTACCTTTTTCCAACTGTATCACTCTCTTGTGTGGTCAGAGTACACACACTAGATATTTCAGTCTTTCTACAACAGATTCCAGTAAATCATATTGAAAGTCCATGGCTTTTTGTAAGAAGTCTTAAGGGGCAATGTGTTTATTCTCAAAAACTCTTCAAAGGGGTCACAGACTTCACTGATACTTCACATTCTTCTCTCAGAAATTAGAGCATGTTTTACTAGTTGAGAGTGGCACCTTGTTTCACAGAAGTCCCTATTTGTGAGACAGGTAGGCCATCAGCTGCTTTCGATTTGTGCCTGCTTTGTTCTAGCAGCTTCTGAATGAGATACTCGTTTTGACAGTGTTACTGTATGACTGTTATTTAACTGGGGTCTTACCATGTGCCTCCTTGAGCAGTAATTTGGTAATTTACCTGTAGTCAGGTTCAGTGACCAAAAGCTTAAAGCTTTCTTACCTTTTGGAAAACAGAGCTGAAATACTTGCATCATTTCTATGGCAGTTCTTTCCTAACTGATAAAGAACCTTTATCTAAAAATTATCTAGGAAATACTGGTAAAGAATATGAGTAGCTTTTGCACACACTTTGGCCTTCTAACACTTGGAAACTTGCTAGAAGAAGCAAAAGTGTAGAGGCTAAAAGTTTGTGTATATGCTTGCATTGTGTTTCCAGACGTCTTCCATATTAGAGATCATAGACAAAAAATTCTCTGAATCACATGTGATGTACCTCATATTATCTGGTGTGATGCATGCTTATATGGTTCCCAGAAATCATATCTAAATTTCCTGACACAAGTATAATATTTAGTTTAGCATCACACTGGTATACTTAGTTTTATGCAGCTTTTATTTTTACAATGGATAAATTCAGTGCATCTGTTCTACTATTAGATAGCTCAGGCCATATGCCTAAACATTTGCTGAGTGTTGCTTTCAAGGGAGACATCAGGTTGAAGAGGCCTTGATGACTCTGCCTTGTCCCTGGATTTTGAGAATATGGAAAATAGTTTTGAGGAAATGGAAACTAATGATTGTTTGCAGTCTGAGCCCTTTAATATAATAGTCCCAAGCCTATTTTACTTAACTGATAAGATCACAGAAGATTAGGCTCTTCAGCAGTATGGATGCAATATTGTTCATTTTTATAATCACTGAAGCGTAGCACAAATGAAATTACAATAACGTCTAAATGAAAGGCACATCGACTTCATTAGGTCACATAGCACTTCTGCATTACTCTAAACTGTTGAGTAACTATATAAAACCATTACAGGTACTAGTTTACGTGGTTAAGGAGCAACTATGCAGGACATTACCTCTTTCTGTGGTTGTGATCTTACTAAGTACCAGAATGAAAATTGTTAATTTTGCCTATGAATAAGCCTGTGAAGCTAATAAGCATATTTATTTTCAGGTAGACAGATCCTTTTCCCAATGCTCAGTACACT
Source organism: Burhinus bistriatus (assembly GCA_013397275.1). Lineage (NCBI taxonomy): Eukaryota > Metazoa > Chordata > Aves > Charadriiformes > Burhinidae > Burhinus > Burhinus bistriatus. The sequence continues at coordinate 31,516 of VYXH01009150.1, read as the reverse complement.
TGGATTTCCTTTACCTATTAGACTCAGGAGGTATTTAGGCATTTGTGTATTACTTATTTGAATGTAAAATCATAAGGACTAACTAATATAGACCAATAGGTTGACAATAAGTTAAAAAAAAAAAAAAAAGGAAAAAGAGAAAAAAAACAGAAGAAGAAACTTCATTTTTACAAGGAAACAATGTTTAACAGTAACATTCCTTCTGAATCAATCTTACATGATTAACTGATCACAACAGGATAACTGCATCACATACACCTCCTGCTCCAATTACACCTGTAACAATTATAGACTACAACAGAGGAATTCTTCTGAAAATCATCAACATCAGGGGCATTTGGACTTTCTAGAAATACCTACACATAAGTATTTTGATGTTGAAATATTGTTATTATTGACTATCTTCCTTTAAAACTGTAGTGGAAACTATGAGGGGCTTTTTTATTAATCTGGTTCTGAGATGCACTGAACAAAAATATTTTTGAAAGTAATGGAACCTCCTCCTGTTGAGCTTTTCTTTCCAAGAATTTTTTTCTAGCAAAATTCCACTTTTGAAATGTGCACGCCAGCTCCAAATTGACGAGCTGGTCCTACTAAATTCTTCTGGACTTAGCACAGCAGCTTACAAAAAATCCTGCATCAGCTGCTAAATTTCAACAATTTTTGTTTTTCCAAGATTCAGAAACTATGTACTATCTTGGACTTAATTGCACTAGGTCAAAAACAGGCATGTATCTGAACCTTCTCACAGTTATGAGCTTCCTGTATGAAGTTCTATATACGCATCTCTTCAGTTAAACTATGAGACTCACGGGTCTGGAGCTGCTTGACAACCAGGACAATTTCCAAATACTAGATCATTGCTCATGGTTGTAGGCTGACTATCTAAGAATAATTAATTAGGAAGAAAGATTTCTTTTAAAATGTTTAAAAAATAGGGGAAATGGTATAGAAACTTGTATCAAAGATTACACTGATTATTTGCTATTATTAATTCCCTAGGCATGCCTGTGAAAAATAACATAGCAGCTTTACGTCAGTCTCCAGGACAGAATGGCACCAGCTTCCATGGTTGCATCCGTAATCTGTATATCAACAGCGAACTCCAGGACTTCAGAAATGTGCCACTGCAAGTGGGAATTCTGCCAGGTTGCGAGCCTTGTCATAAGAAAGTTTGTGTGCATGGGACGTGCCATGCTACCAGCCAGTCAGGCTTTTCCTGTGAGTGCGAAGGAGGATGGACTGGACCCCTGTGTGATCAACAAACTAATGACCCATGTCTTGGAAATAAGTATGTCCTTCCTCAAGACAGAACAGTAGCATAATATGCATATAAGTCTCTTGTTATGTGTATTTTTTTCATGAAAGTTCACACTTTTTTCAGCAAGAAACCAAATATCCTGGGCATGTAAAAGTGAAAACAGTGTCCAGGTTATAGTGTATTCTTTCCATAAACTTAGTGAGTCCCCAGTTCAATTATGGTAAACTTCTGTTTAAGTCCATGTGTGCTAATTCTTTTTGCTGATTTGCTTAGAATATTTTAGGTTGGGCATTTTATGTATGTTTATAGATAGGATTGTGTATATTTACGCGTAGAGAGACAGCGAAAGATATGTATATATGTGTATATGAAAGTATTGATATCTATGCGTATTCATCTTTTAAATTTACTATAGAGACAGATTTGGGGTTTTGGCTTATGGTCTCCCAGCACAAGAAGATCAGAAACTTCAGAAGTCCAAAGTTCTTCAGGATGTATTGGTCATAGGCATGCCCTTACCACTGTCCTTACTACAGCTTGGCAAACGTCTCTTTTTTTCTCCCTCTCTCTCTTTTTTTTTTAACTAAACCTGCTTGCATCTTTTGGCTGCTGCTTTTTCAGAGCTCTGGCCTATATAACTTTTGAGGACCAGTGGCCTGAGTTTGCCAAGAGATTCTAATAAAACAGTTTTCAACTCCCATAAAAAAGGATGTTTAATTGATCTTTTCACATAATGTGTGTAGAGAGTCTGACCCTTTAAAGCTTTATATACGAGTTAGCATGCTTACAGTTAGCATTGTTTACATTGGTTATGGACTCTTACAGTACTATTAAGTTTCGAACTCTTCCCAAAGCCACAGCAGTGAATTTTTGAGGTGTATCATTATAGCACTTCATTGTTTATGGGTCTTTTTCTTACCCTGTCCTCTTTCACATTAACTTAAGAGATAAAGAAAGGAAGGCACAGCAGATTGAAAAATACAAACGCAATGTCTATCACATCCATTTTATATTTTAAGAGTCAACAATAACATGGAACTGTAACCATCAAGTTCTATAATAACAAAACCCAAAGAATTTCTTTGACGTGTCCTTGAAAAATTAGACTCTGTATAGGTTCTTATAACTATACACATCAGCACCCAAACTGAGTGCTTTTTGCAGTAAATTACAAAACTTGGCAAGTGTCAGACACAGGCAGTATCAAGGATACAATTTAAGTGAGCACAACATTAGTATTTTGTTAGCTCTTGAACATATTGGTTTTGTTTCAGCTGTATACAGTGCTGTGAGCTTTTAGGCAAGAAAGGCAAACCAAAATTGTTCATTTGGAGTGAAGGGGGTTTTTTTTGTTGTTCTTTAGTTGCTAGGGAATTTGATTCTGTATTTCTTGATTCATGTCTAAATCCTGTCTATTGAATAGATGCATTTTGTCTGTCTAATACAGTATAACATTCCACGTTATCTGAGGAACAGATTTGTCACTGTGATCTCCACTTCAAAAATGCAGGGGATCTTCTAGAGATCCCTGCACACCATGAAAAGGCTTAATGCTTAGATTTATTTTACCTAAATCTAGGTGCTTGACTTAGGAACATAGCAACCAAAGTTTCCTCTATAGTCAGTAAAGGAATAAACACATTTCTAAAGAGTAAATTAGACCTCAAGTGGTCTAATCACCCTCTGGATAAGCTCATTTCTGTCCACGACTGCGTGTGGAGCTTGTGGCAATTATACATCTAACTTGGGTGCCTGACATAGGTACCTAAAATTAGATAAGATGTAACTGTGCTCGAGAATTTGCACTTAGTTTCATGTTCCTTTCGATACAGTCTGAAGATGAAATTTAGGGCTTCAAAGAACAGGTGGAAGCAAAAGTATGAGAGTTGGCATTAGCAAAGATTTAATCATCTTATGAGTCAAGCAGAACTTTACCAAAGATCCAGATACAGATTGCTTTGAAGTCTAAAACAGCCTGTATAGAATATGACATGATGTCAGTGTCACCTGAGTAACTTCATACATCAGATGTCCTAAAAGTGGTTGTTTTGTAAATGGTGAACAGATCCAATGCTAAACATACTGAAAACTAAACAAAAGCTATCTACTTTCTGATACTGTCTAAGCCTTCAGTTTTGACTTGCTTAATCTAACAGTCTTGGAATATCAGACTTCAACCATAGGAACAATTTGGAATTTTTTAGGGAACACAGTTGCTTCAAAAGTACAGACTCTTGCATAATAGAGAAGTTGAAGGTGCTTAAGCTATTAGTTAAGTTTTATATTTGTAGTTTTTGATCCCAAACTGGATATGTGAATGGAGGCTATGTGTTGCACCTTCCATTTAACTATCCTGTGATGAGAATGACTTCCCATATTCTTTTTCCTCCAAGTTACATCATGCCTAAAGCACTTGCACAAAATGAAGGGTACGGATGGAGAATTGTCACGTAGATTTCACTGATGAGTGGAACTTGTTGATATTTATAAACTGAAACAGTTTAAATAGTTAATGCAAGTTTGTTAAAAAGTGTTGTGCATTCTTTTCGATTTTATGAAATTTCTTACTGTACTGAGAGTAGAGTACAAAGCAAAAAGTTTCCAGAAATGCAGACTCTGTTATCTAAAAAATTTCTAAACTCTTCTTTTACTATGAAATGCAATTTTATATTATTTTTTTGCCATCTTCAAATTGAAACAAAGGATTTTATTTTAGATTTAATGGGATTTTTTATTTATTTATTTAAAGCTTTTCATTTGTTTATGTATGTATTTCTTTAGGTGGCTGCCACAACCTGCTAAGGAGGTTGTAGGCTCAGGTATTTTACGATACAGAGAGGAAAAACATTAGAGAGGGGAAACATTAGGGAGGGTGACCGTGACCTTGAATGTCAGGATTGCATTCCTCCTTACAGAGAAATCTTCACTGTGGTCTCCTTAGGAAACAGTATGTAGATAGAAAACTTGTGTATCGAGACAACAGTTAAAGAAAATAACAGTATTTCTAGGAAGTTAGTTATTGACCCTGTACCACCAAATTAACAAAGGGAAGTGATTTTATTCCAAGTCATTGGAGATGTTTTCAGAAGATGAATTCCCCTAGCCTTCAGCTTACAGCTAGGAACAGGTAATTAAATATCCTCCTTTTGGGAAACACGACCTCTCTCTCAAGAGAAGACCACTATGCATTCCCATACCGTACATCAGAACGTAGCAGACGCAGCAGATGAGTTAATCACAGCCTTTTTTGTACAACAAGATTCGAGCCCGCCACAAATGTTTACCAACGCTCAACCGAGAGAGTAGCTAGTTTAATTACTCGGGTGAGACGATAATATGCAGCCTCATCTAGTGCGAGTTTCTGCATGAGTACTAGATGAGTGCTCTTGGCGTTCAGCGAAGTGAAGACCTGCCTGGCAGCTGGCAATGCAGACTGATGTATTTGACGGGGGAGCACGTGTTCAGCTTTGAAACTGCCATTGCTGTGTCAGAAGAGTTTCAGTTAGGAAGTGCCTGACCTGTCTTTGTGCTGGGAGCCCCATATTTCATGAGTGACAATACATTTTTTTTTTTTTAAATGATACAAGAACCAGAATTTCAGGTGAGTACCCTTTTTCTCTACTTAATTCTAGTGGATTACATTTGGGCTTGATTTTGCTGTGTTCGTGTCAAAAGCATGCTGAAAATTTAGGCAGACAGGAAATGTTGGTTTTAATAACTGTGGCCTGTAAAAGTCTTCCATAACACATCTACAGTGGCTGTTTTCTGGTGAGACGGAGTTCTGTACTGCAGCTCGTTTTGTGTAAATCTGCAAACCAATTATAAACCACTTCACTGCATCTCACTGAAAAAGTCCATTAGAAACAAAAGCAATTTCTTCCGAGTACAGTCCAAAGTATTTGTAGTTAATGTTGCTTAGCCTGAACTTTGATGAATAATTTATTTTTATTCTCTTGGGCTTGTTTCCCCTGTAGATGTGTGCATGGTACCTGCTTGCCGATCAATGCGTTTTCATACAGTTGTAAATGCCTGCAGGGACATGGGGGAGTCCTCTGTGATGAAGAGGAAATGCTGTTTAACCCCTGCCAATCCATCAGGTGTAAACATGGCAAATGCAGGCTTTCAGGACTTGGGAAACCATATTGCGAATGCAGCAGCGGATACACGGGGGACAACTGTGATAAAGGTAAAAAAAAAAATTAAAAAATCATGTCGTTGTTGTGGTCTTAGAAACAAGGTTTTTTTTATTAAAACATGAACAGCCAAAAACATTACCAGCTTTTTTTTTGCCCACAACACACACATCTGTTGCTTTTTTTTTTACCATAAGAATTTATCTCAGTGAGAGAAAAATGAAACTTTTCCCATGAATTTGTTTACATTTTGAGGAATTTTCTTCATCAAATGTTTTGCTGTGAAAACATTTCTCTTTTTTGCCTTTATTCAGAAACACATTTTTACTATATTGAATTACTACCTTTTACCTGCTGTATCTTTCTGTATTTATTGTTTCTCTGCCTTCTGCAACTGAGAAGCCAAATCCAATGATTCTGCTCCTAGTTTTATCACAAACTCTACTTTTGACCTCTCAGCTTCAACTGATTTATCACAGCGAATTATGCAGGTGAGACAGATGAAAACAGGATGACTTTTCCCCCTACCTTTTTCTTTTTCCTTTGTCTATCAAAGCTCTCCCTCTCCCTCTCCTTCCCTTCCCCCAGATGGCATTTATTTTGTATTGTACATAGATGTGGACAGAATAAAAGAATATGGTTGTCGAACTTTTAACAGATGTCTCATTTTTAGCTGCTTTTATACCTCAGTAATTTATGAAGTTAGTGGAATGTAACTTGTATTAAATAACAGTTTGAATAATATTAAACTCCAGGTCTAATAAATTAAATTGCATGCTCTCTGAAACATTTCCCTATGGTAAATAGAACCAGCTGCAAGCAATGTAGGAACAGAAGATGTGTATTTTTGTAAAAGAGGAAAAGATTTAAGCTTCCAATTTTCTTGTCATTGTAATAGCTTTGTATTTATGGTTTACATATACATAATATAAACTTTGCTGAAAATAGGAGGTATAGGAAATAAAACTCAGCATTAATCAAATTATGTTTGGTAGAACCACTAGTTTCCAGTGTACAGTCCGAGTCAAACTTTAAAATACCAATCCCAACTGCAATTGGAAACACAGCATCTTCCTTAGCAATGTCAACCATTCTTTGACCTGTGTCTCAAAAGCCTCTCTCTTATTTCAAATGTTGTTTTCTACAGAAATCTCTTGTCGAGGGGAACGAATCCGAGATTACTACCAAAAGCAGCAAGGGTATGCTGCGTGCCAGACGACCAAGAAGGTATCGAGACTAGAATGTAAAGGAGGATGTTCAACCGGGCAGTGCTGTGGACCACTGAGGAGCAAGAGACGGAAATACTCTTTCGAATGCACTGACGGATCGTCATTTGTGGACGAGGTTGAAAAAGTGGTGAAGTGTGGCTGTACAAATTGTCCCTCCTAAGTGTCCCTGTCACACTTGTCTTTTGAAAATGTTGTATACTTATTGACCGTGTCGGACTAATTAAAGCTCATAGTGGAAATATTTGAAATATATTGTAAAATACAGAACAGACTTATTTTTATTATGAGAATAAAGACTTTTTCTTCATTCGAAAAAAGATTCAAGTGCTTGAACTGAGACTTCTCATAACCAAGAGGAGCTTTGAAGAAAAAAAAAAAAAAAAAAAGACCTGGTAACATTGCAACAGAGATGGGAAACTTTAACTGCTTTTAACATGGATTCTTCTTTATAACATGCTGAAGATACACTGACACTATACACATGTGACTTTCAACTTAACAGCTCAGAGATGAAATATTGACCAGAACATGAGGCTTGTTTTTTCACTTTCGTATCAGTATATTTTATTGTCTTGACAGACCATACAAATCACTTACCTATGGATGAGGAAGCATTATGAGTGAAAAGAATCAGATTATACAGAAGTAACAATTGTATGAAATACATTTTATCTTTTGGAATTATTAAGCATCTTGAGAAGATGGGGTCCCATTTAATGGATGGGAAACAGGAGATACGAGAATATACTATAATCCTGAAATCTCCTGATGATGTATACTTTTATGTCAGCATGTTAGCAAAAGAAGCATAAAAGTGTTTATCTGCCCTTTTCCAGTATTAATTTTTTGTAATATAAATGTTCTGGGGATGATAAAAATAGATTATTGATGGATAAATTAGTAATAATATGGATTTCTGTTTCTATGAGTTCTAAACAACTCTATACAGTATTCGGTTTCATTGAGAAATATTTATTGTATCAAAGTACATTGTACTTAACCCTTTTAGGCCATCCCTTTTACTGTTTTTCAATGCTTTAATATATATTAATTTATATTTGTCCCAGTATTTTTGTAATTTTTTTATTTTTTTTTTTAAAAGGACTTAAAAATCAGGATTTTTTGCAATAGAACTAACGTAGCATGTCGTCTTGGGGTAAATGTTTTCGGTCTGGTTTTTCCTCCCCTTCCCCTTCCCTTTTTCTTTTCCTTAGAATCTGACCACTTGGTGTCACTGAATCTGAAAGTGATGACAATCTGCAGTTTTCACATACAACAGATATTCAGGACACCTTCCAAGAACCTGTAACGTATGACAGAAAATGTCTTTACAGTAGGTGGCAATTGTAGAGAAGTTATTTTTCCCTATATACAGTACTTACAGAGAATAAGATGGCGTGTAGAAAATGACATTAGAAGGTAGATCTTTATAAATTAATATTCCCATGGAGCTCTTTCCCTTTTTTTATAAAAAAGAAAAAAAGGCTGTGCTATCAAGAACTGTGACTTTCCCCAAATAATAAAACTACTTTACTGCCCTAATGCTCCCCCATGTTAACATGTTGCTGCTAAATTATAATGTAGAATTGGTAATCAATAGTGGGTTGTGTTCTTTTTTCAGTAAAACCCAGGGTACCCTGTAAAAATGCAGATGTTTTTCAATTTTATTTTATTATTTTTTTTACAAAAAAGTTAGATGTACATGTGTAATGCAGTGTGCTTTGTCTTATTTGGACTGATATCAGTAATGCTACTGATGTTTGTAAATTAAACAGATATTTACTTCATTAACAGCTTTTATTTGTATTCTTCTGAGAAGTTTAAATTGTCTAACAGCTTTCAATTAAACATCTGTAGTTGCAGAGACTATTTGGTAAAAAACAGAATAAAACCCAACCCTAGATCTAGTGTATTCGTTGCTGAAAATCTGAAGAAGGAATTAATTTGGGATTATTACACCTGCAGGCAGTGACATCTTAAAACGTTGGTTCATTAGGAACACAGCTGAACTCATACCAAAATTAATAAGACTCGTACATAAAGTACACTGCACGAAGAGGCAAACTGAGTTGATCTTAATATTTTAATGGTTATACAAATGGCAATTTGAGAGTTGTTTTAGCAATAATTGGATTCTTCAGAGGGATTAATTTTCACTAATCCTGACTAAGTATTTTAAATTTAAGCAATTGGATGGGATGATACTTAACCAGGTTTCTCTTCTGTAATACAATTTTTGCAGATACTTCTGTATTTGTTTAACTTAGCGTACTTTACAATTTGTCTGAATATCCAATGAAACAGCCTTTGACGTGAGGCCGCCTTTGCAGTTTCTGTGACTTCTAAAATAATATTCTGTAAATAGGTGTAACTTTGAGGAAGAAGAAGCCACTTTTGCACAACAGTACTTACATAGCATTCTTGGATAAAGGGTATTATTTTTCTGTGTACGACCAAAATCCCTGTACCAAGTACCTGGAGTGGGACTGCTTTCTGTCCTCGTACTGACAGGAACAAGAACTTTGCACTTCACATAGCACACAGCAACAAGCAATGCTAGCAGCTGCTGGTGATCCTGAGGCCATCAAGACAGGGTCTTTTTGTGGTCCAAGCGGAACCAAACAAATACTTAAGAATTAGGGGGAAAAAAAGCAACAACCAACTTTGGCACCTACCCCTCTGGAGGAACGTAAGGCGCCCACATCAAACAGCGACTCAGCTCACCTTAGAAACCTGAGCAGCCCTGTCTTCTCACCACCAAAAGTCCTTCAGCATCTATAAGGTGTGCCACTGTGCATGACAAGAGATAACTTTATCAGTGGGATGGGTCACCCTGAAACCTTTCTCATGCCTAAATCAAGTTTCTTGTAATACTGCTATAATAGGCTGCCTTGTAGCTGGAGTCCCCAAAAGGGGAATGGGGGTCTGAGGGAACTGTAGCTATAGGCATAGCTAACACAGTGGAGAATTTAGTTCAGTACAGAATACTCCAGACACATAGGTTTTCATTCCAAAACATAAGTTATCCAGCTTTTAACACAGTGCTCAGGGAGTAGGTTTCTCTCCTAGGTCTGCTGCTTGCTATAGGAATCACTCATAGAGTCTGCTTTTTAATGTATTAAATAAAATGCAAAAACAGCATTGGGTCTGAAGGATACGACTCAGTACAGTGACCCAGTTTCCTCACTTCGAGTTAATAGTGCATAGAATTCAAATTATTCTTTCATTAGAAACCAAGAAAACTGAAACTTACAGATTCCATCATTTTCTGCCAGTATTCTTAAAAGCTATAAAAGAGAAAGCACATGAATACTGCTTAATTTGTACTGGCTCATGCACAGCTCCTACTGTCATCTCACAGATGATAAAAATGTGAAAGAGCATGGAAAAAAGACCATTCTTCTTGAATGAAACAGTAACAACATCATTGCTTTTTTGCTTGACGTTGAAAGTCAATTCAGAACAGGAACTATCACACATGGAACTGGATTCTGCAGCCTGTATTAAGTTTCTGAGGAAGATGGATATGTCAGTGATAGAAATACTGTTTTAAGCAAACCAATAGTTAGAGAGATACAGTTTCTTTTCTAAGCTCTACTGAAATAACAATTTTTTCTTGTATTCAGAATACTTTTTGTTGCCATAGGGGGGGTACCATGAAGCTTAGTATTACAAGAATCATTCTAATATGATGATGCTCTGTAGGGCCACAGTCAATATGATATTCACATGATTTTATGAAGACATTTGCCTGGAAAGACCAGAATGCAGAGTTTTTGTAGATAACAGATCTGGCAGACCTGATAATCCACAGTGTACTTGCAGGGACAGTAGCAAGGCAAGACAGAAAGTGGATGTCACCATGTTAGTTTTGATGAGATGAGGGATGATTAAGAAATGAAGGGGAGAGCAATACCTTTTGGAAAGGAGCTTGTTGTTGAGAAAAAAAGGTCCAGAAGTTTTGGAAAAGTGGGAAGAATGTTGGAGGTTGGTTGCATCAAAGCTCTGGGTTTTGGGAGCTTTATCTGTTATTGCTTGAAACTGATGTATTTAAAAGAAATCTCTTTATAGTTCTGAAAAATGCAGACTTGATCTTTCTATCTTGCGTTAACCCTACTGTTTGAGGAAAAGTTTATCTTTTCAAAGCTATTCAAAATCCTATCTTTTGGTTCCTCTTCTTCTTTAGAAGCGAGTGTTATTCTCGCAGTAGCTCATTAGGCAAGCAAGTGTCTGTGCTTCAGCTGTCCCACCTTACAGTGGAGAGCCTGGCACATAATTTCAGTTCCCATAAAGTGCAATTCCCCAGCTGAGCCATTCAGGATTCTTGGCTTTTAGAAGAAATATTTATACACTGAGCTGGTATCTCCAATCTATTTAAGATTCCTGGAGTGGAAATCAGAAAATCGTTGGTAGTTGTAACTGTGTAGGGGCTGTCAGGAATGAAGTAAAACTGAAGTGTTTGCCCGCATGCCTGGAGAGCCTGGCTTATCCTGGAGAGCCTACTGTTTTACTGTGTTCTTTTATGTATTGTGTTCCTGGCAGAGCGGGAAGTAGTTGTGCTCATCCTTTCAGAAATGTCTGAGAGCAGAGGGATTTTGTGTCCTTTTGCAAGTAGTCTAGGCTGGAAATCATAGGCCTCTTTGGCCCTCAGCCAGGTTAAACTGTGTATGTATACCTTAACATCAACCATCATCTTGGACACCAACTGCTCCTGATGTTAAAAAAAGTGAATAAATCTTGCTCTCAGTTTAATAAAACACAGATGGGAAAAGCAAACCAAACCGAGAGTTAACAGCTCTATTCACTAGTCTCCTGGGCTCCATGTGATTAAATCAGAGTTGGAGGGTATGTTCCTGCTGCTGCTGTTCTGGCCAGTGTCCGTAGGGGTGATGGCCAGCAAAGGAGAAGTATTCTGTCAGTGCTGCATGTCATTTGTCAAGCTGAGAAAAAACAGTCATCTCACTGAACAGCAAGACTTCTGGCTATCCACAGTCCCAGCAAATACGCTCCAGCTCTACAGCATGACACCCATGCTGCAGGAATTTTGCTCAGCCATGGGAACGGACTTTAAAACTGCCTCCCAGATCCACAGCTTAATTTCAAAATGTTGATCTTAGTAATGCTTTCTGGTTTTCACAACTCTATCCCTTTATTTCATTCCAGTTCAGAGGTAGACTCCTTTAGTTCTAAATACCAAGCCTCAGTACTCTCAGTAGCTGCCCTATACTTCATACAGGAGTTAAGACTTGGGGTTTGTTCCTTTTTTAGGTGTTTGTTAACGTTTGCAGCGGGATCAGAAGACCTGCCTTAAAGAGAGACGGGTTACGCGTCCAACTACAGAGATCAGACATTTTCATGTCCTTTATAATTTGGAAAACGTTACATTACCTCCTGTGGAACAGTCTGACACACACAGATTGCCATAAACTTAGACATTTTATGGATTTATAGACTCAGATCAGGAGAATTGTTATCTGTTTTTGTCTTCTTGAACTTTTTTTTTTAATTCCTTTGAGGATACTTCCCATATCACAAGAAACAAGTAAAGACAGAATTAATGTGCCTGGGTTTCTTACTCTGTCATTAAAATTCCTTAAAAAGATCCAGTAGCCTTTTTCCAGGACATTTTTCTTCTTTCTCATAGTTTTTCACATTCTGGGCTTCAATCTGTTGTTTCTGTATGATGGCCCATTTGTCCATTTTGGTTAATTTCCAGGACAGATTTAATCCTTCTAAAGAGAGGGGAAAGGATACCTTTTTTTTCCTGCAGCTGTGTCTAAAATCTCTCACAGCACATCTTTAGAAGTATGTTTTCTTTCAAAGTCCTCTGAGAATAGGTTAACTTGAGCTGTTTTTACTGCAAACTTGTTTTTTTGCTTCTGATTAGCTTTATTTATTTAATCACATTTCTGTGTTTCTGCTATGGTAACAGCAATAAGAGCGGTACCAGCTGACCTGTCCTTTAGAAGTTCCTTGCTGTTTTGAAATAGCACATTTAAAGAGTATGAAGTTTGCCTGTTCTCTCTCCTTTCTTTTCTTTTTTTTCCTTTTTTTTTTTAATCATTATTATTATATCTCCTTCCCAATCAGTTCACCCATTTTTGAGCAGTTTTATGATTATTCTCTAGGGGAAAGGTAAGGACATGATTCCACATCAACAGTAAATAAAACTGACCACAGAAAACACATAGGTCTACCAAAAAAAAAATTGTTTCTAAACTCTCAGAAAAATCAGCAGTAGTTATTCATTAGTTGCTGCCGCCTTTTTTGCTGAACAAACTTTTACATTATTAGTGAACAAAGCTATTGAGCCAAGTACAACCCTAGAAATAATTAATGCAGTGTGTCCAGGGCTGGAGGAGGAAGAAAAAGAAGCCTAATAGTTACCTAATTCTAGTACACTTTTTGTGGGGAGGAAGGTTTGAGCACGTTTCTGTGTGTGAATACCCAGTGAGACCATGTGGCACTGCACACACTCCACTGAAGAAAAAGGTTCACCGTTACCCTAAATTAAAAAAAACAAAACGAACCAGTACGAAACTTTGCAAAGCAGCTTCGAAATGAGAAGCAAAAGGTTTGTTAACTCCCACTTGATCAAAACAGTGCTCTTCATCCATTATCACAAACCACAGACCAGCCTTTGGCATTCACCCCTTCCCCCCAGCTCCAGGCACTCCAGACACTACTCGCTCCCACTGTTTCCCACCCACCCGGCTCCGGACCCGGCTGCGCCTGCCATTCCCACAGCCCTCCCAGATGAGACACTTCTTCCTTCCCTCCGCAGCCAGTGACAGCAATCACCTTCCTGCCTGTGCATTCCCTCAGATAACTGGAGGCATCTGGTGGGGGCAAAACACCATGCTGGTGATGGGCAAGAACACTCTGCAGCTAATTAATATTTAAGCATTTAAAAACCAAGTATTATTTATTAAACTGTTACAGCAAAGTTCTTGTAGCAATCAGCAGGAATGGTGGCCGACAAAATGTTTAAGTAACAAAACCCCCACTCTGTGTGTGACATAGAGAACGAGGCCTCTTCATTTTCATTCTGAAAAGTGCGTAGCTTCAGGTTAATTGAAAGGAATGATAATGAGACCCAGCCCTAACTGAAAAATCTGCTCAGCAATCACATTCAAAAGCTACAAACAAACAAAAAAATACACCCAAACCAATATGGTTTGGTTTTTGGTTTTTTTTATTTTTTTACTAAGAGAACAAAGACTAAACAATCAAATAGGTAAGGTATGACTGCCTAGGAAATAAGAATCAGAATGCTAAAAAGGAATGAGCTCTGGCTATATCAAATTGCTGGGCAGTGAACATACAAGGGAATTAACTGCTGCAATTGCTCATGGGTAACAGATACAGCTATATATTTTCAAAATGTTGTAGAAAGGACACTTATAGCCCAGAAAGTAGTGACCAGCCACAGAAGTCATCCTACTGTTACTTCATGCTGACATGAAAGAACTGTTTGGGAATAACTCCTTTTGGCAGAAGTGACCACGGTCCATTCGAATGTCACATGGTAATGAAGAGGCTTGTAAAATGCAGAAAAACAATGGTATTAGCCCATAGAGAAGAAAATATTACAGATTTAAGACATCTAGGGCCAGATTCACTGTAGGCTCAAGCTGCTTCATGCTGTTTCGGTGATGCAGAGCAGCTGTAAACCCAACTTAGCTGGCCTGGAGCCACCACAACTTCTATCTGCTAGAAAAAGGAGTTAATGGTTTCAGTGCAGCAAACCCGGGTTTGGAACTGGGGCCCGTCCTCCAGCGTGTTGGCTACAGGAGTCATCGCACGCATTACTTTGGGAAAACCTTTGCACCCCTCTCGCTTGGCTGCACCCCTCTTCCCCGTGTAAGCGGTGCCGAGGATTTGTGGGAAAGGAGCTCGCTTTGCAGTGCTGCTCTCCAAACTCCAGAGGAGCAAAGAGAATTGGCAATGCCTCTTCAGCAACAGCAGGCAAAAATGAAAGACAGGAGGGTCTTTAACCAAAAAAATTAAAATGAAGTGAGCACTGTTGTAGTAAAACTGCTTCTAGTGAAGTCACTTCTTTTAATACTCACTTTTAAAGACTCACTTAATTGTGGCTCCATAGGAAAGCATTATGGAAAACAGATTCTTCTTGTAAAATCTTTTCTTTAGTGTGTGTGTGTGTATATATACACACACATATACAGGGTAGAAAGTGCATACTTTTTTTTTTGTTTTTCAGGATGTGAACTTATTTACGCTTTTTGGTTCCCCTGAGCAGCTCTGAACAAGAGCAGGTATGATTAAGAATTCCAGGTAGCTGGCAGTGGGGCCGTTTGACCTCATCTATCTTGACTTTGCACTCCATGTATTTAACTGCAGCATTTCTGTGCAGAACACACTGTAGTTTACTGGGGTACAGCATATCTATTTTAGTCACATGCACTCACTGAAATAGCTGTGTGCACATGGAGATCACTTCTTTTTTTTTTTTTTTTTTTTTTTTTTTTTTTTTTCCCATTTTGGGGATAAAAACACTTGAAAA
>VYXH01009150.1:0-16334 GCA_013397275.1 Burhinus bistriatus | reverse complement strand
TTTTTTTTTTTTTTGTCTTTAGCCAAATTAGGGGATCAAAGCCATGTGAAACCTTTTGTAATGAAACTTGAAGCCACATGTAATGAAACCAGATAGTTTTTCCTTTCTGATCTAAAGTCTTTCCTGTTTTCAGGCATTACTATAAACCTACATCTTGGTCCAGTCTGTAACTTGGTCCAGCTTGGATTAGATTTGCAAACAGTTTGATGAATCTGGGATGATTTATAGCTTGAGGTAGAAAGAAAACAAACAACAGAATCTAAGGTTTGGCCTGCTTTCGGCTCAAAATCAAGCGTAACCTCCTACTGACTCCTTTTGGATTTTTGTGTCTTTTCAAATCCCAAAAGGAAAGCACCCCACTGAATCTTAAATCCAGCACAAAAAAAAGTAAGTTTCACAAATATCCTTTCCTTTTCTGGGAAATTTCCATTTAGACTTAAACGAGGATTTTATAGAGAGGGAGATTAAGGGAAATATTTCTTCCTTAGTACCAAGAGCTGAATGTACTCTTCTTTGTTCAGACGGCACGAAGTATATCTATCAAAGAGCACTTTATTCATGCCATCAACAAACTTGTTCATTCTCTTTTAATTCAGCTTAAAAGGAAGATGACAAACATCAGCAGGGAGCTGTTTAGCTAAAGGAAGTGTAACATTCAGGAAAATCAATACAGATTTGCAAAGAGAGGATGGCTTAAACTTAGCGTGAAAATAATGGGAGTTATAGCAGCTCCAAGGGTTCTTATTTCCCATCTACTTTTAAGTATAGAGAGTCTAGACACAAGATATGTCTTCAGACAATAAGGGGATGCCTGTGAAGAATATCCTACACCATCATTTCACAAAGTGGATTCTTTCAAAAATGCTTCTTTACCGGTTTAAAGAAATCCATAGGGCCAGGTTTTTCTTTAGAAATCGTGCTGGTTATTGGTATTTCTACCTGCTACCAGGTGACACTCTTATCTGGGCCAGGCATCTTCGCTTTCGGCATCAGCAAGCAGAAGGAGAACAAACCAATCCCACAAGAAACATGTGCAAAATATGCTTTAAGCAAAATCTGAGTGAGCAGATGCTTTGCTCCATTGGACTGGTGTGGGTGACACTGTGCCACTTAAGAGAGAAGCTCAAATGAGCAGCTGATTGAAGCTGTTTGTGTATTCTACTACTTGGCCAGAAGGAATGGAGTACATATTTTCAGACACCTCAATTCTCATACAACCAGAAAATAAGAGTATCAACAATCACAGGTTTTTAAGCACAGAATACTGAAGGTATATCTGATTCTTGGTAAAAAAAACATTTTGTGCACACAAATAAGATGGCACAAGTGTGGCCCTACAAGCCTGAAACCACAACTCTTCCCATTATCAAAATTTAATTCCTGGGCTAAAAGGATTTCAAGCTGTATCACATTACAATAGATTCAACATTTAAGTTGTCTTTCTTATTTAAAGGCATCCTAAACAAGAGATCAGTGTTTATGTTCCAACAGGTCATGTTTCCTATTATTATCAATAGTGGCTACTCTCAAAGGACAGATGGACAGTTGAGGCTCAGCAAGCTAGCCATGAAATCTATCCACACCTTGTGTAAGATCAATCATGCAAATCATCAAAAACCTATTTAGCCACCCTTTAAAATACACATGAATCTTTTAATTCAATCTCGATCAAAATGCTGTTTTCCTCCATCTGAGGCATGAAAATGTATATAACGGATTCAGAAAAAATCCACATAATTATACTGGTTGGATGTGAAGTTTCCTTCAATCTTTGATCTATAATGTAGTAATGTGTCAGCTCGACCAAAGTAGTTTTATGTGCAGGAAATAAGACAAGCTGAGTAGCTTCATGGTTAATTGATTAAAAGGTTCTAAAGAAGGTGCAAGATCAAAGAGTAACTTAATGGTTTTATGTTACTCTAGAGAACTGTTGGTCCACTTGTCTGACAAGACTGACCTTGGGCAATGAAGTAAGAGGCAATTAAAAAAAAAACCTGCAAAAACTAAAACACAGATCATATTTATCTAGTTCAGCATCCTCATTTCCTGTAGCAAGTAATAGGTGGTGCAACCCAGTGCTCTAAGACGAGTTGCATTTTGTTATCCTTTTATGCTATACAGTCTAAATATTGAGTACACAAAACTGACTGTTGCCTATACTTGCCCTGAAGGCGGGGAGGGGAAAGCACAGAAACTCAGAATCACAGGATGCCATGCCATTGGTTAAAAACCTATGAAAGTAAACAAATGTCAAACTATAGCTGAAGGACGGTTCCTTGGAAAGTCCTTGGTCTGTGGAATCACTGAGCTCCCTTGGCCATCTTCACTGACATTGGGAACTGATGACACTTCGTAGCTTAGAAGATTGGCTCATCTTGAAAAGTATATTAGGAAATGGGAGCTGCTCTAAAGTAATATAACTGCTTGCAATAAAGGAAAGAAAAAAAAATGTTAATGCATTGACTCTTAAAGAAGAATTTAATAAGGCCATTTTCTAAATGACACTTTAAAACACCAATACTTTCTGGTTAGGCTGCCATCACTAGGCTAGTCAAGTCTCTCATAAGCACAGTTTGGTTTTATGTCTTCTGAATATGAGCATTATACTTACACAGAGGTAAAAGAGAACTACTGAGAATATTAGGCAAAGGAAGGCAAGAACTGCACACAATAAGATTTCCACAAGCTGCACCGTGACCTGAATCCAAATTTTTCTCAGTCCTGATCCAGTGTGGTATTTTGTACCTACGACCAGATAATATTTTACATTATTTGAACAATTAGGACAATCAGTTAAGGCACCAGCACTAATAAGACTGGAGTTAGACTCAACCTGGCACTTGATTCCACCAGTAACTCAAGCTCCAGTGCTTGGGCTTCTGGAATACAGTATTCCAGGTGCTTACAAGTCTCCCCTTTGTGCAGCAATGGCTTCACAAGTCAAACGCGGAGTTACATTAAAAAAAAAAAAAAATCACATTTTTCCCGTTCTGCATTAATCCTGTTCTCGTCAAAACCAAGGTATTGTTACTTGTTTTTCTGTGTATTTTCTAGTGCTTATATAGATGCTTTTGCCCCTCACCATCAAATTCTCACTTCGTTACTGTGAAGTAAGGCCCCTTCCTCAGGTAGTCCTGCCACTGTTTCCAGTGGGAGGGAACTCTTTCTCTAGGTAGTTATCTCTGCTCCAATATCATCAGGAGACCTTGGCTATGTGACCAGATATTGCAAGATGCCCATCACTTAGAGCAAAAATATGAAGGCATTGTTGAGTCTAAAAACAACTTCCCTTGAAGGAAAGCCATTCTGTTAGAGGCTTCTAGCAAATGACTTGAACAGTCTGAGCTATTGCAAACAGAGATAGGCGGTCACACAAAATGTCACAAGACAAGCAGCTTGGGAAAACTCCTCTCATCTGTTGCTTATAAATTAATTAACACATCTGACCAGTGTGTTAATGACACCATAGTATGCTCTACCGTTAATGTCTTCTATTTACACGAACATGACTTTCAGGTCAAGGATGTAAAAGTTCCCTGTTGGTCTATTTACTTAAAACAAACAAACAAAACCCTACTACTGCTCCTGCTGGTCTGCTGCGCTCCACAAAGAAGAATACCCCACTTGAGCTGACCAGCTGACAGCTCTGCTAAGTGCCTGATAAGCTGCCTTTCCTGGGTCACCACTGAGTGGGAACTTCTGAGCTGTGTAATGGGATTAGCTTTCCCACACCATTCCCGGAGAGCCCATTGTTGAAAGAGGGATAGTTTTATTCATGGCAACAAGTCAAACACAAACCCTTGGCAAGCCAAATTAAGAAAAAATAAACAAACAAATGGAGTTTTGGCAGAATCTGGGATTTGCCCTATTGGAAATGTCTTTGTAAACTGATGGAGCAGCTGACTGATCTGGAATGGACCACTACATTTGCAATGGAGCTAAAGAGTAACTCGTTAAAAGACTCCTCTTTTGTTTTGATAAAAGATCTTTCATTACCTCAAAGCCCTTTCCTTCACAAAGGTCCTAAAAAACAATCCCAACCCAGCAGCACTTCTTTGGGATAAGGGGGAAAAATACTAACTGTTAGACTTTCTGGGGAGGAGTCTTGAATTAGCCATTTTATAGTTTCGCAAGTACAAAAGCCAGGGAATTGTTGTGATTTAAGGATATAATAATTTTCAGTGCACAAATTCCCTTTATTGGAGTATAAATGGTGCCTTGAGGGCACATAAAAGCACTGAACTGAGCCTGGCAGAATCAGTTTTATTGTATTCTACTGTGCAGAAACAATTACTTTAGTACAAATTGTCATATGCCATTTTTCAGCCTGATCAAGTTCAGTCTCATGATTGTAAATTACCTTGTAGCTGAGAGGTATATCCAAACGTCTGTGGTTAATACTGTCTTGAACCTTTTATAATCTAAAGTTCTTCTCCTTTTGTTTTGCTCCAGCCATGAACACTTTTGTTCCCATGTAAAATTTTATAGCCATGCTTCCAGTCTGAGCACTTTTCACAATTCTTTTCTAAATCTCAATTTCATTCTCCAAATAGTTCTGCTTCAGTGATTAACAGTACTTCAAAGACCCACTGGAACTGGTACTTCCTATTTTGTTTTTCTAAATCTTTGGTGGACCTGATGTGTTTCCAATTGTCACTGAGGATTTGATTGGCAGCTCTGCTTTTTGGTGCTTCTATTTTTCATAACGAACCTGTAGCCACATATATAGTTAAAATGCATGTGTATGTGCTGTTGGACCTTAGGTTTCTTCAGCTTGGTGAACATCTCACAATTTAATTAGCGATTATGGTATCTGCATATATCACTTCTTATGTTTATGCGTCAACCAAGCACCTGGGGAAATAGTCAGGGCACCGTGCAGAGTCTCACAAACTAAGCACAACTGAGAGGCAGCGTGAATTGTGCTGGGGCAGGGTCACATTAATGCAGATATACCGCTGCAGGGATTAGCGCAAAGCTCTCTGGAAGGAGCAGGTTATGCTGTGTAGACACATGAGCTCAGCTGGAACTAATTTGGGAAACTCTCATCACTACATAAGGTGATTTTAAGTCTGAAATATCTCGGCGTCTTGCAAAAATAAGAATTTTCTCATATTAAAATAACTATTGAACTTTCAGATTTAAGAGAGGACTTCTCGTACCTATAGCCACCACACCAGGAAGTGGAGAAATGTGGTGCTGAGCTGGAGTTAAGAAGCCCAGTCAGACCTTGAAGAGAGCTAATGAACTCTTATGGCTTCTTGCTGACTGTGTGGCTCCATGCAGTTTTCTTGCCATCCTTTTCCTCATCATTTCAGGTCCAGGGGTGCAGTGTTGGGTAGTTGCTGGCATGAGTCCATTGGCTTATTAACACCACAGCCCCTGCTCTGTGCGGCGTAGGCACAATTGCTTCTGGACCCAGGATGGCTCTGGAAGCAGTCCTACGTTTGTACCTGCTCTATACCTCATTTCACAGACTCCAGATGAATGAGCACAGGCCCCCTGGCACACCTCAAGACCCAGCTCCCAGGGTTTGCTCTGTTTGGTGGTCAGGGAACAGAGTTCCAGAAAATTGTATTTGTACCTGTAAAATTGAAGGGAATAATAATATAATCAGATTTGAAAAAGCACACACATCAAAACTAGAACACCTAAATATGTTTGGGTCTAACTGTCAGATCCAGCTAAAGACATTTGTCTCACCAATAAAATACCTGGAGCTTGTCAAAGCAGTGGACTAATCTTTTTGGTTTTCCTTTTGACAAGCTCCAGTGTCCAAGAGTACTAAGAAATAGGATATTCATGGCTGAGATGAGAAATGTTGTAAGTAGAAGACCAGTTAAACAGCAGAAATCAAAGAACAGGTTGAAATGGTCATTGCCTCTTCAATTTAAAAAAACACTATTAAATAAATTCCTAACTACTATTGTCACTATTCAAAGCCATATCATAAAACCAACTGAGTGCAAATTTGCACTTTGGTGGAGAAGGATGGTGTCAATAATATTATTTATTTAAAGTCAAAGAAATAATGTAAATGATGAAAAAACACTCATGCAGCACTCCTTGCCCTTGATGGATAATTAGTATTCAGCAAAAATCACGAAGCCTTAAAATACTTACTCAAACAAGAATGTATCTAGTCAGAATAAACAAAACCAACAAACTAAACAAACAAAAAAACCCCCAGCTGGTGACCTAACCTCCCCCTGCAACTCACTGCTTTTCTTCACTACTTGGGGAATGCACTGAGTATCTGTCTTAACAGATACAGTCCCTCTGTGACTGTGCAAGGACACCAGAGTATTTACTACTATTCATCCCCCATTGATTGCTTCACTTTCCACATGAATAATAACACTATTTTAATTATTTGCTGAAGTTGTTTTTAGAACAGTGTGCCAGTTTGCAAGACTGAATTCCACACTATAACTTAAGGATCATTTTCGAACTGCATTCATGGTATATATGCTAAATGAAATGGCTGGACGCACAGAATGGAATAACACTGCAGGACTGAGTCCACACTGCTCTCAAGAATATGTTGTACCAATATTTTCAGTGGGACACTGTGCTTACTGGATTGGGCTTGAGATGAAAATGCTGCCATTTACAGTTTTGTGGATGGAAATTTACACAAACTGTGGCTGATAAGAAGCCTGTGAGAGGTGGGGCTGGAACAGGGAACAGACTGGAGTGGCCTATCCAAAAATTGTATCTATTTCCAGAGTAGCAACAGAAGTAAATAAGCAAAAGAAATAGCAAAGGAAAGAGGGTAACAGGAGAATACACTTTGGGGTCTTTTGTGTGTAGTAAAATTTCTATATATCATGTGAGCCATTTGACAGTTATGAAGCACACTGTGGCCCACTACGTGCAGACTGAACTGCTTTGCATTACTGATTATGAAAACTGTCATAATTTAAACAAATTGTAATTTTACAGAATGTTTAGAAGAGTTAGGACCTAAACAACTTTGGGACTTCAGGAACAAAGAGATGGTACTGGGATTCTGAGAAATGACACCGTATTTTTTCATCATCTAGTCCAAAAACTGACTGTGGGATGACATAAGCTTGCTGCAACCTTGAAAGAGCGCAATGAGAAGAACTATTAGATAAGAAATAAAGCTAGCAGGTAGCAAATTCACAACCAACATAAAAAGGTGAGAGTGAGCCACGAGACTCCTTGTCACAGGCTACTCTGAATACTAATGATCTCCTGAGGTTCAACAGGAGAAATCCACATGAGAGAAATCCATTGAAGATTACTGAATATGCAGCAGTCATCCCTGGCTCAGGATGTTCCTGCATGGCAAACGGCTGAAAGCTGGGAAAATACTCATGGCAAATGTTATGCACAGTTGCCCTGGTTCCCATAGTCTTCCCTAGGCACCCTCTTTGGCTGTCTCAGATGGGACACTCAGTGACAAGACACTGTGATGTATTAATCTTTGATATGACCCAGCATTCAATTCAACAAAATTCTTTCTGTTAGCCAGAACGTGCGATACTGTTAAAATGATGTTTTGGTGAGATGGCAAGTTCATAAAATTTTTTAAATACATAGTTCTCTTGTGAACTGAATTACTTTTCAAAACTCGAAGCTAGTAGCAAATCTTATACTGACTACTTGTCTGTACCTTCCCTCGTGGTATATACCTGGTCCTGGCAGGCTCTCAGTTAAGTTTCCTCTTTTGCATCCCATACTGTATAACTGTTAGTGTTTGTCCTACAGAGGCTACCAAGTTTCCAGGCTCTTGCATTCCCAGCCTTTCTGACAACACCATTACTCTTTTCAACCTACTCTTGAGAGACCAGCTTACCATCCTAAGCCTTTGAGCTCCCACTATTACAAGAATCTGCTCCTCCACGCTGCAGCACTTCCACAAGGACATCAGCCCATGAGATTTGCCAGCCAACACAAACATGTGGGACTACCTACATTGGCAACGAGTGACAGCACTGCAGTCTGCAGCTGGGCAGTGCAGTGAGGTACTCATTCCCCACCCCTAATCTCCCCATCCTTTTCTTTTCCTTCCTCAAATATACACATGCTCATATTCTGCTATTTCACATAAAGAATACAGAACTGTGCTATGATGAGGCATACAGCAAAAGCTTCTCTTCCCCCACCTTTCTCTCTGATTCATTATGTAGTTCCTCCAAATCTTTCCCATCCTTTAGTTTCTCTTTCCAGGTCTCTTCTCATGTCAGGAAGTAGAACTGTGGAAACCAAAATGATGTCTGAATTACAGGAGCTACAATCCATGAATAGAGGAAGTCTAAAAGTCATGAACCTGAAGCCTTTGCTGTGCTCTGCTTGCAGTTCCCCTCTGATATCCTCATTTTTAATCCCCCCCCTCCTCTTCTACACCCATTCATGCACCCTTTCTCACTGCTTTCACTTGGAACCCCAGTGCACTGCCCTCCTCTCTTCCCCCACCTCCCACCATCTTTCCTGGAAAGATCTTCTTTTTCTTTTTTTTTTTTTTTTTTTTTTTTTTGTTTGTTTCTTTTTTTTCAGAGGGTTTTATTCTTTCTTTTCCCAANTGATCTTCTTTTTTTTTTTTTTTTTTTTTTTTTCTGTTTTGGTTGCTTCATTTTTTTACAGAGGCTTTAATTCATCCTTCTCCAAAATACAGGAGACCAAGTGACAGCCTTACTCCCCCACTTGCTACTCCTGTGTGGGCAGGGACAGAGGGGCTGTGGGCTGTTGCTACACCACTTTCTGAAAAGAGAAAAGATGAAGAGAAAACTATTACTACCACCACCACCTTTGATTCTATCTGTATTACTTAGTCCCGAGAAGGGCACGAAGCTGGTGAAGGGCCTAGGAACAAGTCTTATGAGGAGTGGCTGAGGGAACTGGGGTTGTTTAGCCTGGAGAAAAGGAGGCTGAGGGGAGACGTTATCACTGTCTACAACTACCTGAAAGGAGGCTGTAGCAAGGTGAGGGTCGATCTCTTCTCCCAAGTAACAAGCGATAGGACAAGAGGAAATGGCCTCAAGTTGCACCAGGGGAGGTTTAGATTGGATATTAAGAAAAATCTCTTCACTGAAAGGGTTGTCAAGCATTGGAACAGGCTGCCCAGGGAAGTGGTGGAATCGCCATCCCTGGAGGTATTTAAAAGACGGGTAGGCATGGTGCTGAGGGACATGGTTTAGTGGTGGTTTTGGCAGTGTTAGGTTTATGGTTGGCCTCAATGATCTTAAAGGTCTCTTCCAACCAAGGTGATTCTACGACTCTATGACTGTTACCACAGCTCCCATCATCACCATCATCACTACAGCCAATACTCCTAGGCTGTTACTAGTTCTCAGCCACCAACTTGAATTGAGTCCTATGGACCTTAGGCCTGTTTTTCAAACCTTCTCTGTATCATAAACAAAGAAATTTTTCCTACCATCCCTGGACTTGTTATCTCAAGTGCCAGCTGTGCTCGGTGCGTGGGAGACATTAAATGCTTTTGTGAAGCAGTACATCCAAGCTGTGTGTGCCTCAGAGCACAGCCTGATGCTCTTACTGCAGCTCTCCCGTATGTCTGATCCAGGAAAGGGAATCCCATGGACTCAGGAAAAAGCTGAAAGGTCTATTAATGTTATGAAAGACAGTGTTGTACTCAGCTACATCTTCTGCAGATGTACATTTGGTTAGCCAGAGCAACAACACCTCTGCCCCAGTATGTTCTCTGCAGAAGTCCCAACTACATGGATTTACTTCTGCTGTTGACAAAAAAATAAGGGGAAAAAAAAAAAAAGAAGGAAAAGTAGAAATACTCTCATGATACCTTGTGAATTCATGGAGGAATTTTTCGTATTTATTATTATTTACCTTATTCTGTGCAAGGCTATAAAGTCCGGTAAACTTGCTCTTAATCAATGCTTTATGTAATACTACTGATCTGTGTCCTGCAGTGGGAAAAAAATGGTTTCCTAACAAAGAACACAATTTCTCTGGCACCTGAACTATGAAATACTTCCATTTCCACTTAACAAAATCTTCTGGTTTGCCACCTTTGATATTTGAAGTAACAGAAAACTTTGATTTTTCCCTTGTTTCTTTCCCCAAACGGAGCGAGGCTGCCGCATGCAGAGCAGCAGCTTTCTCAGAGAAGGCGCAGAAGTGGGAAGGAAAGACAGGGAGTGATTGCCACCAAGTGGGAAAATACAAAACTGCAGCGTGTGCCTCTCAACTGATTTTTTTTCCCTATAGCAACCCAGTCAGCTCTCACAGCAGCACCCTAACAGTCAGCTGCAAGTTTTCAATTTCTGCTTAATTATTTCCCTCAGCAGAATTTAAATTATATTTATCCTTCCTCAGAAATTTAGCAGCGAGTTTGGATTTTCAGATAATTACAGAGAAATAATTTGGTGAGCACAGTTAAGCCTGTGCATGTCTGTCTTGTGTTTAAAGAACATTACCCCATGAAAGCTTTTTTGTATGTCTAAAAACAAGTTCCAAGTCCACAGAAATCAGCAGGTAGAGAATAATGGCATTCTCCATGGGGGAAGGACAGAGGACCATCCCGCTTCTCTTTTTTTCATTTGCATGACGTGGCACCCATGGTATTATATAAAACTACCTGCAGTATAAAATGGTAGTGAACATTTCTGAATGCACCCACAGTTGTTACAAAATAGTCATCTTTGAATATCCTGTCCATTTTTAGTGGTGTATTCTGGTTTATGTAGAGAACATCACGTTGCTAGTTCTGTCACTGCTTTCTCTGACACTGGGTACCACTTCATCTTTCAGGCTTCCTATGTTTACAGGTATATTCTCTCACTATGCTTCCGCTTACGGGTACCTGCACCTGTTTGGTGAAAAGCATAATTAATAGAAGTTGGTACTCTGGGGGAGTTAAAAATATCATTGGGATATCCTAAAGCAGCTGAGACTAACACTCAGATATATCACCTGTGTTCGTCAGGTTTGAGAGGCAGGAGAGCCTGGGTTCAAGTCTACGCTCCCATTCAGGTAGAAGAAGATTTTGAATGTGAATTTTCCATAGCCCAGTGAGTCCTCCAGCTTCTGGGAGCTACTGCTTCCAAAACCTTTTGTTAGCTTTGAATGCTCTGAGCACTGTGAATTCCAGAAAAGAATTCACAGATATCTATCCAACCTCCTCTTCTCTTCCCCCAAGTGTCTGGCACCTACTTTTCTCTGAAACCACAGCTTTCTCCTTAACATTTTCCATGAGTTAGTGCTGGCCACTGCCTGCTCACCTTCTGTGAATCTTGTTCTTAGGTGTTTAGCTATTGACACACTGTGGTAAGGTCTCCTGAAACAAATCAGGAATGAAGACACCAGTCAACAGCAGGGAGGCAGGAAATCAAGTATCATAAAACTCAGATATAGGTCTGGTGACTCAAAGAAATATAGGTTCCTAACTCTTACTTTTTTGACTGTACTAGTGGGAATGGATCTTTCTCCATAAATAAGCAAGTACTTTTACAGAAGTAGCTGTGATTGTGCTACCATCTGAGAGATGGCAATGGAATGAATTGTCCTTCCCGAGCAACTGGCATCACCAGAATAAAGAACAAATTCAAACTGCCATTATTGATGGCAATATGAAAATTTAGAAGAATCAGAAAAAAACAAATCCTGATGTGTCTCATTTTAATCCTAATTTCATTTTTGAGGCAGTGTAGTTCATTGATGGGTGGGTATAACTGGTCTACTTTGGCTCCTGATAGTACTAGCTAACTACAGGAGATAGGAGCATTGTTTTTGCATGGCCATGGGTACAAGATGAATACAAATATAACCAAACCATTGCAGAGCTGCTCTAAACACTTCAATAAGTAATGAGAAGTGGAGCAATGATGAGTTAGTATCTCTGTATCTATTTGGGCTCAACTTCCTCTGACTCATTCAGGTACTGATGAAAAACCTGAATTTCCTAATTATTTCAGATCAGCAGGATATCCTTGAGAGCAACCAAAAAGCCTGGTGTGGAATTTAGCTGCAGTTGTCCATGCAACTACTTGATTTTGCTCAGCCTTGCACCTTAGTTGAAGAATCATACCCAAAGCACCATGTCTGCACGCTAATGGTAGAGACCTGTGTACTCCATGAATGAGACTCCATTAAGAGCCTCATTCAGGTCCTAAATTTGGGTGTCATACCTGTATCCATTTTTGTTACTCTGCAACATCAAAACCTGACAGTATTCCTGTGGGTCAGTCTGCTGCTTGGGAGTTTGCCCCTGAGTTTTACACAGGACTTTGATCTGCAATTTAGCACTTAATAATAAGCAATCAAGTAATTTCTGATGTATTACAGAAAAAAATAAGCAATCCAGCAGTATCTATGGACTATTATCTGGAATTTTTCAACTGAAATGGCGCTGTTTCACACCAATTTTCACTGAGGATATAAGGGAATATTCACAGGTCCATCAACTTCTGACAGGCACTGGTACAGCACTTGTCAATGAAAGCGCCTGGAGCATCTAAATCATTGCAGAGGAACCTGGAAACTACAACTGGGTGTCTACAGTCTGTTCTGTAGCTCACATTTATTACCAAACTCCATAAAATAACTTCTCTTTTACAGAGTACTATTTATAAAGCATGTGGAGTGGTTAAGTCAGGATAAAAGCTCTGGGGAACGATACTTGAAGACTATCTAAGCAAAACACTCCTAGAGACTTCAGTTTTAAATGTGCACTTTTTGAGAGACCTGTGAGAATTTCTAACTTTTCAAAGTTATTGGAGAAATAAAAAGAATTACCAAATATGTTGAGTTGAGGAAACATGTTTTGTTCTTTTACTGTTCTTATTAGGTTTTAAGAGTTGTTAGCCCCCGACTGGGGTTAAAATTGAACTTGGTTTAGAAACTTGTAAAATAATCTCAAATGAAAATATATCAGTTTGTCTATTATTAGATAAATATTGAAGAATATAGCAAGATGTAATATGAATCCATTTTTAAGGCTGTTGGTAATCCCTTTATTGTATTTAGGAAAATACAGCAAACCAATCAGTATCAAACACCCATTGTCTAACAAAAAGGCTGCTACAAATAGAGAGGGAAATGTTGACAATGTAAATTAATGAAATGATGACAAAAAATCAAGTACGAACTCCCTTCCTTCCATATTGAAAAGTCTGTACTTGTAAGGAAATGTTCTTCCCAACTGGCGTTGGCCAAATGCCAAGCCTAAACCATAGTGAACAAATTAGCTTAACAAAGGTATAACTATGCTCAGACAAAAAGATCTAACACGTGACTGTTTTATGTGATGTTCTTTTAATTACCTATATTCCAATAAGCCTCAACTTTAATTTCATAAGTCTCAGAATCCATTTCGCTTTGGTGAATCCTCCTCCTCCTCAGTAATTAACTATTTAACCGTGACTAATGAAAAAAGAAGTTAAATTGCATATTGGTTTTATCAGCAGTGATAGCTAATTAATTAATTGTTGGTTCTATTTAAATTGGTTGAGTATTGTTATTATGAAACAGTATGCAATCAGTCCAGAGTTAGCTTTCATTTTCAGATTTCTATACGTTCACCTGAACACACTTACATACACGTAAGTGACTGCATTTCTTTTCATGATAAAAACTCCTTGCATTATTCATATTTTTGACTTATTTTCAAGCATTTAGAAATGCTTATGGCAGTTAAATTAAACAAACTAAAAAATACATAATGGAGAAACTCCTAATAACTGGAACTAATGCTATATAAGTAAACAGTAATGATAGCAGTTCATGACACCATATTTAAGACTACAAAGTGGTATCATCACAATGGAGAAAAACACTAAAATTTGTCATGTTTTGTTGATCTGTACACAGTACAGATCTTGCAGTATATTTCCTTCTAAATTCTCCATCCACTAAGTATGTTTAAAATGTCACAGACTAGTTCCTATTACAACTATCAAAAAATAGTGAGACACAGTATGAAAAGTATTATTTTAAACAAACATATTTTATTACAAGTATTTTGACCTATATTCCCCATGTCAATATTCAGCAAGATCTCAGAAAATCCAAGGCCAGGTGTAATAACGAGGAAGCTACTCAAGGAGCAGGGGAGCTGCAAATTCATAGGCAAAGAGTAATAAAAAACATTTTAAGATTTTACTGTAGGAATCAGAAGGGACTGAACATATGCTTAATCTTAGGACTTGTCTTTTCCCAACTCTTAAAATACCATGTGAGTTAGAAAAAGATATCCCTAGGGGTGTAGTTTCATCCTACCCAGTTCTAGGAATTGAGGGTCATTTTAGTCTGTGTTCCTCCCACAGGGGAGGGAAAAGAGTTAGGCTCCTGCACAACAGGGTCGATCCCACCCAAGACCAGCAGGTCCCCAGCACTCAGGTGCTTGAGCCTCACGGATGTGTGGCATAGGGCCCAAGGTGTATCTCTGCACACATACAGGGATGCCTTGTGCTGGGTCCCTGGCGCACGGAGGGATGTGGTGGTGCTGCACCAAAGCCAGGCCACCACCCCTGGGTAGGACTTCATGCCTGAAAGAGCCTTGCATGAAGGCCATTCCCTGAGAGCCAGATGTAGCCATTTGTCCCAGTTCAAGAGATTAAATGCCCCAAAAGATGAAATGGAGGGACACGGATCTATCAAGCATCCACGATTCAGCAGGCATCTCTCAGAACCTGATTTCACACATCACGTCTCACTGCAGGGCGAGAAGCACAGTCCGTATATTTAATGTCCAAAGTACAGCAGGACTCCCTGTCATACCACATACAGCACTGTACCGTAACACTCATACTTTGCATTTTTCAGGAAACTGATTGAACTCTGAACTAAGCCCTGCTCTTGCACAGAGACTGGAGTCTTACTTGTCCTTTTATAACCCAGTCGTTTCTATGCCTCCAGGAACTCAGTGGGAGCACTGACTCCACAGAGCCGATCAGTGGTATTTTGCTTCATGCAACACAGCAGTTCGTACCTCCTACTGACTTAGGAATTGTACTACTACTTTCTTCCACGCTTGAATGTAGTTGTAGTCTGTTCTGTACTCACAAAGCAACTATAGCAGATATATGTATAAAATAATACTAAACCACTGAACTAAAAATAAACCTTGCTCAGAAAAGCAGTGCTTTTTTTCTCATTAGGGAGAAAATGCTGGTTTGCATTTTGTAGTGTAATTTTCAAAGATTTGCATGGTCTGCGTTACAAATATTGGATTCTTCTGACATCATTATCAGCTAGTAAAATCTATGGATAAAAAGACGTCAATCCCTCTATTGCCTTCAGTACTGTGGAACAGTAAAATAATTCTATGAAAGTACTGTAATGTCTGCTGGGTTTAGTTAAAACACTCAGAAATAAATTAGAAATCTTCCCTTCTCCTCTGCTTCTCCAGCATTATTTTATCATTTTTTCCTTCTGTATTTCCAAAAGGTCTTTTGCACTAATGCATTTCAAAGGCATTCAGTTATTCAGTTCTGTTTTAACTCTGCAAATGGCCTCACGTACAACTTCCCATTACTGGCAAATACAAGCTATTTATGTTGGATAAAACTAATTATGAAATGCCAGCATTGGCCAAAATCTAAGGCCAATGGTAGTTTTCAAATAGTCAACAACTACTTTTTTTTCAACACAGTGCATTTTCCTGGGGGTTTTTTTTGTGGAAAACCAACAGAATAACCTCTCTTATCCATTCCTAAAGTCCCATTCAGTTCCTCATTATAAATTACAGAATTGAGAAAGAATGCGACAGTCAACAGACTGTATCCCACACAATTTAAGCAAACCGAGAAAACATCACACTTGGAGGTTTATTGTTGAGTGCATGAAAGAATAAACACATCTCTTGAAGAAACCAAGAAAGCATTCTCATGACCAATAGGGCCCAGACAGGAAAAAAACCATACAGTTTTACCAAAAAGTTTACCACATTCAGACATGATGGTGTATGAATAAATACTGTATTTGTGAGAGATTTCAGTATTGTATGAGTGGGTTATCTGAAAAAAGGAACTAAGAGTTAATTTTCCATCATTGTATTTGGAACAAAACTGATCGCAAATAGGAACGCGGCCCCATCCCTGAAAGCCAAACTTTTTTTTCACATAAAAATAAAAGCAAAATGAAGTATTTCCCAAATCCTGTTTTCCTTAGAAAGCTATCAAGAAAGAGGATAGAGATGAACAGCGATGTCACCTGAAAATTTACCATCCCCATTCTAGTCACAAACATATAAGGTAGGTTGAAAAAACCCAGCCGTTTAATCTAATTTTCGCTCTCTCTTCAGCAAGCACTGCGAAGACGGCACCTCAGCTCCCCGGCACTTCCCAGCGGCCCAGCTGGCCCGGCAGACCCGCCACCACAGCTTCCAG
>VYXH01009149.1:49035-72239 GCA_013397275.1 Burhinus bistriatus | reverse complement strand
CAGTCATCCCAGGGCCCTAAAGTGGAACATCAACCAATGACTGAGAGACAGCCTGCACTAGAATATCAAATCTGAACTTAGGCATTGCAGTCTTGGACAAAGAATATATTCACATACAGGCTTGCTTTTTGTCTTCTCCAAAGTTGAGTGAAATGGTGCTAGATCTCAGCGTACAAGTGTAAGAATCAATCAGTTATACTGTTTATACTGGGTATCATATAGTCATTGTCATTCTTCACTCTTGATAAAAGCTAATTTGAAATAACAGTGTAAAAAAACCCCATATAACCAAATTATGACAATTGTTATTTTTCAGTCTAAAAAAAATTTGAATTTTTAAGAAAAATGACCTGTTGTCTTCTATAACAATTAGGTTGGTCCCTTATACCGTTCCTTTAGCACCTATGGATTGATAGTGATGGATGACAACCTGGAGTTACACCCTGACTTTTCAAGAGCAAACATGGATCTACTCGGTTCTTGACTGTCTTTAACACTAAGATGATAAAGTTGATAAACTTAAGTTTTAATCTTTCCCTCCCTTCTACAGTACTGCATGAAAAACGACAGCCTTTGCTTACAAATACATTGCAAGCTTGGAAACATGGAAAGTGGAAAAGAAGCAACCATTCAGTTGCATCTGGAGGCTACTCCTTCACTTTTAGAAATGGTAACGTGAATTTTTCATGCCTTGAAATATTCCCCTCAAGTATATTTGCAATATTCTCTGCACATAAATTCTAGGTATTAATATATTTTTGCAAAAAGTATTATTAAATTCAGATCTTTTAGGTGTTAACCTATTTTATGTTTTCAATGCTAAGTCCCAAGGTGATATATGAAAACCACTGAAAAATACCTATTTTAGATTATCACTTTACTTTATACTATGTATTGCTTTGCCTATTCTGGCTGGTTTACGTAGGATTGGGATTTAATTTCAACTCATAATTATACTTTTCCAAGAAAAGCAGCATGGTTGTGGACTTAAGTAAAATCCAACTGGGCTTCATTCCAGCTTCTGGTATTAATTTGTTTTGTGATCAGAAAAAGGAACCGTTGTGTGTTTGTGTGAGATTCTGTTTCTGTGAGCAGCTGTGTTACCGTTTTCGCTGGGTAGGAATTAATGTGTTGAAGTTCTTTTTTTAAAAGAGAGGACTTTTATTATTTTTTTTTTAATCAGGATGATGCATCAGCATTGAAGTTTGAAGTAAGAGCAACAGCCTCACCAGAAAAAAATGCAAAAGTTATTGAACTACACAAGGACAAGCAAGTTGCATATGTAAGAATTCTCTTAATGAATTTGCAATAAACTTGTTAAACTAGAAACTCTAACAGCAATTAAAATTGTGGAATTCTATACATATCTATACACAGACAATCAATATAGTGTTAATGACTTAAGAATGTATTTAATTTTCCTAGTTTGTTTTAGTATCTTCTAGGAAAAAAAAAAAAACAGTTAGCACTAAACTTATTTTCTGCTTTCCAGGTCTATTTGGAAGGAGTGCACCACCAAAAGCCAAAATACCGTGTTACTGTGCTAATTATTGGAATAGGTTTAATAGTTGGTGTTACCTTGTTTTTGATTCTTTCATTTATATTATGGAAGGTAGGTTTTCAGTATTTCTCAGTTGTTCTCAAGTCAGGAATTCACACTGTTGGTGGATCTTTGGATCTCTTAATGCAAGTTAAAGGATAAATAATATTTTATTATGATCTGCCCTTTCTAAAGAAACAATTCTTCCTGTAACTTGGGGTTTGGGGGTTTTTGTTTTTTTGTTGTTTTTTTTTCAAAATACTCTCCATTTTCCTTCATTTTATCTGCATCATCTGTTATTCAACACCACAACCCCCTTCCCATGTTTTATATGGCATCTCGTGTTTGCAAATGATTTATATAATTTGATGATATCAAATGGATCATTTTTGTGGGATGGTGCTCCACATTTAATGTCACTTGACACATGATGGCTAATAGTCTACAACATAGTTTCATGCCAGAATAAAATGTTTAATATTTTAAACTGCAACATAACTGCTAAAAAAATCCTGCACATAAGTAAATGAGAGAACTATGAAGGATGCAGTTTCTCTGACAAGTGATTGAGAGATTGTTAACTTCTTTACTTATGTGCAGACTTTCTCCATCCCTCATTTTTTCCTAGGGAAGTATAGAAATGAAACAAATTTAACAGGAAGGTTTTACTGCTGTTTCACACTTTAAAAAAAAAATACTGGATTCTGTGGAGTTCACAAGCCCACATGTCCTTACTCCTTGCAGGACAGTATTAGCCTCCCAAAAAGTAAAAGACAAAGCAAACCCACTTTTTTGATTGATGAGTAACACTTGATTACTTGGCATGACAAAGCAATGGCAAATACCATCATTCATGAACACCATATATATGCTTTTTATTTTAGTTCATCTTTTATGGTTTAGATTTGATAAGAAAGATTTGCTGACAACAGATTCCAAAATCATGTATTTCAGATTGGCTTTTTCAAAAGGCAATACAAACCAGTCCCTCAAGACAAGAACAGAAGAGACAGCTGGAGTTTTACAAGTGGGAACAAAGATGACTAAGATGGCAAATAAAAGTTTGATTTTAAAATGAAGAATTTAAGATTCAGGTTAATTCACAGGAGAAACATCAGTGACAAGAAAACCAGCCTTGAGCTCGCTCACTCTTACAAAATATACTTTATTTCCTTGAACTGCATGGAGGACTACACCTTAGAGTACTGTTATTTTTCTAATAGGAAACTGGTAAAACAGTTTGTTTGGAAGTCTCACAGTAATATTGGAAATGCCATATACATATATATATATATATGGTTTCAAACAGATAGAAGAACACTAAAGCTAAAGAAAAGAATTACTTACTGGAAAGAAGAAATTCTAGGAAGTAATAACGTTTGGCCAATCCTGGAAAATAAGATCTCAGACACATTAGCGTGAGTGATTCTATTCATTTTCAAGTTTCAATCATCTTTTGATTAGATGTTCAAGAAGAAATCCTCCCTCATCTTGCTTTGGCAGTTTTACAAGGGTGAATTAGCTTAAACCAATAGAAGGACCATAAGTAGAGTGCACAGATGTAGAAAACAAGTACCAGAAGCTCTCTTGGGCTTCTGAAGGTAACCTCGTAAGCTTTGGCTCCACAGGCACAGCCACAACACTGCAGAGACTTAGACAGCCAGGCAAGCTGGAACCAGGAAGGTCAAAGGTGGATTCAGAGCAGGGAATTCTGTGGGGTAGCCTGGAGATGCAGCACTGAATCTTCTCTCAGCTGTAGAAAGAGTAATGTATTGGAAATCATAATTTGTAGCCATCTTTAACATGGGACTTGCAAGCATGACAGAACTAGTCGTTTCATCCTTTCTTCGGATACTGCTGCCATTATGTTTTGGACTTCTGCAATGAAAGATTTCTATGTGGGGTTTTTTAAAGCAAGTATTTATTTTTATTTAAAGATTTTTCTATAGTACTTAGCGTAGTAGTATTTAGTACTGGCATTCTTCCAGGACCTGAAAAAATAAAAAGACTTCACATGATGACAAAACGGAGAAACACATACCAACCCCACTGAGCCAAATTTTATCTTTAGATGTGCCACCCTTTACCTGAAAGAAGTCATTTGGAGAGCTAGCTTGGGTTCTTGTGAAGTCTTCAGATAAATACCATCCAAACGGGCATCCTTAGAAGCCACTCAGCAGACAGGTAAACGCCTGAATAGAAACATGGTTCAAACCACTGTTCTACTACTACAGGAAGTTTCTTCAGCTAGGTAAGTTTGCACTGCCACCTAGCTTTGGTGAAATAGTACAATCCAGGGGGGCGGGAAAGTTACTTTGCTCCCCAGTACAGCTAACTGGAGAATATACAACTTCTTCAACAACTGAATTTATTGCCGTGCCTTGACATTCTTCTGAACTGCAAGGAGAAATGAATGTAGTATGTACATACACTTTGAAGCTGCACCATCACATGGGAATTAGCCTGAGACTCAAAAGCAAGACAAAGGGCCTTCAACAAGCACTTTTGCTAATAGAGCATTTGGTGTCATAAAAGCCACATTGTCCACAGATTCTAAAGGTACTGGGGACCATTTTGTCATTTCCTTTCACTTCATTTGATGCCAAAGATGTGGATCACTCTGAAGTAAATTTTCTCTCTAAAATCTTCTGCAGTGTAAAGACAAATGAATGTGCATTTTTTAAAAAAATAAAACAAAAAAAAAAACCAAACCAAAATAAAGTATTTGAAGAATGAAATATTTTCTTGCAAGTCTATGAAAACATACACAAAATGCTTATCTTCCAAATGGCTTTAGTGAATTTTTGCACTTTAACCTAAATATCTTTGAACAAAAATTAGTTTGATATTACAGCATATTGTGAAAAATATACCTCAAATACTGGAAGAAGCATTAACAT
This sequence comes from Burhinus bistriatus, assembly GCA_013397275.1. NCBI lineage: Eukaryota > Metazoa > Chordata > Aves > Charadriiformes > Burhinidae > Burhinus > Burhinus bistriatus. The sequence continues at coordinate 67,799 of VYXH01009149.1, read as the reverse complement.
TTTTTTTAGTACAAACAACGCAAAGCAGTGAAACTAAAGCGTTTTATTTATCTTTGAAATCGTTTACATAAGTTAGTACATGTGATAATGTTGCCTTGGAAATTGTGTAATTCCTATCCAGATTTTATTATTAACATGTAAATGCTGGCTGCCTGTTCTTAGGATATGAAGCAAAAATAAATTAGCTTTTATAAACTAGGTTGACAAAAAATGAATGTACGGTGTCCTGATGGTGGCAAGGTTATAAAGTAGCACTCAATTTCATTTTATTAAAAAGAACCCCAACAAGCTTAGTACATGAATGCTGTTTCTTCTGCAAGTTCAGGTATTTTGTTAATTTTCAGTTATGTAATAAAAACAGTTAAATCTACTAAATGTAGCTGGAATCTCCTTCTTAGACAACTTTAGGAATTGTCTTAACATGTTACAAATACTTGATGTGATATAGTATCAATTATAGTAGTTTAACTGGAGACTACTCATTGCAACTCAGACAATGGGTATAAACTGAAATGAGAGGTTCCAACCAGACATGAAGAAAAACATTTTTTTCAGCCAGGCATCGGAACAGAGGTGCAGAGAGGTTGTGTTGGCTCCATCCTTGGAGGTTTCAAGGCCAAACTGGAAGAAGCCCTGAGCAATCAGATCTGATCTCGCAGCTGGAGGTGGTCTGAGCAGGAGGTTGGGCTAGAGCCCTGCTGGGGCCCCGTGCAGCCCACAGGATGCTGCTGTGACTCTCATCCTACTCTGCAGCCACTAACTCCAGTGCAAAGAGCAGAACTAGCTGTAAGATTCCTATAATAATTAATAGCCTATGAAGCAGCCATTTGATTGTCTATGAATTTGGCCTTCGCTACTGGCCAGGTTTGTCTGCAGAAACTTCATGAGATTTCCAACAAGTAACAGCGTGTTCTTAGAAGACAAGTAATAATCTGCAGTACTTCAGCTGCAGTACACTTCTTTGTCTTTTGTATTTATCACAGGTAAGAATTTTTCACAAGTAGTATTTAAAATCAAATAAAGTATAGTAGCCATAGATTCTGTATAAAGCCTTAGGCCCTTCATTTAACAAAAATCTTAAAGGACTAGATTTCACATTATACTTGACTGCTTACTGAAGAAAGAACTTAAAGCAACTCATTCTAGCCACGAGACAATGCAGCTTTCGTACCACTGTCAGCCGCCTTCTGAATGATTAATAAGCAAGTGACCAGGAAAACGTTCATTATCCCCGTAGTCCTGCAGACAGATGAACTTGTTGGTCTGCTACTTTCCATCATCTCAGAGAAAGCCAGTTTCCAGAAAGAATATAGTCTTATTTTGCTGTCATCTCAAATAATTGTATTAAAAGTTACAAAAAACCCAAACACTCATAAAAGTTATGTTTATGCCCTATAAGGCAGTTATAAAAATTTCAGTCAACTCAAGTTATTTATCATAACTTTTTTTTCAGCAACAACAGAAACTATGCTGAATATCACTTCAGTTCTAGGATAGACAAAATAGTTTTAAATACTTTGTACAAAGAGTAGTCTTTAAAATACATTTCAACAAAGAAAAGCCGTGTAAGACATCAGCATATTCTTTTATATTACTTTTTAACTAGAAACGATTTGAAAGCAAACACATCACGGCAAAATTAAACAATTATAACTAGAAATGGAAGTACTTGATTAAAAAAAAAAAAAAATTATATTTTGCCACCATTCTTCAGCATGAGGTGGTACCACACCTCCACTCCCCGGCTGTATTTGAACTGAGCTACCTAACATGGATAGCAGCAGCAGACTTAAAAGTATCTCATACTGTATTTATTGCTAAAGCTAGAATAATTTTAAAGAAAAAAATATTTTGCTCTATTCTGATAGACACTTCTCGAACCATAAATTTATAAGAGATCAATATAATCAGTTTTCATCTTTTCTTGTTAAGCCTGTTTCTTTACAATTAAATACAACTTGATAAAAATATGTAACTTCATAAAAATTTAAATCCAGAAATATTACAAACATCCCAATTAAGCTTCTGCTACAACAACTGAATTCAGTGAGTGAAAGCCTGGGACCTTGGAAAGCTGTGCGGAGGTGAGAAAAGGATTCTTTAATACTGAACTTGCAGTGTGTCCCTTCTATATGCAGTTGCATGTTGCTTGGGAACTCTCCAGGTCATCAGTGTTCACTCCATAGAGATTAATAAGTTGAGGATGCACCCTGTGAAGTGAGGAAGTCAAACTTTATCGCTTTCATTAACTCTTGCAATGGGTGTGCCACTTTTTGGGATTGGGGGGGTGGGGGGAGAACAAATACATATGAATAAAATCAGGTGAATTACATTTTGACAATACCTATAAGGTCATCTTTAGAAGTACATATTACATATCATATAACATGATCTGCCTTTTATTTTACATACCAGACTGTTACTCTGAGCCTTCAACTAATCCTGTGCGCATTGCAGAAGCATGAGCCACTGCCCATTTAATTCCACTGATAATCCTCCTATTTCCCTGTGTATTCATAGTCTCTTTCTTAGCTCCTAGATATGGAGACTATTCTCAAGCAGCACCAAGTTTCCCACAATTGAACAACTACATATTTTTATTAACCTTAGACACACTGCTTTCCAAGCAGGAATCCTTATCCTGAAAGGAGCTCCTCCCAGGAGTCACAGACCTTTATATACATCTGTTCTGCTCTAAGAAACAGAAGGATAACATAACAGGCAAAAAGGAAAGAAGAAGTAGAGCTGGAAGCTGATGAAGCACCAGAAAGGAAAGGCCATGTGCGTCATAACAAACCTTTCCAAAGACGGGCACAAGGCAACAGGGCAGAGGCCCAAACCATGGCAAAAGGGCCAGACTGTGCAGTGCGCAATAGTACTATTCTCATAGCATTCACAACACCCAATTTTGGTGTCATCTGTATCATATACAGATGTAACACATTTAAGATTGTGGTACTAATCTGTTACAGGTATATGGTCCATAAACATAATACTTAGCCTTACCGAACATGAACTTCTGATGCTTCTTTCATTAAGTCTCCATCTATATTCCAAGGGTAATTTCCTTCTGCAGAAGCAGCATTCAAATATGTATTTTCTTTGGCATCAAGCCCACTTTTAAGCCTTGGTTGTACTTTTACTTCTTGAACTGTGTAGGTCTCAACAAAGGGAAAATTGAACTAAACCAAACAAAGATACATATTAAATGAAGATGAAAGATATTGGTGGTAGCTTAGCAACAAACTGGATTACTTGAAATTAAAAAGCTTGCTTTTTTTTTTTTGGTCTTAAGTAAATGGGAACACTTAACTTGAGCTTTGACCACATGAGGCATTATATATTCCAGCTAGCATTTATAGATTAACATGCTATTTTTATCCTAAATAGTGCCTCAGAAAAAATGGTAGTGTTCCATTTGCATTCCCATATCGGACTTGCTCGATCTACAGGTGAGGTGGTATATTTTTCACACGCCAAAATGGCACGATATGTGAAAGTCAAGCAGATTTTTCCCTGTGCTCTGTTCATTATTACCAGTAATCCTGTCCTAAACAAGGCTAGTTAGACTTCTCGTAAATGGCCATCTTACTGTTAAAGGAGGGTTCACATCTCCTTGTCTAATTTCCAACTACAAATGCAGAGAGAAAAGCATAACTGGAAAGTATAAACTATTTCCTAAATGCAGCTGTTAGTGCTGCCACATGGAATTGTGACAGCAAATTGTGATGTCTCCCCCAAACTCTCTGACTGTTAACTAATTCAAACCTAAACCTTCTTGTAAAAGTGATTTCACATAATCCTGAAACACTCTGAATGACTACCAGTGTGCTTAGGCTATGCATCAGGTATTTAGGACAGCAATAAGGCACTATGTTTGGATGCTTCGTTTTTCTCTTCAAAGAGAATAATGACCACAATTTTGAAATGCAGTTCTGCAAACATTCATAACTAGATGGAATGCATACCTGCTAAAAATCAATAGTCATAATCCACTGCTACCAGCATAGCATGCAGTGATCTGCTGAAGTTACGGACTTTACCTATTTCTGATTAAGAGTTGCATGATGTTTCCCCTGTCTGCGTTCTGGATCTCTGTACTACATTAAATTTAAACACAGCATGCATTTCCTTTATTGTGGTGAAAGGGCTTTACACCCATAAAACCACGGTACAACAGAAATACAATTTCAACCACAACAGATGGGCTGAAATAGGCTAATCGGTATTAGTCTAGTGATTTAAAAAAAAAAAAAAAAAATCAGATAAAAAGGGGGCTAATGTATTCTGACAGGAAGCTAAGTCTCCTTATGAGGATGCTAGCATTAACTCTTGCAGCCTATCTACCTTCACGATTAACTGTTCTTTTTATAATCACCAGAAATATATTTACAGTACCTGATTTTTTACGCTGGCGTATCTTTTGAGATGTTTTATAAACTCTGTTCGAGAAGTATTTTGTACAACAATAAGAGCCATGCTTCCATTGTTCAACCTGAAAAGCAGACCAATTTAGTTCCCAAAAGAAAATTCATTAATTTGGAAGTTTAACAGGCTCTTCCAATAGTATAGATTAAAAAAAAAAAAAAAAAAGGCTAGCAAGATTAAATTAATAGAACAGTCCTAATGTTTTTTTACATTTTTTTGCCACCTCCTCACCCCTCCTATAGATCAATATAAACTATGCAATTGAGGTTATTTAGCATTGATATATTCATAACATACTGTAACAATAAAATTGTACTCCCTTATCAATATCCATAATTTATTGAACGTAATACATATAATTTAAAAAAACCTGCTTTTCTACTTAACTAATGGTTTTTAAACATTGGGCATCACAAATTTATCTTTTCGCTTTTCTCTCCAGCGAAGTATAATGATTACCATAAATGCTGTGAGGCAGAGCTTTACCAAGAAACCATTCCCAGGATGCATGCAATCACATCCCCATCATAGAACCCAGTGCAGATGGGTTCATTCACCGCCTCCATTAACACTCATGCTGCCCTAACAAAGATCCTGATCTTCAACTATGCCACTATTCAAACTCTCTAAGCAGTTCTCAATACGGTTCTACTTACACATTTCACATAAAAGTTAAAAACTAAGGGAATTTTGCACAAGATGAAACAGTCATATACTAGAGATTAATCAAGAAGAGACCCTACAGTGCAGATACTCAATGGTCCTAGGGTATCCAGCTGCCATTGATATTTTAGCATCTTTGAGAATTTGAGTTAGACAACGAGCTAGCATCAATTCACAGATTCCTTAATGCAACTGTACCTTGTCACAGAATTGAACAACCCGAATCTCAATGCAATCATGCCTAAGTCCCGTTTTAAGTTATAGAGACAAATCAATGTTCACCAAGAGTATCTGATGAACATGACAATCGCTGCTGAAATTGTATTCTACATAGAGATTATGTATTTCATATCTTCTGAATATATATGCATCCATATATATATTTATTTATTCAGCATGTATGCTTGGAAAATATGTTCAGAATGTTTTAAAAAAAAAAAAAAAAAATTTCCAGCCTACCACCGCACATCTCTCCCCACTCATAGTTCTCTGGCTGCTGAACAACTGCATCAGGAACATTCTCAGACTACTATACAGCACAATCTAGGAAGGTACTTTTTACATAACCATTAAAAAAGTCACCTGGTATTGCATTACTTTGCTGATTTAGAAAACAGTGATGGTGAAATTGAAAAAGTTGCCTCCTTACCACATTGGCTGCAATAAAAGGGCACAGCACGCTACTGGGCAATGCATTTGGCACTATGGTCTTTTATAGTCAGACATGACTAAGAATTCTCATTAATTCTCTTGAAAGTGCAATATGCAGTGAAGCACAACACCTATATTTGGAGAAACAAATGTCCCACATGGCTGACACAGCGCAGACAGTTAAACACATCTTGACATGTTTCTGCAGATTTAAACTAGTATAACTAGAGTTACAGGCAGCAGTCAAAGCTTCCGTTCCACTTAATGTCTTCACATGGCAAAAACCTCTTGGGGGAAATAGGACAGAGTAAAGAAACCTAGCTGAGTTTAGCTGACGCTTCCATAACGGGTCTTGAGTCTCTAACAATTAGTGCAACATTCGTTCCCCGTATTGAAAAGTCTTACAGTCAAGATGCTATTCACTATGAGAAATGAAGCACTTGTCTGAAGAGTCTACTCTTCCGACCCTACTAGATGATTGCACTCCTAAGATTATTTTTCAAAAGAGAGGGGGGGAAAAAAGGATGTCCTTATATGTAAGGATGGGGGGACCCACTAAACAACTACACTGTGGGAGAAACAGGCTCATTCAAACCCGCAATACTTGCATGGACTTGCCACAGAATTCCCCGTCACTGAGAAACAGGTGCCAGAACAGATGGAAAGAGAAAACAAAGCTAAAAAAGAATAATTTATTCGATTCTTGTCAGAATTTTTCTGCTGACTGGTATATAACATACTAAATGCTGAACACAGTAAGTTCCTAAGTGGGGACAGCATCAGGGCACTATCTTGAGGTATATGAGGCCTAGCAGGACCCCTGTAGCAAAGACTACTTCTCAGTAAGAGTTTCATCAAAAACATTGGTTTCTACATTGTTTCCAAGAAGTCAAATTCCACCAGATCAGCCAGTATTTTTGAAGAAAAATACCTGATCAATTCTAAGGCACGTCTATTTTCACCTAATGATAGTTAAATGAAACAAAACAGACTCATTCTATAAACTTCCCTGCGTGCTGGCGTTTTTTTAATAGACACACACACTTATATACATGAGTTTTGGCATTCTTTTTTTGAGGGAGAGTGTTGTATTTCATGTACAACTACGAAGTTTGTACTTGCTATTACGCTTAATCGCCAACTGGGTACATCAGGTACAAATATTTATCACCTGATAACTGTTTTGCTCAGCACAAAGCATGCTCTCGACAATGAGCTAAAGGCAAAATGAGTCAGTCAACAACCAGATTATATACTCATTTGTTTCCCAAAAGCCTACATGCAGAAGCTGCATTTCCCAACTTTGGGGCGGGTGGGGGTGTGTGGAACCAACAAAAAAACCCCAGAAGACAAGTGTGAATTTCAGTTCTTCGTAAAAGGAGAAAGATTCATACTTCATTTTTGCTGGCTGTAAAGCAGAAGATGAGGGGCACCTTTATATTTGAAAAAATAAAATAAAATCCAAGAATGAAGTTTCTATATATAGCCAAATCCTATGACAGATGACTGCTCGATGACTACTACTTAAGTCAGACTTGCCAACTAATTTAATCACAGTAATTATCTACTCATTATTCTAGTTAGACTGCTTGACCTTATTTGCCTGATCCAAAAACTGATTACAATTCCTAGGATTATCAAGTCTGCTGCAGTCCATGCTCCCTCCCCCATTCCAGAGGGTCTAGACTACCTAAACACAGGCTTGTATTCTTGGAAAAGCCAAGGTCTTAAGGTAAGATGTCAGAATTTATAGACATGACTAATTCTCTAAACCCCTACTGACCTTGTATTAGGTGCCAAGCCTCCTGGTGCCATTGAACACAGACAAGGGATTGCCATAATGCTCACATTCAGGAAGTGACCCTGAATTTTGTGCCATTGATCCTTGCTACCTAAATATAACAGAGCAATTCTATATTACTCAAGTTTAACCAGCCACAGTTTGCTTTTAAATAACCATAAAAGCAAAAACTCACCCTTTTTTTTTAATTTCTCTTTCTTCTTTCTAAAAGGGTGGAAACATGTAGGTAAAATAAAGTCATTTCAGCACATTTAAACAACATCTACTTTAGAAAAAGAGTGAGCTCTCAATGGAAGAAAGGATTAACGGAACTGAACAAGCCAGTAATACTGAGTGGAAGACTGCTTTGTAACAAATCCTCTATAGTCTACAGGGAACGTTTAGAAAGTGTAAAAATTTGAGAGTTGTCAAAATATTTTTTTTAATNGTGGAAGACTGCTTTGTAACAAATCCTCTATAGTCTACAGGGAACGTTTAGAAAGTGTAAAAATTTGAGAGTTGTCAAAATATTTTTTTTAATTTTTTTTAAAGATTGTTTTACTCAATGATCACATTTGAACAAAATTAAGAATTTGTACAATTTTATCTTCAGAGACAAATATTTTTGTAGCTTTGGAATTCTTTGATTCCGTTTTACTTACCTGTCATTCTCATGAGAGTCTTCCTGTGGAACTTGTACAGGTAGAAATGATAATTCGCATTCCTCTGGCCTAGAAAAGTATTGATATTTACTATTATGTAAACCAATATTCTAACTGCTAGACAGATCTTATCCAAGTGAAGATGATTTTAAGGAGATGCTGAATATACAGAATTTATCTCCTCTTTAACGTGTAAGAGGGATACACACCACATGAGTTAAATCTGTCTGCAATTAAGAAGTCAAGATAGCTAAACTACTGTTGTCTATATTTTTACCACATTAATTATTGCATTTTCCTCAAGAAAATGAGAAATACTAGAAAAATATAACCGCTCATGGCATACTTGAGATCTGCCAGTGTTTTGATAAAAGCAAAATCCTTCCGCTGATTGGAGGGCATCCAACGGTGTTTTTCAGCCAAAGCTAAAGTCCTTGCACCAAAACCAAACATAGCTGAGAACCCAAACCGCAAAAGCTTGCTTGGAGTACTGAAAGTACAGACATCTACTGGTTGAATATGTCCTAAATTTTCAAAGATAAAGATCAGAAGTTACAAATAACATCTGTGTTTCAAACGGAATACAACTTACCATTTCTTTTGCACCTAATTTAGCCATGGGAAAACACTATTCTCTCTTTAGGAAATCAAGTTATACTAATGGAAACCAGAATCAATCTAGATATAATTAAGACTATAAAACTAGTCATTTCAGAGAACAATGTTCAGATGTTTCAAAATGTTGAAAAAGTTACGGTGAAAATTCAGCTACTTCATCAAGCTGCAAAAGGTCTGACTTAATTCTATTCAAATTTTCAACAATTAGTGTCAAAGAAAATGTAATATTGCTACATAAATATTTGCCACCACCAAATATTTGTAATGACTGGAAATTGTACTGGAGGAGTTATGGGAGCTCTTAAATATAGGTTTTAACTGTACTTATGTTTACAGTTATAGAATTTAGAAATCTAATTCTGTTCAAGATAGGGTATATAAATTTCTTCTGTGATAGAACCTGGGTGGTTTCCATTAGATTGAGTATCTCTGATTAAAAAAGACAGTTTTAGATTTTGTCTGTAAAGGCTTGTGTACTACTATCTAAGAAACAGAGCAAAGGCTCTTCCACTGCTGACTGCAAGGTCTAGAAAATAGATACTCAAGATGGACCTTCCCCATTATTCTCTTTTTTTATTCGGAAAAATAAAAAAAGTATCCTAAAGAAAAACTGCTTTGAGAGGAATATTAACATTGCTCAACTAAGTATTTGCTATTTCTTATGACCTGAAAATAAGGTTTGCGCTAGCAACCTAGTTTTTCCTTTTAGCATAATTAGATTTTCACATTCAAAAACCTATTTATTGTGCAGGCCAAATGGCAAGTGATACAGTTTTTTCTACTAATAAAGCTTTCTTATGGACACTGTTAGTATTTAAAAGAAATGCATACAGAGCTAAAAAGCTGAATACGTCCTCAGAAATATGAAAATACTTTCCTGAAAAGTCCAATCCTAACCACTTCCTCAACTGAAAGTACTGTATATTTCCTTATTGTCTTCTGCAGGTACATTAAATTAAAATAATCAAGTGATTACACAACCAATCATTGGATAATAACACGGACAGAGTAACACTATGCACACAATCGAGTCTGGAAAAGGTTACTTATTGCATTAAAAGTATATCAGTAATAGGGCTTGAATGCCAAAATCAGACATTATTCCATGGCAGATTTTAGTTACCAAAAGATGAGGTCCACAACCTTTGCTACTAAACCATACTCAAGGAATCATAACCTTTCCAGTACACTATAAATCAGGATAGAATCATTTGGGTTTAAAAGTCTTACGATATAGTTTACAGTGATATAGCATAATGGTAAGCCTTTATTAAACCACTGGTTACAGCAAACTTCTAAATGCTGTTTCATTATTTAAAATCTGATAATGTATGTAAAAATATTTACCCATTACAATGTGCAACGTTGCAGTCACTGCATGCTTAATACCATAGAGAGTGTGGGCCAAAATATTAGTAGTACCTGTAAAAGTGAACACAAACTATTGTAGAAATGAGAGATACAGAATAGCAGGAAAAAAATATATACAACATTTTTTGAATTATGAAACTGAAACATTTATTGCATTATTTTTTAAAAAAAAAAGAAAGCCTCCCCACAAATTATTTAGTCTTGGTAACAGCAGAAATGCTGAACAGTACAAATTAAAACCATTACAACGCCCAGAGGTCGATAAAATCCTCTCTGCAAATTCATTCATAAAGTGCCATAAAAAATAAGGCGGGGGGGAGAGGGAAGCTTTGCAAAAAATTGCCTTTTTTAAACCATCTCCCTAAAAATCACTCCTTTGATACCTAAGTGCTGTACTGAGCAACTGTACTACAAGGCAGATTATCTAATTAGATATATTTGGGGAATATTTTTAAGTTGGAAAAACAATATAATACCCAGCCAGTGTAAAACTGTATGTGTCCCAGACAAAATTCTACTAGATCTAGTCTAAGATAGCTGCTGTGCCTCTTGCAGGTTACATTTTAGATTCTTAGAAGCAATAGTGAATAAAATTAATTACTGCACATCAGCTTTACAGAACACATTAATAACTGAAAAACAGAGAGAACATAGAATTTAACCTGTGTCTGACAAATTGTCGACTGGCATTCAGTGCATTAAAATGGACCCATCTAACTTGTCTTTGGCATTGCCTGGACATTGGCAGACCAGTTGCACTACTAGCCACTGGATAGAAGAGATTAATTAATTTTGAAACACAGGAATGAATAGTAAATCAGCTGGTAAACAGAAAAAAAAAAAAAGTCAAGAATTAGCAATGTGAGCATGGAGTTGGAAGAGAGAGTGGAAAACTAGCTACCAGTTTTTAAAAGAAAGAAGCATGGCTCTGGAGACCCATGTTTGGTGGTGATAGATATGTCAAGTCACTTTACCTTTGTAAGAAACATGTAAACTTTGCCTTTCTGCTTTAACGTATAGGACATCATGTATCCGTGTATCAGCTGACTTCTAAACAGCAGTTTCTTTTAAAAATCCTGAACAAGGAATGGTTGTGTCTTTCCGAAATGGCTGTAGTTTTAACAGAATTTCAAGTTGATTTTTCTCATTGATCACATCTCTGGCATTTCTTAGCCAAGCAGCAGGGCCACAGGACTCACTTCTGCAAAAATAAAGAACCAGGGCCTGCCACCACACAGGGAGAATATTGAGCTGCTTCATATCACTGATTAAGTAAGTGATGGATAATTCAATAACAGATTAACTAAAATAACAAAAGTTACAAAAGAACAATTTAGAACCTAACATTCCATAAAGGAATGAGTTCAGTTAGATTTTCAAATCATTTTCTTGTTTTTTGAATTATTTAATATGTTACAGCAGCAATAGAAAATTATGGATGTTAAATTTGCCTTAAGTTTTACGGAAGGATTTAAACTTGTCTTTCAAAAGTGAGGAAGAGAAGAGAGGAAAGGGAAAGACCATCACATTTCAAACAAGAGGCACTCGATATTTAAATAGGCACTTTAAAAGCATCACGTACCAGACTGAAAAATCATGTTCATCTCAAAACTCTGCAATCTTTGATGTCACATTAGTGGTAGAAAAAAAATTTTAAATTTTGAAAGATTGATATACATAGTTACACAGCTCTAAAGGCATCTTGTCATTCTTATTCAGGAGTATATGCTTCATTTTTTTCCAATAATTTCTTTGACTAAAAATTTGTAAAATGACTGGGAATTGTATCTCAGTATCTCTCAGAGCACCTGTTATGTCCCTAGAGCACCTTAGTCTCTGAAAGTAATTCAGAATACTCAGAACCTCATGGAAAGCCTTCATAACGTCAGAGAGGAGCTCTGAGTAAGGCTCTCAGGGTTCCTGCTACATGAAGGAAATAAGTAAAGCACATCTATTAAGATAACAGATACAAAACATTCTTTGAAGTTTTAATCTCCAGTGGTACACGGAAGAAATCAGGTTACGTACAGTTTTATTCTTTGAACAATTAAAAGTCATTTCATTCACATATTTCTCAGAATTTTATAGGTGACTATACTATTAATTTCTTTCTCCTTTTCCTAAAAAAAAATGTTCAAATAAATCCAGCAAATTTGGATTATGAAGTACTTTGAAAGAAGAATAAACTGACAACTTCAAAAGCTAAATGCAAGTCTTCACTTTTTTTTTCTCTCAAAAGAAAGTCTCTCTAGATACACTAACAGGAAGTTCAATTTACTAAGAATATTACAATTTCAATCATTTATATCCAATAACTTACATCCAACAACTCAACTAAAAGTAATTTGAACTTTCCTTTCTGTACAATACACATAAAAATGAAAAGGCAAAAATGTAGCTCTAGATACCACTTACTATGCAAAATCATAGAACAGTTTGGGCTGGAAGGGACCTTAAAGATCATCTCTTTCCAACCCCCCTGCCATGGGCAGGGACGCCTTCCACTAGACTACGTTGCTCAAAGCCCCATCCAACCTGGACTTGAACACTTTAAGCGACAGGACAAAATAGTGTTTTTCAATTCAGTGACATAAAATGCAGTCCTATAAGGAAAATTCAGGGACAAAAAAAATTAGATTTGACCTAAAAAGCAATTCTTCACAGAGTAAAACAAGTATATGCCCCACACCATTTCATGTTTGAATGACTTATGACATTTAACCTCTAGATTTAACTAATTCTGCTTAGCCAGCAAAGCTAGCTAAATTAGTAGCTTAAAAATACTCAAATATTTCTTTCAATCAATTTTTCCCAACTCTTATAAACTTTTATGGGAACCTCTCCAAAACAAAGGAAATCACACAGACAAAGAATAGATCATTACAAGTCACACAAATCGTCTTTATTTCTTGTAAACTGACAATGGGGAAGTTGTTATTCTGAAAATTTTTTTTTTTTGTCACTGAAGATCAAGCTAATACAAGAGCACAAGGCAGAATATACTTCTGAAGATCAGGCTTAGTATGTCTTAAAACTGGGATTCCTCATTTAAGTAAGAGTAAGTTATCAATACAGATGGCAGCAAGATAACAAATGGCCACAGCTGAAGTCAATACCAATCTTCATACTGACTTTAATGAGAGTTAAATCTCATTCTTACTAAACAGGATAGGCACAAGTAATTGCATCCTTCTTTTAAATCTGTGGAGCTCATTGACATTTGCAGAAGTAAACAAGGCAAAACTCCACCCTTTCAAGACTCCTGGGAAAATAAAATAAGTTCTGCCTGTGTTCAAAAACATAAGTAAAGCATCCACCCTTCCACAAGCTGAAGAGCTAGAATACTCACAGTTTTGCAGCAGTGAGTACCATTGCTTTCTCTAGAAAACTCTTAATAACATGCCTAACCAGCATTTTGGTTCCAGTAATGATTGAATAATGTGCCTCATTACCTAGGTCCTATACAAGCAGGATGCCACACGAAAAAAAGAAAAAAAAAGCTTATAAGCAGAACCAAAACAATTAAAGTTACCATACAAAAAATATTAGAATATAACCTTTGCTGATTTAAGTGGTGATTCAATAATAGTGGTTTAATGCTATAATTCATCTTCCCAAGTCATCTAAACCTTTTTCTCCCCACTATGTAAGCTCAGAATATTATTTACCAGTAACAAGATGGTTCCCCTGAACACTATTGTATTACTTCAGAAACTAATAACCTTCTTTTTGATGCTCATGTATGGGCTTGCACCCCACACAGATTACTAACAGTCACGTTTTTAGATCTCACTCCGACTACACAATTTACTGTAAAGAGGTTTCATCCATACAACTCCAACAACTCTGTCACCAACACTTTTTTTTAAACAGAAACAAAGAAGATTTTATTATTCAAAAAATATAATCCTGTTCAAAATATTAACCCATTTTCCTGACATTACAAACAACTTCCTAGGACCTCCTTCCTACGAAAAGTGCAAAAGTATCACAGTAAGGACAAAGTATCTGCAGGTCCTGTAAAGCATGACTGATGAAGGTACCAAACAGAAATTGTAGAGAAAAAAATTGTCCTTGGAAGTGCAAGCACTTCTGCAGTACAATTAACTTAATTAACCAGACAACATGAATATTCATAAGGCTGTTAATGTCTCCCCCATCCAAACAGATAAATGTGATGTAATGACTTCCTAGTCAAGCATAGCTAAAATTCTGATGAAAACTGCACCAACATTTTGGTTCTTTGCCTGAAATATCACAGAAATTAACAGTCCCTCAGTAATATTTTATTTTCTGAATTAATTGGAAATCATGAATTTATTTAAATGAACCATTTAGGACCAAAAGGTTACCAGTCATCAGATATAGATTGTCTCTTGTTCTGTAACAACTGGATAGCTTTTTTAATGTCCTTCCAGTTCCCCCTCCCCTTTCTCCCATTCCCCCTCAGTACAGTTTCTTAGCAGTAGTTCCCATAGCAACAAACACTCTTGCTAATGGCCAGCCGTACAACTGCAGGCTTCCCCACATCTCATCCATTTGATTTGGACCAGAATAAGGCAGCTCAGTAGATTATTTTAGTATAAACACACTCCTCTCCAGACGTTTCTCTTCAGGAGGTAACCTGTTTCAAGATCAGCTCCTTCCCATCAAGTTGACTGAAACTTCAAAATGCTGTCTTAACTATTTATAATAGAGGCTAAAACCAGATCTTAAGCCACTCAAATAATGCTATCCCATAACAGAGTTTCTATTTTTACTCGGCTGGAGAATCCTAACAATGGAGTTCAGGGGGCAGAGAGAAGAACTGATTGACCATCGAGTTCCATCTTCTTCATGTACACAAGTATCGTAATTATCTATTTCCTCACTAACTACTTTTTGGAATATCAATAATATGGAAATAAAATAAGCTATAGATTATTTTAAAGAACCTATTAAGGAGTTTTTCACACTATCATTCTATAAATTGTTCTCACCCTTTTTTAACAAAGTCTATGGCATTCTGTGTAACAAGCCATACAGCGTTCTTTTGGGTTTACAGATCCTTTTTGATCATGAAAGCACTAATGATGAGGCACAGTGACCTAAGCACGGCCAAACAGCATGGAGTCAAGTGCTGGAGAGATTCCACCTCAACACCATCAGGATATTCACAGCAACGGAACGGATAAGTGATGGTCCAACTGCTGTACTAAAATTCATTTGCTTCATGTCTTTGAGACTACTGTGTCTTTTACTGATACATTTCCAAGGTTTTTTTAACTTGAAAAAAACTAGTGTAATCTTGCATTTTTACAAGCAACTGGTCCCTGTCTTAACGCTGCTTTTAGAAGTGCAAAGCAAGTCAGAGCACTTAAAACCTGCTTGCTCAGTTCAGAAGCAACTTGCTCCTTTTTCTGTTGGAAACTGAAAACAATGATTTGCTGTTAACCTGGCTGCAGGAATTTTTTCCTTACTAGTTAAAAACACCTGAGAAATTACATCAAGTAGTCACATCAACGTTCCACACCAGAGGGTAGTGTCCATGCAAAAATACCCCTCCTCTTTTAAAGAGAAGTGATTCATATACTAGTCCAGAATCAACCCTGCCTGTACTAATTCTAGCTAAGCCTCCCTGCCTGGCCCAAGTCATACTCCAAGAAGGGACACACATACCCCTCCCAGAATAAACACACACACCCCGCCCCCAAGATGCAAGTACAAGTTAATAAAGGAGCAAGAAGATTTCTCAAGAGAGATGCATACATTTTCAGATCTAAGTAGTACTTCAGATCAGAAGTAAAGGAGTGAGAAAGCTGTTTTGTGTGCACAGTATTATATTTTTTTTTAATATAATCCAAAAAATGTATTCCTGGGACACCATTTAAAAATAGACCTTAAGCATGAATCCAACTGAGAATCCAGCCAAGAAAACTAGAGAAAAAAGTGAAACAGCAGGAAATTCTAGAAAACAAAGTTTTCATTTGGTATCATTTCTGGCAGCAAAGAAGGGCAAAACTTGATCTTTGCATGGACCAGCTGAAAATTATTTTAGTTTTCTTCTTCCTGAGCTTCTTCCTTTAGGCAAAGAGCTCATCTGTGCCATTACTATAAATTATCATAACAATTTTAAATCTAGTCATTTGTAATCAATCTAAATCACTAATTTAGGGCATTTATTCAATATCTCCCTTAAGTAACTGAAGCTTTAGCACCAAGAACTGCCTTTAGTAGCCAAAAACGTAAAACATGCCAGAGCCACTTAAAACAGATGACTTACAAAATGTAACAGTACCTTTTAGTCTCACCTGCTGGTATTACTCCAAGAGGAACTGGTGCTCTGACAGGCGTTGGTATATAGTCTGTGTCTTTTCCAGCATCTATCTGGGCTTTAAGTAGTAGACCATGAGCAACTTCACTGACAGATCCGTCTCCACCGACACAAACTACCCTATTACAAAACAAAAATGCTAAACGGTTCAAAATAAACTCTTCCATAGCTGAGCAAACAAGTGGAAGGCAGCTGTCACACACCATATACATAATGATATTTCAAATAGCTAAAAACCATTCTTTCTTTAAGAACGAGCTAGGGCTTCACTATCAGATCAGTGAATGTTAACTAACAAGATATAAGCAACCTTATTTCTGCTTTCTTCTATCTGAGTAGGAGTAAACATATTTAACAACTTACAAAATATTTCGTACCTTATCACATGTTATACACGTGAAATGATCAGACAGAAGAGTTAAGCACATGGTCAAGTGCCTCAGTAGAACAGTTCTTTAAATCTTTCCATGCTGACCCACACAAGCGTTCCAAAGCTTTTTAATTGCCCTTATAATAACAACTCACCAAGTATTACAATAAAATTAAAAATACTTGAAAATAGGCTAATTCAACACACTATGCAAGCAGTTGAGGGATTTAGCAAGGTATAAAACCCTAGTGCCAGCAATCCTTTGCATGAAGGTACTTAATCACTGCTTCTGGAGCATGTAATTAAGCTCCCACCTGCTGTGATTATAGAGAGGAATGCATTTTTCTGTAAAAGCTCTGTTACAGCAAACGTCTTTTTTTTCTGGTTTGGGGATTTTTTTGTTTTTATTTAAGTAACTATTAAACTGATTCTCCAAATTAGTAATGTTTGAAAGTTAAATGTTTTTAAGGTAAACACATTTTAATCATAAAAATAGTAATAGTACACGCCAAGCATTTACAATATAAATGTCAGATTTACTTTAGGAGGCACTTACTTAAAATATCTTTTTTTCATATATCTATATGAATGCAGTTGTGAAACTATGTCCAATAATTCAACCAGGCAAAACTGGTAAGCTCTTTATAAGAAAATGCTCATTATGTTATTAAATATTTAAATTAAATTATCTCAGCTCCTTTAACATTTTTCTTCAGTTCCTATTATTATTTCCTAGCTATTTTTTGATTTCTATATTTTTAGGAATGCTTCCTCTATCTAGCTGAACACTGCCCACATTTTAAAAAAAAGAGCGAATATAGCAAAAGTTTGGATCACATTTTCTTCCTACTGATAATCAGTAGTCATCTCCTGTCTTTTGTCTCATTTTTTGTTTAGATTGGTTTATTCCTAGGCTTAAAAGTTTCTGCCAGAGCAGCAAAATCAGTTAATCTTTGTAGTCTGATAAATTGTACACCTGAAAGGACTTACGTGGATTGTCTTCTGGCTATTAAAACTTTGGAGAACAGATAGATTTTCTTCTCATTTTGGGGGGCTGTGATTGTTACAGGAAATAGATGAAGATTGCAAGGAATAACATAAAAATGCTGCTAACTTGAATTTTTATTAATTTAGCATTAATCATCAAGAGTAGCCTTTTTGGCTGCAAATAGAGATAACATCAGGGACCAGGGATTCCAAAGCTCATAAGTGAGAACCTATTACACATAAGGAGTAGAAAGTCTTAAGCAGACAGATTTGACTAAGATCTTGAAGAAGGCTTCTTAGAGGAAGAAACATCTGTCTAACCATCAGTCTAACCATCGGACACAAGCTTCTTAATCAACTATTCACTAAAGTCTGACTAACCCAGGCTACTCTAAACAGTATCCATAATACCTTAGGCTTCTGATTAGGGAAGAAATACATGCATGTATATTGTGTAGTTCTGTCATTGTACAAACGAGAAAATGCAGCTGAGTGCACAAATGCACTCTCTATTTGTCACCAAGGCTTGGCCTCAAGGCAGGGGGAAAAAGCACGCTGCCAAGTCAGCAAAGTACCTAAATTTCCAGTGTCAGTACGGAAAAAAAAAGTGGATAGCAAAAGAGGTGGAGTATATGAGATACATGATGTATGTCTATGATCTTGCAAAAAAGAGCGGGAGCTGGAAGAATCCAAGAAAAGAAATTATATATAGAAACAAATAGCTTTGACAAAGAATTACAACATAGCAGTATTGCTTACAGAAAGCTCTGAGATACAAACTTTCAATATACTACTGCAAATCATAAGCTTCAATTTACTTCATATACTGTTTAACATGTAAGGAGCCATAGCTCTCTTGGAGAGAAATTCAAGGTCAGAAATTGTATGTTGCTATACTGCTTACCTACTGTAATGAATAAA
>VYXH01009149.1:29879-48995 GCA_013397275.1 Burhinus bistriatus | reverse complement strand
AAAACCCAACCTGTTGTGACTTGCCCTTTATACATTTTTATTTGAATTAGCTTGCAGTCAATGTGACATAGGCAACACTTGAAAAGCACGAGCTGCGTTAGAGCAGCAGGCTAATGCATGCAGGCATGGCCTTCAGTCCACACCTAACTCACATCCCGTCGCTTCCAAGCTTGAGCAAAGTAGATCAGGTCTACATGAACTCTGTCATGTAGAAATAGCACAGAACCTACCTTACCTCTTACCACCGCGTACAGCGCCTTCCACATCTAAAAGGAGGTACAGAAGTGCTAGTCTATTTTCTAAACAGGGAACTATGTGACAGATACAGTATCTGACTTAAACAAAACTGGACAGGGAGCCAGGGGAAAACAGTAAAGAACTGAAGCCTGCCAAATCACAAGCAATGCTGCTCAGTAAACAACTAAAATTTCTCAAGACTTAATAGAAATAGTGAAAAGACGTTATGTCAGGTGGCTGCTAGAATTGCTAAAAGCATGATTTTTCATCAGTGGGACAATTTCATTGTTGTGGAGTTAATTTGCAATTCAAACCAGATCCCATACATTTTCTAGTTTGATTTTCAATAAACCAAAATTGTAATTAAAATTTTATTTGGGAAACACTGAGGTGGTTTTGGGGGCCTATAAGATATTTGTATCTATGGCAAAAATGCTTAGGCTAGACAGCAATGAGGAACTCACAAGGGACTTCACAAGAACATAATCAAGAGTACACCATAAGCCTTTAAACAATTTGAAAAAGAAAATCTCAATTTCAAATATTCTCTTCCTATTCTTAAGAACAACTCTAAAGATAATGGAGAGAGACTAGTGATGTTTGGTAGCTTTCTTTTTCAAAGTATCAGTCCTTTAGCATAATATGAATGCTGACCTCATCCTATCAGTCTCTGTAGATTTTACCTGAAAATAGAAATTAAGATATTTCTATGTGCATCAGTGTAAAGTTACCCTTGCAACTCATCTTCCCTGTGATCCCAAGTTAGCTATTTAATAGGATGGTTTTGTGTATTGTGCTTTATTGAATGAGTATATAGGTAGAGGCCAGGCTATTTGAGAAGTTATAAAACTCATTTTTCAAACACTTCAGAAATTTCATTTTTGCTTATAACCGCCGATTAAAAAAAGCTACTTAATTTCCACATAAGAAAAAAACCCTCAACACTTAAACAGCCAACTTAGAAAGGACAGGGTTCTTTTCACCTCAGAAATCCTAGCACGATATCGACTTAAGGGTTATTTTCTTCCAGCTTCTTCTGTTCCTATTTGCCCTTAGTTCTGGCTACTAGACGAAGTCTCACAGGGGAAGTACTCCAGTGATTCTACCCAATGCTCAAAGATAAGACAAATCAAATATGACTCAGAGTAGAAGGGGTTTGTGCAAGAAGATACAACCAAGGCTTTTTCTTCTCTGTCTTCATATCTGCTTCCCAGGACAAACTGCTTCCCCAGCTAGCACCCCAAAAGGCACGTCTTAATTGGAAAGAAATTATCCTCAGAATCTGGAATACATACATACATTTTCGGATATATTTTCTCACCTTACTCTGTGAGTTTCTAGAACTAATACAAGTTGATTAAACAATAAAACACTATTTAAGCCTTCTTGTATGGCTCACTACATATTCCAGTAAGAGTTGTAAGAATGCTGTAAGACTTCCACAGTATGCAAAACTATTCTTATCTATTACTGAATCTTATTATTGAATGGTTAAAGTAAGAATACCAAAGATTGCAGGATTAATCCACATAGCAAGGTCTTTAAAAATGATTGAACATGCATTTTCACTCTTGACTTTGTAAGTCAAGACATAACTTTGAATGTTTGGGTTTTTTTAAATGGAGAAAACATTCAAGTTACTTTTAGATAAAATATTCTCCTTAAGAACCATTTGAATGGATAGAATGAAATATAAGACACTTGTGCCATTCTTGCAAATACAGACACTGAAGCTTTCATGAAGCATATTTAAGAAAGCTTTATGTTTATTTACCATTATTTATGAATCTAAAATACATAACTATTGTCACTAATAAAAAACAAAGCGTCTAATAAGAGCTGATTTTCTCAGGCTTAATACCTATGTGAAGCAGAGTAACTCATGAAATACCTACTAGCATAGTTTTGGATAGAATACAAATAAAAACTAATATGATGAGGTTTACTAACATTCATGTCGTTAACCAACTTACCCATCAAATGCCCGGAGTTCACATTCTTTAAGTACTGAGAGAGCATGTCCTTCATATTCAGTTACTGTGGAAAATAACATTATTTAATTATCAGAAGATTAGGTAATTTAAAAGAGTTTTTTTAAATGTTTGCCCTTCTAATCTAAGGAACTTACAGTAATTCAGTTCAGATTTTTTTTTTTAAAATCATTAAACGCATTAAAAGTATGAGAAGGCATGTTTTACAGTTACGCTGGCTAAAAGGCAGGACTCATGAAAACTCAGCTGCCATCAGACACATGGCTATTTAATGCATTTAAATTCAGAAAATTAGCGAAGATGTTTGTTGCATCAAAATGCAAGTTTTAGCATTGACACAGTTGGTAAACTTCAGGAAAATGTAAGCGTATCCTCAGTTAAGACTGAATTATTTCAGTATCAATCAAATTTAATTGCCTTTGTGTTAGAATATGCAAATTGCTAAATCAAAAATATGAGGAGTTAAACACAGAAGTATGAAATCAAGCCAAATACCAGTGACAACAGAATATAACACACAGAGGAAGGTGGCACAAGTACACACCAGAGTTCATAGCCTCTGGAGGAAATGAATCTGTCACTCTACATCGATGTCTCTGTGTTTGCTGATACCCTATATAGTACTGTAAATGCCAGTGAAGACAGGATAAACTGGCATACTACAGATGGCACAAAGCATCATAACTACATTTAGCATTTTCTAGGCCAGCTTTGCCAGAAGAGACATCCCAGCTGCAGCCACCCATCAAAGATTTTTGCTGACTGACATGACACTTGCAGATGGATTTTTTGTGTAAGAATGTGCATCATTATATGCAAAATTACATTAATCTTTCATGCTTGTCTGTCCCTGGTGCTAGCATAGTTCAAGGTTTTTCTCCAGTGTTTCTAAACACTGTTAAAATTATTAGTCTTGGTGTCTAAAACAATCATTCCGTATCTGTACCTGTTATAACAGTATTTCTACAGACTATTCAAGTGCTGATTACAGGAACTGAAAACACTTCTCTCTCTCCCTATATATACACATACACATGAATGCATGTATATATAACTGTTTAAAAAACAAAAAACAAAATAAGAGTCAGAAAATTTTTACACTTCACACTAGACAATTGTATATCAGCATATAACTTCAAAATCTCCCAACCAGTATTAGCAAAGTTCTAATGCTTTGGTGTGTTTTGGAAATTCTTAATTAAAAACTACAGTTATGATTGTATCAAAGGCAGAGAATTATCATTTTGCTACAGAAATATCTATCACTATAATAGCTTTCAGGAATTATTTACAGAATTTACTTTCATGCAGGACCTCTTCTGGAATATCAAAGTACAATATTTAAGCTATCGTACTCAGTTTTGCTTTTACTGATGGGAACTATCCTTTTATTATTATCTGTAGATCGTGAAAAAAGTGACCAATAAAACTGTGCATCATGAAAAATGCAGAAAGGTTCAAGTGTGTTACCATTGCTTAACGGTGAAAGAAACTCTTCCCATGAAAACATACAGTTGGTTACCAGGTTACATGCCTTTTTAAATTAACACGATGACATTTAGAAAGTTATGAGGACAGTGTAATTAAAATGGTACAGTAAATAAGATTTTGTTTTGTAAAAGAAAACATGCTCAGTGGCTTCCTAATGTAATGTATGTAAGTTACATTTAGTGTTACAAAATTAATTCACTCAAAGAACAAGCACATGAAAATAAAGAGGACTCATGTCTACAGAGAAATCAATAAAAGCAGTAAAAATTACTAGTGTTAGCAAGATGTATGGGGACTCCATCCTCTTTGCATCTAATGGCTTAAATCCGGAAATTATATAGGATGACTACTGCAAGGCTTAACACTGGGGATAATTCCAAGAAATTTAAAATTTTAGGAGAGAATGACAGAGGTACACAGCATCTGTTTTGAAACACTGTAACAAGAAGGTAATGAAAAAATTAAGTTTCCAGGAAAAACTTCATGAAAACATACAGAAAAAGCAATCAAGTAGAAAAAAATTGAAAAAATCCAACACAGATATAAAAAGCTCATTTCTAAAAAGTTTTCTGCAAGCTTGACAACCTCCAGAGGGATACGTAAAAGTGATTCTGAGAGCTGGAAAAAAGCTAGATGTCTGAATATTTGGTTCTGTTCCAATTCAGGGGGGAAAAACCAAAACCAGACACAAAACCAAAAAAACCACACAATAAAATTTGGTAAGAGGACAAAAGAGCTTCTTTCGCCACTTGAGAAGCATTCAGATTACATATTTGGCAAAAATATTATCACAAAAATATTATTTAATGCTGTTTTCAACCATTTCTCATGCATAATAGAAAATTTTTTCCTTTTTCATGGACATTTTGTTCCCAACTTGTAAATTCCTGTATGCATTAAGTTTCAACTAATAGCATTCTGAAAGAAGGGCACTGACAGCGTACCTCATCTGAACAGAGTCACACATACTCCAAAACGTTGGAACACCCTATCGCAGGTAGCCAACAAGAAACTAAGGGTTCAGCCCCTGCATATAGATAAAGCAACATATAATTAGTTCAACACTTCAAAACGTGGGACACCTCCATATGACACATATAAATACTGGCTCTCGTGTCACAGACTAATGTCAATAGGATTAAAACTGCTAATGATAACAACAGATTAACTGGTGTTGACAATGGATGAAAAAAAATTAGTGTTATTTACCGTATAGTAAGTTTAAACCAGTGTTATTTGTCCAATACTCAATCACACTTTTTTCCTTTGTGATTCTGCCCTAAAAATGGGGATGTGGGGAATGCTGGTTTTTTTGCCTAAATATCCAGCTTGTAATTGTGCATAAACAGAAGCAGAAGAGTCGAAACTAGAAGAGAAGTGAGACAAACTAGGAGTCTGTTGGGGTTACCGTTATTTATTTTTCTTTAGTATGTGTAAGACTTTCCAAGATACTAATATATTTCTAGAATACTAGCTCAGTTATCACTATTTGCCAGTACTTGTAGGTTTCCCAAATGTGGAATGAGCTTTTGTTGAACTGGATTTTTAGAAGAGAAAACCCTACCAAATTTAAAGATAACTGGAGAAAGTAAATGCTATTTCAGAACTCACTTGTTTACATACATGCCTTTTGACTGCTGTATATCTTTGAGTAGGAGAGAATACCTCCACTCCAAACTTCTAAATAGATAAAAACAGTTTATTCCAACAGAAGCTACAATGAAGAATAAGATCTGGCAAGCTCAATCACGTAGGAAGTAACGGGTAGCTGCCATCCAGACTGGATGAGGAGAGCTCTGTCTTTCAGCACTCCACTGTCAAAGTTTGTTGGGTTTTGGGGTTTTTTTTAGTAACCTGCAAGTGGTGTATTGTGTATGCACTGGAAGTCACTTCAGAGGTTCAAATTTGCCTTAAGATTTTTGTGTACAATGAATTTTAAGCTTTAAATGTGTGTATGTGAAAAGACTAAAAGTAAACTATCTTCAGTGTAAAAATTGCACAAAAGGCTTCAACTTTTACTAACTAATACACCTTTGTACACCACTGTGTATGTAAATATTGGCCATATTTCAAAAAAACCTGTAACAGAAAGATGCACACTCCAACTTCACAAAATCCAAAACAATTATGGGAGGGAAAAAAAAAACCTGTTCAAGCTACTTGAAATGAGCCACTTTTAGTTTTATTAGAAGATGGTACCAGTAGACAGGACTTTCACTCAGCACCCACGCACCCCCCTCTTTTTTTTTTTTAAAAATACATAGTTCTTAATTATTTATTTCTCTACTACCATTTAAAACTGTAATGTAGTTTTCTCATCTTGCCTGTAGGAGGAGTGTTAGGCAGCTAATATGCACAATAGTATTTGGACATTGCAAACATAACCCTATTTTAAGGATAAGCCATTAAACATTTATCTGGCTAAAACCAGAAGTTTCTTTTCAAAATTTAAAAGAAAAATAATTAAAAAATAAACTATAAACTGTTTTTATTCAATTAGGAAAAATGTTTTTAAACCCACTACAAATTATATTCATAGCTTATATTAAATTCTATTAATTAATATAAAAAACTACTGATACAGATTTGCTTATTAGTTCAGCTTTAGGATTCCAGGTGACATTATATAGCTAAAAATGTAATCTTATACAGGTTAATGATAATGCTGCCGTTAACAGAGTCTAACAAACAAGGTTATGTTCACAGTAAAGATAAAAGAAACACTAACCAGTACTAAGGAATAAAATTTTAAAATGGCAATTTTCTTTAAATAGTTGCTTAAAGTAAAGTAATAATGAATTTAACAATATGACATAGTCAGTCGTCTCTAAGGTTTGCATGACAAAAAAACCCTTCTTTTAAAATATTGTCACCAAACAAGGCTAAGTTCAATTTCTAAGAAGACAGCATTAGCACTAATCTGTTTACACTATCACCTATACCTTGCAGGTGAAAAATATGTCTGTGAGAATCAAAACTTACACAAAACTGCTAGTATTCCTTCATCAGTTAAGGGAAGTTAAGAAATTATCACTACAGAATTCTAGCAGACAAACTTTCTCACGCTCATTCTCATGCATCTTTAATCTTCAATTGATTTTACTTTAAATTGTGGGCTAAGTAATTTAAAAATACACAGATACAGGTAATAAAATTAGCAAGATAAATCTCATATACAAACACTTATTGCGCGATTATATCCTCATGTCTAAATTAGATTCGCTCAGAATGATTTTTGGCCTACAACCTGAACTACTCATGATTTCACAAGAAGTTTAAGGGACAGCTGTGGGATAAGACCTCTGTCTAATAATTTGTTTAAGCTGGAACTGATTATTTTGCAAGCCAATTACAACAGACATCAGAAAAAAGACTTTTTGGTGTTAAAATATCTTGCACCAGAGTTAACACTTCATGTGGACACGAAATGCATAATCAAGAATCAGCAGTGTATTAAAGGGAATTGTAATACTATGGATAAAAATTTATTTGGAATGAGAAACACTAAGATCATTTCTCTGGAAACCTGGGTGGTTTTTTGGGACCAAACTTGATGCAGCATAAGTTTTGGTCTCTTCACAGAAGAAGGCAGAAGAAACGATCAGATCATTAATACGCATTGTTTTCCTGTTCAATTTCTTATAAAAAGTCAATCAAATGAAACAGCCAAAGGGCAAATTCAGGACGTAAAGAGGAACTCTGGCAGAAACTGGGGCCTTAAATCCAAACCTGCTATCAGGAACCCATTGCTGAGCAGAAGGCAGCATCACTACAACATTATAGTTGTACCTTCGCGTTCTCCAGACACCAAGTCGCGCCCATGTGCCTCGTGAGAACTGCCCTTGTCATCACAGCACTTAATCACTTAGGCTTCCAGGTCATCCCTGAAACTGAGTCAGAATCCAGAAATAATGTGTCCTTCGGATAAGCCCCTCTTATGATGTCAGGCCAATAGATGTTCTCAGAAAAGAAGTAATATTTAAGGACGTGTGTTTGTCAGCATATACAAGAGTGTCAGCCACTAAATGCTGGTTTCTTTTTATAGAATGCTTGCTTTAAAAAAATACAAAAAAATATATTACTAGTATTGATAGCTATAGGGGAAAAAATATTCAATGAATAACAGAATTACTAAAACATTTTTTGACAATATAAAAATATATTGTATTGTGTTAACTACTGTTCCAAATGCACTACTTGCACACAAAGCCAATAAGGATTAGCAGTAAATTCAAGTTGTCTTGCATGCTTAAGTTCTAGTTTCACAAAAGATTAAACTATGCTTTTGAAGCAACTTACCTGTGACATCAGTTTTGATGTCAGCAAGCTTAAAAAGAGGTGCAACTTGTTCATAATAAATATGAGCGGCTTCTCTTTTGTGGCTGCTTGGATTAACAAACACTTTTAAGGATTTTGGTCTATTTTGAAAGCCTAAAAGAAAACACAAAACATTTAAGATCACACATAGTCCATCTATTTTTACAGCTTAAATGAATTTTTAATATTAGAATCATTACAATACTTTAACAGGATACATAAATTATAGTCTAAAAAAAGTCTCAAATTCTTCTTGGATGTGCACTATCTTAAAAATACAGTACTGATTACTTTTCTGCATACAGCTAATAAACAGTAGAAATGAATCACACACTAACAAAAACATTGTTGGAACCAAGAAAAAAAGAAAAAGTATATGCCATAACCTAGTTAAACCCTTTTTGGAATTTAATATGAAACACTCCCAGCAGGCATATGACAATAACAAGCAACAAAACTGATACTATAATCCAATACTTTTGTTTTCTGAGACTGCAAATCAAACAGTGGAAAGGAAATTCCCTCATCGAAAGTCCAAAGAAATAAAAAGAAATAGAAAACCTGGCAATATCATTCAGAAATCTGAGAATTATTGTTCATTTTATTGTTTAAAAAGTTAACATTTAGGTCTTCGAAGTAACTAACTCTGAGCAAACAACACTGACAAATACTGCTATGCAAACAGTACCCTGTCTTGCACATTGATCCCATGAAGTAATTTTATTATTTGGAATGTGGCATTTTGTTGAATAGTAAATAATTCATACTAAAACAATAACATTACTTTTCAAGTTCTCTTTTCTAGAATTCCTACAATTGCCATGATTCAGTGAGACTGGTTTGCTACAAAAAGTAACTGGTGGCATGCAATACTGCTGTTTCTTGGGTAGTTTCTTAAAATATATTATTTGAACAATTTTGTATTCCATTAATTCATTTATAAATTCTAAATTTTCTTTTAGTATCAGGTTACACTATCACTTTCTTAGCCAAGTGAAATCTAGAATATCTGGCAAGTATACTGCTTTCAACATTCAAGAACAAAACTAGTAGTAGGACACAACTCCAAAAGGAACCAAGAGTGAAAGCCTGTTTTCCTGCCCCATGTAGAGTGTTACTTCAATTTTTACAGCCGCACGTATCTTTAGAGTGTCAGCTGAGACTTTCTGAAGCTCTTCCCACTTACTCTACCTCAACACCTGAACGGGAACAACTCAGAGAAATTATAGCGAAATACTATTTCAGCTTCAAAGGGGAAAGTATTCCTTTAGATCAAAACATAACAATTATAAAAGTCCCACAGATTTTTTTTTTCACTTTTTTAAACACATCAGAGAATCTGTAAATTAAAACTAGCACTTTATCCAGTTTGTGTTCGTAAATCTTAAAACATTTCTCAGATATTGAAGGAAAGTACTGGATCAGTTTGCTGCTATACCCTGAAAGCATACATAAAAAACAAGATTTCTAATTGTATTTATGGCAAAATGTTACACGCAGTGCTGCGTCATTGCATAGCAAATTAATCCTGATGAATCCATAATGCCTGATGAATCCTGGATGTCTTCAGTAATAAGCCTTAGTACCTATATTTAAAAGTATCTCCTTTAAAAAGGAGATAAAAAGCAAATAGAGAACTTGGTGAGGACAGCAGATGTGCTGGAGGGCAGGGCTGCCATTCACAAGGACCTTGATTAGCTACAAGAAAAGTCTGACAAAAGCCTCAAAACACTCAATAAAGACAAACACGAAGTCCAGCACTCAGCCTGGCAAAACGCTCCCAGTGCAGTCTGGGGACTGACCAACTACGCAGCACCTCCTTAGAGAGAATCTGAAGTTCCTGATGGACAGGGAGTTGGAACCTGAGTAAACAGTGTGCCACTGGCGCTATCAAGGCCAAGTGCTTACTGCATTGCACTAAGGACAATCAGCAGTTCAAAGGATATCACTACGCCCTTGAGCTATCTTTTGAGCCTGACTCTCAAAAACCGCATACCCTTTTAGGGCCCCAGCACAAGACTGATAAAGTGGAGTGAGTCCAACCAAGGACTGTGGCAACAAGGGGCAGAGGTAGCTGGCCCAGTATAGCCTTGAGGAGAGAATCAACCAAATTGCTGTCCTTAACTGTCTACTGTGGGAATAACAAAGACCACCTAAGCCAGACTTTTTGCAGCTGGCAAGGAGAAAAAGGCAATGGACTTAAGTTGCAGCAAGGAATATTCCAACCTGAAATAAAGAAAAACACTCTTCACAACGAGGGCGGTTAAGCCATGGATCACATTGCCCAGAGAGGCTGTGGAATGCCCATCCTTAGAGATTTTCAAAACTTATCTGGACACGGCTCTTAGCAACCTGATCTTGTTTAGAAGCTCACCTGCTCTGAGCAGGAAGCTGGAACAGCTAATTTCCAGAGGTACATTCCAACCTAAATTATTCTTGATTCTCTGGAAGCAGAAACAAGTGCTGCAGGTATGTACTGCAGTGTAATTTCTAACCATAGGAATTACCACACAAATAAGGAAGACTACACAAAAGCTCCCAAAGACTATTAAAACACATAAATCATCATCATAAAGACATTATAATAATCGTTATACAAGACACAATGGAAATCTGCTATCTGGTATTGTTACAGTCTTTTAGAAGTCACAAAAATATTGACTAAAAAAATAATTTCTGTGACTTGATAATTTTGCCTAAAGTGTCAATAGAAATTAAATTGAAAACTACAAAAACAAGGACTCCTGATTTAAAAGAGAAAAGATTTAGCCACATTGATAAATGTGCTGTAATATTTCTTATCTTCTCTAAAAGAGATCTACCTGTGATCAGCTGGCCCTAAATGCTCAAAGCCCCCCAACACCCAGAGCCACAAAACTGTAAAAACTGACTACAGTCTTTGATTTGTAAGTAAAGCATACCTTTAAATTTAATATACGTATATATAAAAAAATATAATACACGAAGCAGAAGGAAAGAATAGGAAAGTAGAGAGCTTGTAGAAGTAGAGAAAGCTGATGAAGTATCATAAATTCTGTTACCTAGACAGTGCGAGTTACGACACTGCTAAACCACAATTAGGAGAAAACTGAAGGGAAAAAAGCAAACATTGGTATCTCACTTAACTATTTTTGAGTTTTAAGTGTAAGAATTTAAGTCCAGGTGGCAATATAAAGTTTTAAAAGAAAGCATAAGCAGTCAAAAGAATACAGACTTTTCAATTGGTGGGAAAAAACCCTAGATTTTTAAGAAAACAGTTGAAATTTTGTTTTTGTTTTGTTTTTTTTTTAAACCAAAAATTCATTCATTACGTGATTCTAAACCAGCAACTGTATTTATGATTATATATATTAGGTCATTGTTGAAAAGTAAATCAGAGTTAATACATAAATCCTAGTGAGATTTTCAAGAACCAAATGAATTCACAGGATAAAAGTGTTAGAATATTCTCTTTATGACTACTTGAATAGCAATTTAGCTTTTTAGAGAGTTAAACTATTTTATTTCTAGAAATAGGTATCACAAACAAGGCATTTGAGCAGAGATATGGTACACTACTGATGTAGTTTTGTTTGTGCCAAAAGATTGCCAACTGACATGAAAGGATGATCACAAGAAAAATTATGATTTATCATTATCATCATTAACTGGACATGTTATAACACACCAAACAACTGAGTTTAATGAAAGAATATCCAATAACAGTCAAAAATTTAACACAATTGTATAGTGAAACTTCTTTAGAAGTATTTTTAAATAATAATCACCTTTTAATTTTCTTTAAACAACCTCTATATGAATGAATCAATCTCATTTACTACAGTCTGCAACTGATTTCAGTCTGTCAGCCTTTTGGTGTTCTCCTAACTGGTATTCTGTTATTGTTTTCTGTGGCTGCTCCGTTTGAAACGAACCAGCAGCCTAAAGCAGGAAGGCCAACTGTTCCTCTAGTACTAACAAATGTGCTAATATGCACTAGTTTAAACTTGATCTATCAAGTGAATCAGTGAACCATGAAGGGTGGTGGGTCAATCAGGGTGTTCTGAAAACAAAGGCTCATAGGGCAGCAGGGACGCTATAGTCAGACATACATCTGTGCTGCTTTCAGTTCTTAGCTTTATGAAAATGGGTTTATGTTACAAAAGTTAGGAGCCTGGAATCATGTCATTATTGCATACATTTATAAATACTTTATAGAACAGTAAGAATATTATACATGAGGAAAACTAATAAGATGAGACAGATTTGTTAATGTAACTATGGAGACACCACTGTTAATATTAACTAACCAAAGTTAATGTTTAACATTAATGGTTTAATTAAAACTTCATGCATGAAGTTTCAGACATTCATATCAAATCCCACTGTGAGAGTTACTACAGAGTAACAGATAAAAATAAAATGCACTTCATACACTTTTTAGCTACTTTATCATTTATTCTTAACCACATTTACTGTCTTCTGATAGTTTAGAGTTTTAAGCAAAACATTTTCAAATCAACTGTTACTAAAAATAAGTGTTATCTTGCTAAAAAAACAATAAAATAAAAAAATGGATAAGCATTGATAATTATGCATTTTCTCTCATTTCTGGAGCTATCAACCCTTTAAGTAACACTGGGCATTTGCATGCACAGAGGATTTTAAATTAAACAGTGAATTCCACTGACACAGTTTGTCCACTGTACATGCCTGTAAGTCCAGTACAAAATGATGCAAATGTATAAATCAAAATCACCGAGAGTAGGGTGTACAGTCCAGAACCAAGGCTCCATAGGTACATGCCTTAAGATGGCAGTGGTTATTTTACATCAGTTTAACAAATATGCAATATACAGAAAATCAGTTTTCCTGAACACCGTATCATTGAGCAAGCTCCTTATATCTAGCTGATACGCATATGAACAGCAGCAACGTTATGCAGAAAATAAGAACTTATTTAAAAGTGGGAAGATGGTAGTACATGTATTTTGTTACCCTGTCACACACGCAAAAAGACATTAATAGCAGCCACAGTAACTAAATTCTAAACAACTGCATTATATCTGTGTGCTCACTTATATGACAGGCTTCATAAAAAAATTACAGCCTAGTTAGACTTTAAATTGAAGTACTCTGAACGCAAATTCAAAGCAACAGAAGATACTCACGATGAAGAGAGTAAGGATGAACAGGAAAAAGCACGCAAGACACATTTGTGTCAGACAAAACGCACAGTAAAAGGGAAACTGTGTACATGGTGTTTCAGAAAAAAATGAAATCTTCGCTAGAACAAATCTCTAGGTAAAACTCTAGCTTATGTCATCACTGATGAACTTGCTATTGTTGTTCCTTAAATTACTATATATGCATAAAAATCTAAAAACCTGTCAGAGTAAGGTAAACAAAGGTAAACAAACAGAAAAAGCATCTCTTTTTGAAGGAGACACACCTTTTCATAATATTTAGCCATTCTGACAAATGAAAGTACATGTTTACTGACAGCCATACCCAAACATATATACACTCTACTTTGGTAAATCACCTGCTTTTAATTTGCTCCAGCCTAGAAGGAAATAATGCAGCAGTTAATGAAAATTTACTTTGTGATCAGATAGATTAGAAAAAAAGATATGTACACTTAAATTTTGACTATTTTAGAAGGCTGAAATTTTAACTTTATCCTGCAGTTCATAAAGAAACCATAAAGGAGCCAATGAGTTCATTAACAAAGATGTCACAAGCACTACTATGAAAACAAGCTGCGTCAAAAA
This sequence comes from Burhinus bistriatus, assembly GCA_013397275.1. Classification (NCBI taxonomy): domain Eukaryota; kingdom Metazoa; phylum Chordata; class Aves; order Charadriiformes; family Burhinidae; genus Burhinus; species Burhinus bistriatus. Next base: position 35,206 of record VYXH01009149.1, on the reverse strand, counting down.
CTATGAAAATTCATCACTGTTTCAAGCAGAGATTTATCAATGTGCCTGTTGAGATTTCAGTTAGTGAGGAATCAACAGAACTTATCTGCGCTTTATACTTTTAGTCCAGATTTGAATCCCACTGGGAACTTCCTGCCAATGTTTGGTACGTTTCAAATAAAAAGACTTTTGTTTCTGAATTATACCATTACTATACCATCACTGTTTAAATTACTGGTAATGTATCTCTCCCACATCATATGCAAAAATGCTGCTGCTTTTTTGCTGATTTTCTGGATGGAAAGGCAGTTTGAATATCTACTCAGTCTTCAAAATGTAACAGTGTAAAAACTACTTTTATTGCAATTACAGAACTTAAAACAACATACACATTAGTAAATGGTATTTTGGGGCTTGGGTTTGGTTATTTCCCCCCTCCCTTCTCTGAGTCCTGGTTGTTCCTGAACTAAAAGGAAAGGAGAAAAATGTACGTATTAGAGATCAAGAAAAATCTGTGCAAAGTTTGAGCTTCTGGAGAAAAAGACTGAAGCTGAAGGAAGAAGTAGGACCAGCAGCATTGCACAGTGCTTTTTTCAGGTTCAGGTGGCTTCCAATTACAAAGCTATAAAACAGAGACTGCACCTCGAAGTCAAGACAACCTGAGCAGGAGATACTGCAGCTTTTTTTCTGTGAACATATGGTATCACTGCTCCTGATGGATGGAGGGTAATCTGGGAACAAAACAGACATTTGCTCCTTATGCAAATGTCCTTGCCTTTATGGGTAGCTGGAGATCTGCAAGAATCTTGGCACTTCTGCAGATTTAGATATTTTGTGATAAAATCTTTCAAAAAGGAGCAAGGGAAGGCACTTTTTAATACACATTTTTATTTGGAAAATCCAAAGCATATTATAAGCAAACAATGTAAGAATGCACCGTTAATAACACATATTATTTTACTTTCTCTAATATCTGCTTTTGACAAAGTCACTTTATTAGAAGTAAACTATAAATCAGTACTGAAAGTGTTATTACAAACACTACAGATGTGTAAGATTTGAATTCTGTAATCTGGCTCAGTATTAAAAATTCAGCTATTACAAGATGGATTGTTTTTCTTCTGTAATAAACAAACTAATTTGCTATAGTCTGTAAACAGAGACACATTTTGGAGCTAAATCAGAGAGTTTGGTTTGTGGGCTTTTTTTGTTTTTTTTAAATCACAAGTGTGCTATATTCTGTGTCTTTCCAACATTGATGGTATTAAATTACAGTGAAAGGCATTAGTTTGTTGGTTTTATTTTCCTAAATGGTAAATATTTTTTTTCTTAAATTTGATACGGCTTCCATGAAAAAAATGCAACTATCATGGGTTAAATAAAGTATCCTGAAACTGGCATTAGCCCAGGAAAACACAGAAAGATATTTTTAAAATGAAGAATTGCCTCTCATCACTAGCTAATGTCAATACATCTTGTATAAAATTATACAATAAGAGTCCTACAGAACCTTAAGAGCACTTCCACCTGTGAATTTATGAAGAGGAAAGCCTCTCCCATTAGACTCTTAAAGAATCTGCAGGTCTCAAGTGGGAGCGCCTAAACAGTCACTGGGAAGTCCCCAAAGAGTGCCCAGGACTGCAACATCTGTAGTACCACTAGATGTGCTGCAATTCCAAGTGAAAATATCAACAATATATTTTATTACTTTAAGAAACAGATTTCCCAGAAGACTCTTCAGTCAGAAAATAGTAAGCTACTTATTTTCAGTAGCTTTCAAAACACTTCCAAAAAATAGCATCAATTTCTTTAATTTTAACAGACACATTAGTCAATTATTGTCACTTTCCTAAATGTTACATGTAAAACTTCAGTAGTAAACATTTTCCAGCAATAATATGCATATCTGTCTTACTTTCCACAGGCAAAATATTTTTCTACTGTATGTATTGCCAATAGAAACAAGTCTGAAATAATAATGACATCAACCCCAAATAAGTGCTTACCATTCAAAATTTCCTTTAGATGTCTAAACCATGTTTGACAATGATCTTCACTTAAGTTATTTAAATGAATAGCACAGTCTGTTAGTTTATTCTCTTCTTTATTCAAGCATTTAAAAATTGTGATACCCAACAAAGTACCACCTTTTTTCTGTCCTACAAAACGCCGACGTTTCAGTTTTACTGAAAATACATCTTTCATTTCAATAATCTCCTCTTGAGCCTGTAAAGCCATACTGGAATCACCTGTAGGGAAAAAAAAAAAGAAGAAAAAGCAGTGTTCTTAATATAATTAGGAGTAATATCTAAAAAAAATATTGTTATGGCTTCATCTGTAGCTTCACTTGTTCTATCTGTTCACACCCATATTGAAACTTATTGCGTATCATTTGCCTCAATCACTGGTCTACATTTTACCAGCTTACTGTTATTTAGGTTAGGTACCCAGCTATACAAATAACATGAATTCAAAGAGGTTATTTAATACCCTTTCTGATATTGAAAAATAATGAGTAAACTTGCAGACTAAGAACAATGAACCACTTTTTTTTTTATTTGCATTCGAAAAGCAAGTTCTTCACTGTATTCTCCTAAGTCATAGCAATCATAGCAGTTCTATTCTCCTAAATCACAGATTAGAAAGTGTGCTATGACCCAAGCTGACTATATGCTCAATGTATTTTTTCATTTGATAAAACTTCTGCCTTTTGGGTTTAGACTAGCGACATATCAGAAAATAGTTAAGCAAAAATAGAAAAATAAACCAAAAGCATGTCACCCATCTTATCTTTCATTTTCGAGTTACCCATTTACTTTACACAACAAGTGAAAGAAAAACAGTTTGAAAAGTTCTTGTGACAGTTCAAGACCCTCACCCCAAGGGAGATTTCTGTTAGGCTGGAACGCTAGGTGAAGGTTTTCTTATCTCAGGAACATATGGACACTGTGGCTGTGGACACTACCACTTCAGTAACACTAGTTCCAAAAGCCTTTTGGAGGTGTACCAACTGAATCACTGTGGTACAGGCTTCTCCTCCTTCCGCTCTCTTGAGCTGTAAAACACCAGGGTTCCTCAAAAACAAAGTCAGATACACAGACTGACGGAAAAATGTCACCGTTCTTGTAGGTGTCAGACACTCTGGACATGAAAAGAAAAGTTTCCCTGCTTTCTTTGTAATTACAGCAGACCAATAAAGGTCCCTTTGCAGTCCAAGGCAAAAAATGCTAGAAACCAGAAACCTTTTCCAAATCTAGCAACAGCTCAGCCAAGTGGTTTCTCAATAGCAAAAGCCATAACAGATTCTGTTTGGTGAGTATTTGCTGCATGGTGTACTGAAGTGCCAGGGAGACGCTGCAAAAGACTATTTTAACTGTCTTCCTGGAGAAGATAGACAGCACTGCAGGCGTGAGACTGCAAAATCACGTCACCTATTTCATTACACCACACAACGCTGAGGGCTTCAGAGAGTCATACTTTTTCTCAGCAGAAAAAAAGAAGTCTGTGTCAATTCTTCTAACAGTTTCACACTGGCATTTCTCAACATCATTTCTTGAACCAGACTATGCAGTGATCATCTTTCTACCCAGAAACCCTGGAAGATTGCACCTCAGCAATGCTAACACAGCTAAAGCTTTATTCAGTATTACCTCTCCTGACGATTCTCAACCAACCCTTTTTTTCCTGTTCCATACCAAATAACCTACTGCAGATAGAAGCATGACCTTATTATACTTCCTACATATTTTTCCAACTTGTTACATTTTACCATCTTAATTTCTCCATATATCAAAGAGGAAGGTGTAAAACTGGACTAAAATCATTCCATTCTTAGCAGGAATACTGTGACAATAAATGTTTGTGTGCACTGAGATAGTACGCGGGAAATTGTCTGTAGTACAGATTTTCAGAAGTATGCAGCAAATAAACAGGAGGAAACTCACCCAACAAGAGAAAACAAAACAAAGCTTAAAGTACTGTAATCATTGCTATAAAAGTATTTTCTACAAGATACATTGAATGAAACCAGGGTACTGAGGGGAAAAAAATTGTATTATTCCATTTGAACCATGATTTTGCATAGACTCAAAGGACATTGTACAAGCAACCTTAATACTAACATTACTGAATCGGAGATCTGGATTTTTTTCAAATTTTCTATTGGTCTTCTAAAACATTTGGGGGTAAATGCTAATGTTATGCATATGCATGACAAATAAATTACAAACATTAGCCTATTTGTCCTGCACAAATCAAGTAGAATGAAAGCCTGTTAAAATACTTTTGATTCCCCCATTAGCTTTCATAGAATGACATTTAGTCATAAGCCATGTCTTGTCTATTCTTTTCATGCTACTATTTCAGCCAGATCTTTATTTGCTTTTAATCCTCCTCTTACTCTGTATTTGTCAAATTCTTGTGTTGCTCAGATGCACGTCAAAACTTTTGAAATTTAAAATAATACATTCTTACTAGGCAGCACTACACTTTCAAAAGTAGTATTTGACTCTAGTTGTTCTACTGGAATACGTTTCCAGATACAGCTTGGAGAACCACATAAACTGTAGGAATACTGAATCGTACAAAAGCATCATCCTCAAGTTTTAAATTGTAGAGGAAATATTGAACTAGCTAGTAGGATTAGGACAGCCAATTTTTACTAAAGTTGAAAAGAAATCTCCATAAAAGTCTCTAGGCACATTCTATAATTTTCATCTTCTATTTTTATGGAAAATAAGATCATCACAAATACAGTAATATTTTATAAAACAATTCAGATAAAGAAAATAACAACCAAGTTTACTTTAAAAATAAAGTATATATTTTTTAAACTTCAAAAAACCTATTGGTTCATTAGTATCATATTGGTTATTGCTAGCTGTTTCAGGACATTAACTGTCCTCTCACATTACTTAGAAAGATATTGGGTACCATCTGTTCTTGCAAGAGATTTAAGTATACATCTATTAGATATCATGCTATTTATTTAATTCAGTACCCACTTCCCATTGTTGTATCTTCTGAAAAAAAAAAGTCAATTTAATTACAAGGAATAAAGATAATCTCTTCTACCAGGCTGCTCTATCATCATGAGAGCAGAGAGGGAACCTGTATAAAGTAGGTTACAGGCGTTAGGAAGAGTAAAACTAACAGCACTTAACATTTAACAAAGACCTAACAAAAACAGAATATATGGCACTTAAAAAAAAATTACTATAAGCCAAGGGCTTGTCTAAATCAATCTCAGCACATCTGTCTGATGTAGAGCGTAAACAGGATTAGAGTTGGATTTATCTGCTTGACGCTAATTGTACTCACAGTTTCTGCACATGTCCACTTCCCCCCCC
>VYXH01009149.1:9400-29849 GCA_013397275.1 Burhinus bistriatus | reverse complement strand
CCCCCCCCCCCAAAATACAGCATTAAAAAAAAGCCTGCCTGGATATATGAATTTCTAGGAAGTTTTATGCCCCTATTTATCCTCTCACTGATTTCAAGCAATGAGACTACCCTACATTTTTCCTATTTATGGTAGTCTAATCTCTCACTTAATAAAAAAACGTCTAAATACACCACACTGAGCTAAATCAAAGGGTGAGGGACTAATACACTCAAATACAGTTTAATTATAAATAGCAAACTAAATTTTAATTTGTTAAGAGTGTTAAAAAAGGCTTTAAACAAATAGATTATCTCATGTTTACAGCAAAATCGATGGAAACATATACAAAGAAAAAAGCAGTACTACTGAAAAATAGAACAGTTTGTAAAGAGAAGTGTGTTATTAAAATATAAACACCTACCCTTCAAGAACAAAACACTAATTGGACTGTTTTCCTACCATAGAGGCCCAACATCTAGAAGTGGTACTTGACAACTTAATTTCCTTAAAAAATACCTGGAGTACATGGAAAGCAGTAGAAAATACACATGAAATGTGACTGTATAATTCAAGTATAAGAACTGGACACAAGGAGAATGTGTTATACTCCCTTGGTCATCAATTCTTCCTATTACCTTTGGCAAGACACCTAGCCCCACTTAACTACATTTAATAGATAACTCTCTTGCACATTTTAGGCTCTCTGTCCCATTACACTCTCAAAGTTTACTTCACTGCTAGCTGATTGCTATAACTGAGTGCAGCATAACATAACAAATAATTAGAAATAAAAATCATCAAGACTATACCAAAGAAAACACAGTGATCAACAGTAGTTATCACAGAACTGATTACAGATCATCCTACACTGTATGAACACTATTTTCAAAATAACCATTCAGGATGGTTATGGACAGGGCTTTGAGCAACCTGGTCTAGTGGGAAGTGTCCCTGCCCATGGCAGGGAACTAGATGATCTTTAAGGCCCCTTCCAACCTAAACCATTCTATATACAATAAAATATAACTGCATTAATATAAAACCAAAAAAGGAAATAAGTAGAATCAAAAATGAAATTAGTTTTGACAAGACATCTACAAATTTAGGCTTAGGAATATTTAAGATTAATATGATAATACCTAATGCATATAAACCAGCAACTGTTAACTCATTAATTATTAAGCCCATTTTCCCCTTATTGTAGTCTGCAAAGCAGAGTAAGTAGCATGCAACTGATTCATAAAACCTCTACAGTTTTCAGCTCCAACTTTAATTAAGAAGGACTGGCAATGAGAAATATAAAGGAGCAGGTATGATCATTCTTGCTAGAAGAGCTGAGAATCACTGTATAGCTCATCAGGCTATCCAACATTAATTTAAAGGCTCTAAACATGAGACAGAAAAGCTATTTTCAGAACACATGAATTTTCAAGGGTTTTTTTATTTCAAAAAGACAGGTCATGCAACGCCTTTGGCAAAATTCAAAGCTATGCCTCTTACGCTCTTCCGCAAGCAGAGAAAGCAAAATTGCACTTTCTGCTTGCCAAGACTATCGAACGGTGAGCTAAGGAGAAGGTACAGCAAGGGCCAGGTTGGGGAGGGGTTGTTTCTTCTTTGAAGATTACCTTTACGCTACACTAGTCTTTTTAAATGGTGTTGTAAGAGAAGCATAACACAACCAAGGCCCTAGTCTAGAAAAATGTTTCTCAGACTGTGTGTAATGACCTCCTCAGGAGCAGCAAGGAGTTCAGAAAGTACTACAAAGTACTGAAGAGATGCATCTCAGTTCCTCCAGAGCTGGAGAGTAAAAGCAGGGTGCAACTACTGACTTCATCTTTTAATGGCAACTATTCACTTACAGCAACAGCTGTATTCCTTCAGGGCAGAAAGTTGAGCTTAAAAAAAGCCGGCAGGAATACAACCAATTTTCTTCTCATTCTCTAGAGAATTTGAGGGTGAAGGGATGTATTTTGCCAAGACAATGCAATATCTTGCCGCTAATCCCTCTTCCAATACAGGCACCTACCCTCACTCACCTGCCACAACTGTGTAGTCCAGCCTTTTTCCTTATGTCTGGCACTTGGCAAAACCAAGCTCAGTCAATTCAACTCCCTAAAGTAACCTAGATTGTCCGCTTTATTTTTAGGTTTTATGCTGTCATAGTTTTCTGACAAGTTGTTTAATATAATCAGTTCAACACAAGTCCTACAAAACCAGAGATGCTTCAAAGTGATAAGAAAATACACAGCAGGGAAGAAGGAAGGACTGGGACTGTCTGCTCTCATCAGCAGGAAGTCAACATGGTTTGAGCCAATCTGCTGTGCATTTTCACTTCCAATTGCTAACTCCCAAAGATCACACACACAGATCAACAAGAGTCAGCAAGAACTGGGAAAGATGCTCTATTTACAGCTTACCAACTAAAAAAAAAAAAAAAAAATTAAGTCTCAGAATAGAACTCCGCTTTATAAGCCTATAATGGCACATTAAGTTAGTTTCACTGGATAGGAAGTTACACACTATTTTAACACAGCAGTAAAAAGCATTATTCGCTATTCTGGTTTACAGAAGTCATCTCATTTTAAAGTACTATCATAGATAGCTATCTCTAAAAATAAGATTATTATGAAGAATTGATATAGTAAAAAAAAAAAAAAATCTTGAACAAATCTGTACTTCAGGCTCCAATTTTTCAACTCAAACTCAGCCAAAAAAAAAAAAACAAACCCCCAAAAAAACCCCAGTAATTTTCCAATGCAAATCTCTGATCATGGGATAAAGGCTTATACTAGATAACAGAAATTACATTCTTTTATTTCTCTGTTTAGTAATTCTTACAAATAATTAAAAAAAGACAAAATGTGATAAATACAACAATATAAAACTGTCTTTGATGGTCTTGTGCAAGTTTCAATGCATTCTACAAAAAATGAAAAGTTTTTTCATTCTTTGCTCAGAGTATTTCTTGATAATTTTACTATATTCATAGCACGAATAAACACATCTAAAACTGCAACCTCCTACCTTTCATCCTCCCCTCTTGTCTCTCTCCATGTTTCAAACTGCTCCTTCCCCCAAGACCCCTTGACCAGCTGATTCCAATCCCCGTTCTCCATCGCATCCTTTAAGAACTAAGCCTCATACTTCTGAACATCCTCATCAAACCTAGAGGGCTGTTGCAGATACATGCCCCTGTGCCCAGCATCATACCATCCCAGCAACTGCAGGAAGAGCAGCTTCAGTAGCCATTTGGTGTAGTCTTTGAAGTCCTGGGTTGGACCATGCTCAAGGACTTAAAATTTGGGTAAGTTTCACTACACCTTTAAAAGACAGCAATAGGCAAATTTCTGACAAAAAAACCACCACTGCCAAACTGCCTAGTTCTGGCTGAATCAAAATGAAAGATGATGCTGGCAACTGGCAGAGGAAACATGGGAACACTTCAATTAATCCCAGAGCATAACGGCAGTTTAGCACAGTTCAGAGGTTGTCTTTGCTGGAGCTGACTCCCCCTGGAGAGGAGCCAGACCTGGGGACTTCCCCCCTGAGTGCAACCAGATCTCAAGAGTGACACTTGCACCCAGCATTCTGGGTCTCCGTGATGTCCAGTAGGCCATGGACAGGGCCCATCTTCTTCTAATTAGGCTCATTAGACATCTATCCATCAAGCTTTCATTAATGTCTTGTTCCATCTCTGTTTTAGAGCAGTGAAGTACCTTGCTTATTAATCACAGGCTAATGGCAGAACTTTGTCAGAAAAACATACCAAAACTGGTAGTTTGAAAACACGACCAATAGCTTCTTGAATAAATACCTCCATGGAAAAGTGTGATTAAAGCTTAGCACAAGGCGTAATGCTGTTCCAGACAAGAAGCATCACCTTAAGGAAGCATTTCCCCTTCATTCTCCAACAAAGCATTTGAGGGATATGATGAAATGAAAAATAACCCCCCTAACAAGATGATCTGCTGGGAATAACCCTGTACGGAACAAGGCTAGCTGAAAGGAAGCAAGATAGACAGTGAGTGATTCTGAACCTGAAGTATTGGAGAGGATGCATGCAGCAAAGACTTTGCTTTTGAATAGTTACATTTCCTCATTAACACCACACCAAGAAAGAGGTCACTGAAAATAAATTTACTACAGAAAGCTCTATATTTTATGTTAAGAATATGGCCCACATACTGCCTAATTTCATAATATGATTGGAAAAGTAGCAGCAAACCTTCTATTAAGTGCCTGAAACTTTGGGGGGTTTAATGTAATAACTTAAAGGAGTTATGTAACAAACTTCAGAGTAACAACAGGGTAACAAACATCAATGATTTCCATCATTTTGTAAAACCTCTGCAAACACAAGCATCAGATTAAATGACTAGTCTTACATAGTCCAACGATACAACCATCATATAATGGAATTCATTAAAAAGAGAGAGATTTCTGAAGAAGACAACCAGGATCTAATGACTTACATGACTTAAAACAATGGGCTAGCAGAGCTGAAATACACTAAAGAATCCCCAAAGAGGAAACATGAGCTTAATTTTACGTTCCTTTGAAAAAAACCTCACACATACACACTGTTTTGTACCTACTAATTTATGTCATACTCATGGCAATTACTTCTGTCATTTCAGAAAATAAGGCAGAGAAGGGGGATCAAAATAGCCTCTTATGGCCACATGACATCACTGAGTTTTATTAACTACAAGTTAATAATTAGTTCTACTCAGACTCTTACTGGCACAAAATTTGCTTCAGCCTCAAATACAGATTTACAAATCACCCATAGTGCTAAATATCAGTGTTTCACTTTCAAAGAACTCTACATGCCTCAAATATCTGAATTCTGGTCTTTTCTAGAAAAGATTCTCAAGGCAACATTTTCTTCAGGAAAAAAGAACAGGCACATCCCATTGTAAAGAAAGTACAATTTCCTTCCTTAAGCTATTGGTAATTCATGTATATTAGCCATTAATGCTTTTAGGTATTGAAGAGTAGCTGTCAAGCTGCTAGATAAGCTCATCCATGAACTTCTCATTGATTAACAGCTACAGTTTGGCTTTATCCTCATTGATCTTTGGTCTGTTTTTTTAAGGAGCTTTCTTCATAAACTCAGCCATCCTTTGTATCCATTCTGTCTGCACCTTCTACACTAGCCCAAGGGTAAGAGATGGCAACAGCACCACCAGAATCCTCCAACAAGCATAAAACCCTTCCCTCACTCCAACGCTCTTCAGCTCAGTTGCCACGTAGGAATAGGAAGAATGTAAGCTACACCACTTTGCCTGCAGGGATAAATGAATCCTATTTTGTTCAGGTACACCACACTTGTAACAGACTTAAAAGAAAAGCAAGAAGAAACCCCACAGAATTTTGTTAGATGATCTTTATAATATACATGGGGTTTTCTCCCCCTTCCTCTTAAGGGAACTGTTCATATTTCTCTAACTTTGTAAAATATTTCAGCATATTAAAATATACTTTATACATGATATATGTATAATACAAAAATGACTTAGAATGCAACACAAAATTTAAGGTGTACTTAGTCAATTGTGCAGTATACAAATTACCCCTTCATATAAAGGGAAAGCTTACAAAATGCAATACTCCAGAAGCTTTCTGGTATTACAATTATTGTTATTATATGGAATTGACGACACTTGCAGTGATGCATAATCCTGTGACTGAGGAAATTACATTCTCAGACTTTCATCAATTTTGAAATTTTGTTTGTCGCTTAACACTATGACAAAGCTCTCACAGAAGATTTGATACCAATATGATGTGACACAACTGAACCAAACCTTAATTTCACTCACAGTAAGAAATCACAGGATTAAGTAACACTGTGCAGTCTTTTAGAAAAGTTTATTGCTTCCAGATGGATGCAAGTTTCCTTTCAGCACTGATTGTATCTTCTGTACACAGGGTGCCAATGTTACTATAAATATAGACAAAAGCAGTTATAAAGATAAATTATTAAAATATTGACATAAACAGGCTTATACAATACTGCCTCTCTCCACAAAGGACAACTACATTAGAGTGATGTGTGTATCACAAATGTTCAATATAAAAACACGTACACCCGTTTTAGAAATTACAGCCCATATATGAACAAGCACAAATTTACAAGGTATCCATAAAATGACTTCTAATTCAAACTGCGTGCTCTTTGCCCCATGTTGTGTAGTGCCATGTGTTTCACTGCATGGTGCACACTCCCAGGATGTCCACCTGTGCCCATGTATCTGCGCAGCAAGCTAAGTATATGCTTACTCCATTTAGCAGCAGAACTGTTGAATACACACTGCAATACACTTATGCTGAAATAAAACTAAAATGGTAAATAATAAATGTCTTTCACCTAATTGAAATTTCAAACCATGTACATAAGACACTGGCAAAGCGTATCAGCAGCTCTACAAAATGTTTTCCAGAAAAAAAAAAAAAAAAAAATTGGGGTAATATCTGATTAGACTGTAAGAAAATTATACATAATGCTATTTTGGAAATCAAAATACACTCAAAAATTACGAGGTAAAGCCAATATTTTGAGTTGTTTTAATATTTTATGTTGTTATCCAGTTCAGGAATTGTAAGAATAAATGGTAATGAGTCACTTAAAACACATTATTTGAAATTTTCATGCGATTCTCAACAATCAAAATATCTCCATCTTGGTTTTGATTTGTGTAATAACCAGTGCATAAAGTAGAATAAGTTAATGCACTTTAAAGAACATGCAGAATCCATAAAATGCTTTGTGAATAAAATTTTAGCATTAAGTACCATGAAATTCAAAATTAACTACCAGCATGCAAATAACTCACTTTTACATCAAACTACATTAGTATACAAAGTTATATACAGAAACCTACTTATTTTCTGACAGGCATATCAACTGCTTCAAAACAGAGCCACTAGTCAAAAAAACACCAAAAAACCACCCACCTCAAGATTTTCCATGATGACTTTCCTCCTCATGTGCACCAATAGCCTCAAACAAGCAGCCTCCTATTTTAAACAAATTCCTTGACATCTCCTGTCTACTCCTCTTAACTCCAGTACGGTAACTGTAGCTACGTACCACATTTACGTATCTATTTCTAACTGCAGTCTATCCTAATCCTAGTACTAAGAAGTACTAAAATCAAACAGAAAAGACTACTGATTGACATATCAAAAAACGCAAATTCAGATGAGGCTTCACTGTTGGAGAAACACATGTCAGATGAGAAAGACACAATTCAAACCTCTCATAATACATACGAATTTTTACTACCCCAAACTTCTAAATGCTAGCATTACATCAAATGGACACATATATAAAGGGATTACCACTATGAGGTTGAAGTAAATATCTTACTTGCAGATCCTAAGAATTTTAATCACAGCATAAAGATTCTGCATATGGTTGCAGGATCAGAGAGAGGTTCATATTCAAAGCACCCATACAGCAACTAACGGAGATGCGTCTTCAGACTGTCTCCAACAGGCACTTGTGCAGTATGTGTGTTATTGTTACCATTCTATCTAAATTTTCCTTTATCACAATATTAAACTTGCCTTGCTCATTTAAAAGTAAATTTAACAAATCTGAGTTTCTACACATATCCAGCCACACATTACAAATCAGATAATAATCTTTGACAGCCTTAAAGTGAAACAGTGCAAGAAAATTATCATCACCTGTGTTCAAGAATTTATTACTATAGATACCTTGGCACATATCTTTAAGCTGTTGACATAACAAATGGATGTTTCACATTGAGGGTCATCTTCCACCCTGTGAACATCAGAAATCTACTGAAAGAGATTTATGGAAAAATACCAGCTAAGCATATTGAAGTTGCACTTCCTAATCTTGAGGTTGATGAAACTAATTACTCTTCTGGAATGGTTTGTAATGGTGTCAGACTCGCATCCTATACACGTTTAGCTATTGTATTTGGAATATAACTTCCCTTCTCCACAATAAAAATAAAAAACCAAGACTATAATAATTATAAGCATACATATGAGCAATATTTTTAAGGTACTAATGGCTAAGAAATATAGGTTTCCTATACAGTCTGCTACTGTATTGTAATTCTTAACAACATTTAATAAAATTAACCTCTTGATATTTTTTTCAGACAAAGAACACACATTCTTTAAACTATATCGATTCACCAATAAAAGTAAGTACCTTTCAAATGGAAGGCTAGGCAAACTGAAGTTCAAATTCTAGCAAGGAAGCTTGCTTATTAGTGCAAATACAGATGGAGTTACAGACTAGTGATGTGCTTTTACGTAAAACATCATTTAAATATAATTTAACATGTTTCTGGTACATAAGACCAGCAATACCAGATCAGAGCAAAAGTCCATCTGTCCCGGTATCTTATGTCAAACCATAGCCATAAGCAGATGCTAAGAGAAGAGAAGGAATAAAGCAAGCATTTATTCTCTTTTCCACCAGTATTTTTTCCAGTCCCCACCTGTTTTCATTTGGGACACCCTGAACTGACTCCAGTTTCTACACATTTAACAGCACTCAAATGAGGCCTTCCATCTCCAGCTGAATCCACAAAATGTTTTAGCGTTAGCAATATCCCTTGGCAGCAAGTTTTGCAGTTCTCTTACTTGCTGCATGATTATTCCTTTTGTTTTGAGCCTGGTTCTTCTTAGCCTTATTAGATGCATCATATTTCTTATATTGGAAGATGGAAAGCCATTGCCATCTACTCTCTCCACGTCCCATCTCAACTGCCTGCCTTTCATACCAAAAAGTGCCGGCCTAGTCTGTCACTCTCATCCAGGCGCCATTCCTTACCGTTAATCATTGTCACCCCCTGAACCTTCTCCAGTCCCACATCATCTTTGTTGAGACCACCAGAACTGCCCACACTATTCAAGATGTAGTTATATAACCGTTAGTTTATAGAGCATACAAACATCTGGGTTCATCTCTATTTATGTTCCAATGATCCTTAACATAATAATCCTAACAACTTTTTAAGCGACAGATGACATTTTCCACATAATAAACCTATGACCGTGTATGTTAGGAATGGTCTAGCTACAGCTCCTGATCTTGATCCCAAGCTGATGGCATTCAGATAAGAGATCAATACATTATGCTAAACTTAATTGTATCAACTCTTGGACTCACTGTCCCATTGCCTAGTCAAATCTGTAAAACGGCCATGTCTCTGAAGCTGTGCTGCAGGACATAACTGACAGTCTCTAAGTGCTTTTCCACTCCTATTTTAAGTCCCCAAAGAAACAAATTCAGCATTTCTGCTCTTCTGTGTTTATCCTATGCCATTTTTCTTTTCCATGCTCCTTCCAGACCACATTGTTAATATACCAAAGGCACTATGAACTTTTCAGACAGCCTTCACTCCATGAATTAGACAAAGAAAACAAACACTAGAAACATAAAACAAAAAGAAACATATTTAAGAACAGCTTTCTTCTTACTGTAAGTTCATTTTATTAGTCTACTCCTGCATACAAACTAATATTGCTAAACTGTTAAACTTGCAAATGTAAAAAGCAGTAGCTACTTTAACAAAGACAAACAAGCATATACGTATAAATTACATTGTAAATTTAATACTGAATTTCTGTGTGTACGTTCCACAAATGGTTTTCATAAAACAAGTGAGACCTAGGGACGAAATTTCAAAAACACCACCTGCTTGTTTCCATCATATTTTAAATAATTAACTCCTCAACAAATGTAAGTGCAAAAAAAACCCTTTTTATTTAATTTTTGTTTGTACTACAGTAAAAAACAAAACAAAACAAAAAACCAACCAAAACCGAAAATGACAAACATTTATCAGGTACTCTCTCTTTTTTTCTGCTAAGCATTGTTTTCTAAAACAATCATAGTTATTACTACGCCTCCATCACAAAAGATCTATGGAACAGAAAAGGATCTGGAAGATAATCTTAGATTAATCAGAGCTTTGTTTAATAAGTGTGTTGCAGTCAAGTGACCAAGTAACATTACATTTCACATGAAATATTCAGAAGCATTATTTTTCCGTTAATAAAAATAATACCAAGTTAAAAATAAACATTTATATACAACCTTCTCCCAATTACTGTAACACATCAATATGTTTAGGTTTGCTCTGGAATGTGCCAACTGCAGAATTTACTAAATCAAACCAAAAATCTGTTCAAAGTTTGATGTCGACATGAGTTAGCACCATCTATAGCCATCTAACTGTTAGTGTATTATTCACTGGTGCTATGATAATTTCGATCCCTAACTAATTACCTCACCCCCAGTTACACTACGCAGATGTGACAGAGAAGGCCTTTGGGAAGTCCAAAACCATCCAAGTATGAAATCTTTCAGTACCTTTCTTGACAGAGCGGTTTGACAAGTCTCCAAAAGGCCCTGCGACAAACAGCGTACCAGGGAGAGGACTTGGACAGGAGCAATCTCATTTTGAATCATCTTCAGAACAGCCAACAGATCAGCCAGGCAAAGATGTACTGTTTCCACACAGAAAGCCAGCAAGCTATCTTGAAATTTTTCCTATTTACTTTTAGCAATTTATTTACAAGAATTTTCACTTAAGTTAGAATAACATGGGCTTTTTTTAAAAAAGCCATTTTCCTACAACATTATTTTTAAGTGAGAATGCTTATTCTATTTCTACTATACTGTACCAAAACAATACATAAAAATATAAATACAAAGATGATTTTTAAACATCTGTCAAACAGGAGATTTTAATAGAACGATAAGTATTTAATTACTCAAACTCAGAACAGCATCTGCAAAACAGCATTATATTTAGTCGTACGTAGTTATTGCTGTTACCCTTTACTTGATCATTTGTATGACAAATTTTGTTTTTCCAAGACTGTCTGCACTGTGTAAAGATCTGTTTCCAGGATACGTATAATTGTGCAGTACATAACATCTGTTGCTTTGCATTTTCGGAGCTTTGCAAAGCATACTTTCCTATATTCACTTGAGTGTATGGACTGACAGAAGAGATATATTGTCACAGTTCAAATAAACCCACAACTACGGCAACTACTCTGTACTGAAAAGCATTTAAATAACTACCATCTTACATAGCCCAAATAGACAAAACCCAGGAAATCCAGAGTTCAGCATTTAATTCTGTTCATGAACTGACCATTTGTTTAAAATTGCAACACCCAGGCAAGAAACAGCTACATGCTAGATTAGAGAACTGTGAGGTAAACCAAGTTATTGTACATTTTTTTTTGTCAAGAGATTTAATATATTCCTACACCTACAACTAAATGAGAAGCCAGAGGAGGGAGGAAGTTGTACCAGACCTTAAACATACGAAGTAGAATTTTCTTTCATCAAATCCCTTACAGAAAGGCTACCATACATCAAGGCTCACATGGAAATTCAGACCTACAATTTTTATTTTTTTGTAAAACACCTTTTATCTTAGGGGTTTTTTAATTAAAAAACAAACGTATTTATCTGTGTCTGTTATCACTAAAAGACCATGAGAGAAAACAGCAGATTCCATACTACTAGTAAGGAAAACTAATCATTCCTTGTAACATAAAGCCAATGGTGGGCATGGAAAATAATTTTTAATTCTTATGCAAGTTATCCTGGGATCATGTGAATAATTTGTGATCCATCCATTCTGGTTTTTGAGCTCCAATTTTACAAAAATTACGCGTTGTGGCTTACAATCATTCTACATGCTCTGGCTTACAATCGTATTACAAAACCTCCAAATTAAGTGTGGCTTGAAGCGTTTTCTTAGATTTGCAGCTTAAGGGTTTACATATTTATTGCATCAGTCTCAAATACTTTGATAATAACAAAATACACGTTCACAAAGAAATTTAGGTTCGACCAAGAAAGCCACAAACACATTTTAAATGTTAACTAATTTTTTTCCTTTAGCAGCATTGTCACTGAAAAGTATGACGTCAATTACTCTTAAATTCCAACACACCTTAGGAATTAATACAGTTTGGTGTAAAAAGGTATAACTAGATGACAACGCAAATCAATAAAAGAACCTAAAGAAGTACTGGAAGCCTAATTATTTTTCAAAATATTAAGTCTCATGCATGCTTAAATACACATTCAACTTATAAAACCATGAACAGTATTATGCAAAAGTAACTACTATCTGTATACAAGAAGACACCATAAGTTGAAAACAAAATAATTAGCCACTTTTCCAAATTACAAAAAATCAACACACCATTTTTTTTCTGCAGAGGGCCACAGCAAAACAGTTTGATAGTAAAATCTGAAGTTCTACAAAAAAGATTTTTATGCTCAGCCAGAGTGCAGAAATAGGAAATATCAATGTCTTCAACTCTTCATCGTAACTACATAAAATCCCATTACCCAGATAACATCTACACGTGAAAGAGACATTATAGTACATAGTAATTCATCCAAGAGGAGGAGTTTCCAACACAGTAAGAACCCATTTTTGGTTGCATTTACAGGGTTATGACTTCCCCGCCAGCTGCAGTGCCACATCCACAACTGAATTTCAGTTGTGCTTGCAATTTCACTTATTCAGCTGTACCTGAAGATATGATCCTAAACTGGTATCACTATCCAAAGGATATTATTTGCACTTCAGCTAAAGGTGGAAGGGTTCCTAAACTGCAAGAGGGGAGTTCCAAAACTTCTTCCCTAGTGAAATAATTTGAGAAATGCCATCCTTATACTTAGTCTGCAGACACAAGTATTTTTGAGACCACCTAAACAGTTGGAAGGAGGAAGTTCTAGTCACTATCAAGTTAGCAGTTTAAAAAAAAAAAAAAAATTAAATGGTATTTTAAAAGGTTAATTTATTAACTTTACAGTTGCACTCAACTCTGTAGTATGTCAGAGAATGGTGAAACCCAATAACTCAAACATTGACAGTTAATTTCTATGAGACAGAAATCAATTTAGAAAAGGATCTTAGTACAATGCAATTCTATAGCAGTCCCAGTAGTAAATGACAAAAAGGTCACATTTTGAAAGGAAACAGCAGATACCACCACAAAACTAGCAGATGTTCCTAAAGGATCATCTGTACAAAAACATAAGCATATGTGAGAGAAATCCAACACTATCACAAAATCAGTTGGTGTCTAACATAATAGCAGTTCCTTATGGCAATATGGTAATACGTGTATCACATACTCAACACATTATGTTTTTTTGTCTGCACATACTGTTACAACATAAGTCATAAAAACCACAACCACTGATTTCCTTGAAAGGAAAACATTAGTTCCACGATCTACTAACGTTAAGGTACACAAAGACTATTCAGTTCTTCAGGTTTATGTTCTCAGATTTTCAGCCATTTAGGCTTTTTCATAAATTGTCTAAGGACAAAAAATATTTTTAGAGTACTAAGTGTACTGAAGTAAAAACTTCCCTCTAAAGGCAGTGCATAATATAGTTGGAGATACCTAAATGAAACAGCAAACATAAAGGGATTCCTTCTATCCAATACCTATTTGTTTGGTTTTTACATAATTGCAACAACATCTATTATTTACCTGCTGCTTTTGTAACATACGTGGTTAACAAATAAGATATCTGCAATGAAAGAAAAATTGTTTATCTAAGTTTTGTTTATTTTGACTCCAACCAGAACAGATGACAGACTTTCCTGCTTTATTTTTATTTCTATTTTCTAACTGTAAAAGAAAGATAGAAATGCCTTAATCTGAGCATGTCTTTTGCCGAGATACAAAATAAGAAAATGCGAAAGAACATCACATTCTGAATTTTCATTTGTTTATTACCATAAACAGTTACAACTATGGAAGCAGGCTTACATGGATTTACCATAGCAGAAGACCCCGTTAGGCACTATGATCCCGACAACTCTCACACAAGGTGCTACAGAACCACATCCTACAGGCAGTCCAAGGAGAGAAACAGCCACATAGAAAGTAGGCAGCAGTCTCAGATTCTGAGTGGCCAAGCTATTCATCAGATTTTGTATTTGTTTCCTGTAGATATTACCAAAAAAAAAAAAAAATTATGAAAGGATTTCAGGAATTATGTAGCTTCTGGGACGTTTACAGAGCACTGCCTCTAAATGTAAGGGATTACCTGAAAGAAACCATGCATTTTCCAATAAACCACACTCGAAAGTCAAGATAAGTTGTCAATATTTGATGCAACAGAAAAGACATAAAGGTGCATAGTAGAGGGGTACAAATTTGGGGATGATATGGTAAAATAATAACCAAGAAAAGATTACAACAGCATCTAGAAAATAAAAGAAGGGTACAAAAAAAATATAGTGTTTCTCAAAGGCTGAAGAACAGGACAATTCAGAAACTGAGATACAAGATTTAGGCTCATAAGGGATTTGCCAGCATTTCGGTTTTAATGATTTAAAAAGAATACTAGTGTACGCTGAGGAAGGGCCTCTTAGCCCTATAGCACTATCACGGACATGAAAATAGCACTAGCATGGACATCGAAGATTGGTTAGTATATCAATGTTTTTTTAATATACACTTTTGGATACTTTCCATCATGGTATATAAGCAAAACCATCAATTTACTCTTGCACACCTTTGCACAGAAAGCATGGACAAAAGAGTTGGCAATTATTCTACGAACAGGAAAATTATGGAAGTTTGATAATATTTTATTTTTTTCAAATGAACTTGCATCCTACCTCTCTTTACCTCACCACTTTATTATGTCTCCTCTGACTTTCCAGGGTTTTCCCTACCCTGTATCACGCATACCTCACACACTATAGCACCACCCTGCATGTCTTCCTATCTGCCCAGCAACAGCTTCAGTTTCCCCTCCGTTCACTAATATCCCTCTCTACAGTACCCACAAATCCCTCCCACACCCATATGGCACTTCACCAAAACCCTTATACTCCCTACCACAGTATTCTTGATTGCTCCTTGATTCCAACCTATCTTTCTTCAGTTGGCATGCTCCGCAGCCAAAAAACAGCACCAGCTACGTCTGGCTTGTTACTGGTGTGCCAACTGCCTTATGATGCATAATACACCAAGCACCCAGGCAGCCACCATCCCTCACACACCAGGCAGGCAGATGAGGTGAATAAAGCAGAGCATCGCCTTATCTATAATAGTATATGGCAAGGTGTAATTATTACATAGTGCAACAGAAAAAATGAAGGGGAAAAAAACCCACAAACCCAACCACAAAAACAAAATCCATCACCTTTAGGCAAGTCTAAAACTTGCCATTTTATGCCCTACAAGACCTTTAAGATAATACAAACCACAATATCACGAATAGAAAGAGTTTTGCATTAAAAAGAAAAGGCCATGAAAAAGAGTTACTGTGTTGTGTGAAAGCTAAATAGATCTTGTTATTTTGAACTCATGTAGCTCACTACAATTCATTAACACATGTGCAGCTTAACATGTTTGTAAACCCAAACACACACAAATACAATTTGCAACACCTAGCACAGGAACTTACTCTCTGGAACAAAGATTTAAATATCTGAAATCTGTCTCTGGAGGCAGAGAATTAAAGTATGTGCAAAAGCCACTATTAGACACCCAGGGTATGTTAATCCCTTTCAACATAAGCAGAGAGGTGCATAAAGATGTGAAATACAACAAAAACACCAGAAAGCATGAAACAACATAAATTGTTCCACAAACATGTAGCCATGAACTGATCTGCTGATAAAGGATAAAAGACACACAAAGAATCAAGACACCTGAAATAAAGAACAAATTTTAAGAAACCTTTAATTAGGATACTTCATTTCCTTAAATATTTTTAATTTTTCGCAAAAAGTTGTAAATTAATAAATTCTTTTGCAGTTTCATGCAGCATTTCTCTAAAAGACACTAGTTTTATGGAGTTCCTTGAAAAAAAAATGTGAGTGTTTTACAAGTTCAGACACCGTGGGATTGTTTAAAACTGCATGCTTTCTTCCCTGAATTTACATCTTAAAGCCATATATTAATGTGATACATGTACACCTCTCTCTTCGTTACCCTTCATATTGTTTAGTTTTAGGTCTCTTCCTTAAAAATAGTTTTCCCATTTGGAGAATAGATAAGCCACTTAGAGAAATTGTGTTCTCTACATGTCAGAAGTAAAATCAAAAGCTTTGAATTTGACCAACTTCAGTAATTCACATTTTGTAACAGCCAGTTCCCATTTCCATTATTCCTGACTGACCGATAGACTGACAGATGTCTTACTTTAGAGATCCCAAACAGACTATTGGTATCTATTTCAGCCACATCTGTTCCTAAATAGCCTTGGCAGCAGGCCACTATGCACTCGGAATTAATTTTAAGTCCTTTATTGCTAACTCTTTCACTGTTGCAATACATCACTGCTTTTTATTCTTATCGCTGCACTTATGTAGAATATTTCTAAATCTGTATTTTAGATTAATATCAACAAGAACTATAGTATACTATATATAAGAATAGTATACTTAACCAACACATTGATCTTTGTTACTTCATTAGGAAAACATATTCATTAATACATTAACCTCCGGGTTGTTCCAGAGATCTTACTTTCTTATTGGTCAATTAATTTGGAATATTATGTTCTATTACTTGTATTTAAAAAGCAAGTTTTATCCAAGTTATTGTTATCCAAATACTTGGTCCAGCCTACATGCTGCCAGTCTGAGAGAACAACTTCATATACCCTTCAGTCAAGTACACTACACACACAAGAAACTACACTTAGAAAAAGTTTTTTGTAATGATCAAAAGCCTCTGGACTTCACATACCAGTATAACACTGAGCAAGTGCCAGTCTTGTTCCATTTCCTATCTGCCAGAAATCGGCTGAAAAACTGCAATTATTGTAAATCAGGAAATTCTGTAGCAATCTGCTGAAGGCTTTAAAGAAATATCAGGATTGAAGTTCTCATTCAACAACAAAAAACAAGCCATATTGGAAGAAGACTGAATTGACTCTATTTGTACTGAAACTGTTCTAAAACACAAATGATTCCCACATCCACCGCTGCTGATCCCCTACATTTCATTAGCTTTTAAACTTTAGCCACACCAAAAAAAACCCCAAAATCCACTCTACGCATTTGTTATTAAATGTAAATGATTATTTTTTTCCATCATTCAGTCATTCTTATTATCTTCTGGGAAATTCTAAAAATCACATACAATTTTCAACTCTGTACTAAAGGTAGCTTTCTCTGCTATGATTTTGAAGCAGCATCTAAAAGGAGAAGCTCTACAGTTTGGCTAATACAGAGAGAGAATTATTGTTTTTTCTTAATTTCAGTGATTATATTTATAGCATAAGGAAAAACACAGAGAAAGAAGCCAGAGGAAAAACTAGTAACTACTGACTGTGAGCTCCACTTCTAATTGCAATGCTTACTGCATTGTTAAAAGCAAGCAACCAGCTATGGGTCAGAGGGTATGCGGCTCCAGTGAGAAGAAAAGGCTCAGCAGAGCTGCACACCCAGGCTGTAACTGCAGCGTTTCAGAGAGGGCAGCTGAGCCATGCCTCACACTGCCCACATTCCCACTTGACACACTCGCTCCCTCAGACTCCACATCCAGTTGCCTGCCCAGGCCTTACTTCAGCCCAAAGCTTTGTCGTAATAGAGAACACACAAAATTCATAATGGGTCAGGCTTGTTTGAGAGGGGAGAGGAGGCTGCTGGGGAGCTTACTACGAGGTCTGGAGAGTGAACAACAAAGGAAGCCATCAAAAATCCTCAGCAACCACTGGCAGCCAGAAACCTGTAGGAGACAGAAGCTGCAGAAATCAAAGGGAGAGTAAAGAAGGAAGTCCACCTGATAATCATGCTGCCAAAAGCTCCACAGAAACAGTGCAGTGGGGCAGAACTACGCATACGTGAGCATGACATTATCAAGTCCAGGCACAGGAGCTGTCACCTGCTTGGGAACATTAAGCCAGAGCTTTGAATTCTATTTAGGAGAAGCCAAAGGAGCCAACACTGCACAAGCTACCACATGTAAGAACATATGATGGGAACCACAGAACTGCAGATGACAAATGACAACTTCAGCAAGACAGGAATACTTTTTGGAAACTATTGGGGGTGGCAGGTTAGGGAAAAGGGGAGAAAGTGACTACCTGGTAGTTCTCCGACTTGACAGACTGGAGTGCCTGCCATAGAAGAAAGGCCTTTTCCTAAAATAGGAACTGCAGAGTTAAAACCGTCCTGACCTACTGTACCTGAGATGGAAGGAAAAACAGACAAGACTTTCATTGGATTCATCCTTGTGAGGGCAACAAGCCCTACACAGTGAATTTTTCAGCTCGTGTTCAGCTTATCTGCAGTCACTGGCAGGAACACGTAGAGCCATGCTGGCTGGATGGAAGGGGTCACAAGTGTTCTTCAGAACGCTGCTCAGGTAGACCATTGCGTTCCCATCACAAAGTGGCCAGAACGATAGAAGGATCTCAGGAACAACCTAATAGTTTTCCTTTTAAGATTATTTCATTCTCAAAGAGAGCCTGGAACAGCTACAGATGACATAATGTGGGATCTATACCAACAAAGGAACTGACAATCCCTTTATCTTCAATGTCAGTACTTGACATTTAAGAATTTGGAAACCCTGTACTAAAAACTCATAGCCTACTACAGACTTCAGGAAAAACCCAGCATTTGGAAGACACCGCTGTCTTTTCCACTGAACCTAGTAAAGAAGTAGGACATTAAGAGCTTCTCAGAAACTAAAATATTCAGCAGCTCAATGCTACATAGTACAAAACTGAATTGTCAGAGACAAAGAAGAATTGGCATATATTTAATACATGTGCAGTAAAAGCCCAAATCCTGATAAAATTGACATCAACTTGTCAGTGCTGCTTTCCGTAAGACTGCTGAAGTTCTGCCATCTGCAATATGCCTGACTTTAAGCACTGTGTACTTTATTACCTCACAGGAACTAAGACAGAAAAGCTCCAGATGTTTGTATGGGTAATCTAAGAATGAAAAGATCTTATGCAAAGTAGCAACTTAAGGGGTGGATTTTTCCTAAAAAAAAAAAAAAAAACAAAAAAAACCCCAGAATATACTCCCATCCCTGGAAGTACGATGCAGTACACCAACATTAATTTTTCCTGTCTGTACCTTAAAATCCTTCACTGGTGACAATTAAAAAGACAATCGTGGATTCTAGTTCCTGATATGTGACAATTCAAGCTACATTAAAGTAGCCAGAACATAAAGTGGCAATCAAATTAGAGCACTGCACACAGAACTAAATAATTAATAAATCACACTCCAGATCACATACGCAGAGACCTGTAGTTAATCCCAAAAGGGAAGGAAGAGAGGCTACAGCACTGTATAACAGCATTACTAAGGCACCCAGACTGGCTCCACAAGAGGAAGGACCGTACACACATCACTGCAGCTGTCATCAGAACTCAATGGTCCTGCAGTAAAGCAGATATTTTAGTCCGAACACAACACTGTATTAACACGGTTACGCTATTTGGGGAATAAGAGTCAATAGCTGTGCATGGTACCACGTTAGTTTGATTTCAGTAGCTCTGATATCCCAACATGGTTACATGAAATGAAGCGTAACGACTTCAGCTGTAAGCATCTGAGTATTTCTCTGCAGCAGCTGCACTGGAATTGCAGGCTTCCACACCACTCTCAAACCTCTGCAGCATACAGACCACCTTGAAGAGGAACACATTATCACAACATAGAAAAAATGGTATGCAGAAGAAACTTTGTTTCTTTGTATGCTGAGTTTATGGCTGTTGGATCTTATCCATGTGACGTTTTAAGTTCTGTCCAAAATAATACTAAAATAAAACTGGTAACCGTGCCATACCAGAAGGCAACTGTGCTATCTGGAAGCTGCATTCCTGAACACAACTTTGACTTCTCCTTCACATAAGCACTGGGAGGTCACTGCAGTAAACAAGAACTTTTAAGAGTGCGTATTTAGTTTTGAAAGTAAGTTCATATTTTCACACTTTCTAGGAGAAAAAAGACTACTTGGATAAGTTTAAGGAGCATTCCTTTTCTTCTAAAGCTTCTGTGTATGTTTCACTTGATCAAATCCTTTATAACAGCACTTTCGCACAGTGTGTTGCTGTATCAGAAAAGCACGGAGCAAGGACAGCCTACCACAGAAGCCTCATCACAAAACTCAGGCACTTCTCACAAAACCATACCCACCTAAACACAGTCCAGTTTTATGCACCTGCCAAAGAGATTAAGCCGAAAAAAGCTGATGCAGCAGAAACAAAATCAAATCCTCTTACTCTTCTGCCTGGGGCTAAGATGCTATAAAAACAACGTCTCTTACATTTTGTCCTTTTTGTATCACTGACCAAGAAGTAAAGACTCTTGCCAGGAAGAGTTGGCCCAGATACAAGACACTCATTGCCTATGATCCTTTTTTTCTTTTTTTCTTTTTTTCTTTTTTTTTTAAATCACCAGCATAACCTTGAAGGGAAGAGATACGC